>CM053577.1:124466318-124485737 GCA_028646485.1 Cryptoprocta ferox | reverse complement strand
ATGGCCATGGTGAGAGTAGGACCTATCTTCGAAGTCCATTAGAAAAGATGGAGTGATGCAGTTAGCTGCCTAAGAGTAGTTGTCATTCTTAGATCCATGTCACAACTGAGATGACATTAGGTTATCTCTAGAGGCTGACAGGTCATGAAGGCAAATTAACTCCATAGTGTGAGTGAGTGGAAACCTCTATAGTCTTTGACAATGGCTGTAGGAGCATCTCCAGATTGTTGGCTCCTAAGGCTATCGAGAGCTCATCATAGCAGAACCTAGTTGGAAAGGGACTGTCAGACATCACAGGACAAGTGAGAAGAAGAGTAATCTAATATGAACTTTCCACAGTTTGACCCATATCAGATGTCCTGGGAGCACTGACTGACAGGGAGGAAAATAGGACATCATGCCAAATATTAAGATATAAAGTCAGGATGACATATCCTTAAGACTTGAGTCAAAGTAATGGTCTGCTCCTTTCCGGGCCTTGCTAGAGATGGTATTTTAATGACTGGCATACATTATTAGGTATGGCATATGCAAGAGAAATAGTGATGCTCTAATGTACCAATCATATGTCAGAATTTGCTATCTTGTTTTTAATAGAAAGATCATTGTGAAGAGGTCAGTCACGAGGGGTGATGAAGATGTACAGGAGCATAGAGGGGCAGACAATTATTCCTCCCTGAGTGCTGCTCCAGGTCTGAGTTCTTGAGCTTCTATTTGTCATATATATAATCTTGAATTCTTAGAGTAAGACTGTAAACTCTTGCAATGGTAGGGATTTTTTTATCAGTCATCTAGAACCTCAACCTACCTTTCTGACATTCAGTACTTTACCCAGGATCTATCACATTAAGTAGGAGCTCAAAATATGTAGTGACTTAAACTAATTTCAAATAAAGCCATGATAATTCTTGCTTTGAGGGGTTACATGAGGGCATAGTACTACCACTACTACTAGGCCAACAAATGATCTGCTGTCACAACCAAAGCCTCCTGCTACCTGATGGATATAAAGAAAGCTTTAAAACTTCCACCTCAAGGACCATGTAGCTGTGCTGTAATTTGCACAGTGAAATGAATGCCCCATAGTCTTTCTCTCACTTGTTGTCTTTCTGATCTCACTTCTTATACAACCTCAAGTCACATTAGCAATGTTACTTCAAGTGAATCTAGGATATAATCTTTGGCGTTTTGATTTTTTCATGATCTAGGAAAATGCACTAGAAGTCACTGAAATAGATGTCAAGCAAGTAAGTGCACAGCATCCGCCCCATCATTACCTGGTATTATTTTCATTAGTTTTTTTATTGTTTGTCTCCCACTGATAGACTATAAACTCCAGAAAAGAAGAGATTGTTTTCATTTTTGTTTTTCTTTTCACTTTTGTATCTCTATACCTAGAACAGTATCTGGTACTTTGGCTGCTTATCAAATAATTATGGATATAGAATGAATGTTCATTGAATTAATGGATATGCAACCACACCCAAGAACCTACATTATATATATATTGGTTATATACATATATATATGTATATAAAATCTCACTCTTCTTCACTCATTCATCTGTTGTCCATGGACACTTTCCTTCTTTTCATATCTTAGGTTTTGTGAATGATGCTGCAGTTAACATGGTAGTGCAGATAATCTTTTTATGTTTCTGTTTTCATTTCCTCCTAGAAAAAGAAGAACAAACTGAGCTCAAAGTTAGCAGAAGGAAAGAAATAACAAAAATCAGAATTAAAGTAAATGAAGTAGAAAATAAAAGATAATATAAAAGATCCAAGATACTAAGGTCTGTTTTTTTTGACAAGATGAACAAAATAAGCAATGTTTAGCTAGACTCACCAAGAAAAAAGGAGAAAGGGATTAAATAAATAAAATTATTAATGAAAGAGGAGACATTACTACTGATAACCTACACACACAATGGATTACAGGACTACTATGAACAGTTACACACCAATAAATTGGACAACCTGAAAGAAATGGATAAATTCTTAGAAACATACAATCTATCATGATTTAATCGTGAAGCAATAGAAAATCTGAAAAGACCAATAATGAATAAGGAAACTGAATCACTAATCCAAAACATCACAATAAGCAAATGTCCAGAACCAAATGGCTTCACTGGTAAATACTACCAAAGAGGTAAAAAAGACTCAATACCAATTGTTCTAAAGTCTTTCCAAAATATAAAAAGGAATATTTCCAAACTCATTTTACAAGGTTAGCATTATCCTGATACCAAAACCAGTTAGACACTACACAAAAAGAAATTTACAAGCTAATATCTTAGATGAATAGAGATGAAAAAATCTCAACAAAATATTAGCAGATCAAATACAGCAATACATGAAAAGGATCATACACAACAATCAAGTGGGATTATTCCAAGAATGCAACAATGGCACATTTTCAAATAAATTGATGTGATATACTCCATTAAAAAAATAAAGGCTAAAAATAATATGATCATCTCACCACATGCATAAGAAGAATTTGTCAAAAGTCTACATTCTTCTTGATAAAAACTCTCTTTAAACTGGGTATTGAGAAAATGTATGTCAACATAATGAAGGTCATATAAGATAATTCCACAGCTAACATCAGACTCAATAGTGAAAATCTGAAAGCTTTTTCTCTAAGATCAGAAACAAGACAAGACAAGAATGCCTACCTCACCACTTTTATTCCACATAGTACTGGTAGGCCTAGCCAGAGTAATTAAGCAAGAAAAAGAAATAAAAGTAATCAAAACCAGAAAGGAAGAAGTAAAATCGTCTATTTGTCCATGATATGACATTATGTATTAAAAACCCTAAATACTACACAAAAACTGTTAGAACTAATAGTAATTCAGTAAACTTGCAGGAAACAAAATCAATATGCAAAAGTATGTTAGTGGTAATGTCAATTGGTAGAACCACTGTGGAAAACTGTATAGGGTTTCCTCAAAAAAAAAAAAAAATATATATATATATAAATACCATATGATCAGTAATTCCACCACTGAGTATTTATTTGAAGAAAATGAAAACACTAATACAAAAAGGTATATGCACCCCTATGTTTACTGAAGCATTATTTACAATAGTCAAGATATGGAAGTAATCCAAATGTCCACCCATAGATGAATGGTTAAAGATGTGGTATATTTACACAATGAAATATTACTCAAACATAAAAAAGAATGAAATCTTACCATCTGTGATAACATGGATGAACCTATAAGGTATATGCTATGTGAAATAAGTGAGACAGAGAGAGACAAATACCACATGATTTCACTTATATACAGAATCTAAAAAACAAAACAAATGAATAAACACACAAACAAGCAAAGAAACAGACTCGAAAACACAGAAAACAAATGATAAATGAAAGGGGAGGTAGGTGAGTCGATGGGCAAACAGGTTAAGGAGATTAAGAAGTACAAATTTCTGGTTATATAGTAAATAAGTCATGGGGATATTCTGTACTACATATAGTAAATAATATTGTAATAACATTATATGGTGACAGATGGTGACAATATTTATTGTGGTGAGCATTAAGTAATGTACAGAACTGTCAAGTCACTGGACTGTATACCTGAAACTAAAATAACATTTTATGTCAACTAAACCTTCATAATTTTAAGAATCAGTTGCCTTCATATACACTAACAACTATCAGAGAAATTAAAGGGAAATATGATGCTGTTTACAATAGCATCAAAAAGAATAAAATACCCAGAAAAAAATTTAACCAAGGAAGTAAAAGACTGCTATGCTTAAGACTATAAGACACCAATGAAAGAAATTAAGGAAGACATCAATAAATGGAAAGGTATCCGATGTTCATGGATTAGAAGAATTTATATTATTAAAATGTCTTTACTCCCCAAAACAGTCTACAGATTTATTGTAATCCATATCAAAATTCCAATGGCACATTTTTTACAGAAATAGAAAAAACACTCTAAAATTTGTATGGAACCACAAAAGAGCTCCAGTAGTCAAAGCATTCTTGAGAAAGACAAAACTGGAGCATCACACTCCCTGATTTCAAACTACATTACAAAACTATACTAATTAAAACAGTATAATTAAAAGCATTAAAAGCAGACACATGTGTTAGTGGAACAGAACAGAAACCTCAGAGATAAACCCATGAAAATATGGTTAATCAATTTACAACAAAGGTGCCAAGAATATACATTGGGAAAATGATAGTCTTTTCAATAAATGTAAGGGTATTTTTTAAAGAGACTTAATAGAAAAAATTATAGTCCTTATTGTTTCAGCTGCTCTTGAAGCCATAAGTGATGCTCATCATCCCCTTCTCCTAGCACCTATTCTACAATTTCTTCACTTTTCACCAATGTTTGGATTTCACTTGGTAGCTTGATTGATATGAAAACCCAGACCTTCATCCCTGAATAGTTTAATATCATCACATCTTGCCTTTTTTTGACCATAGTTGCTGCAAATGTCATTTATCATCAGGAACAGAATAACATTGTATTGTAATCCCCCTTTAGATTACACTAAAGACACTCTGGTGAATTCTACAGTTTACAATTACACCCCTCCTTGTCCTCAGTGTAGAGTAGCAATATTAGCTAGTTATCATTATTAGAATGAATTATCCCATACTAAGAACAATTATTTTTCTTGACTAAAGTGATTAGGTGATAATCATAGTTACTAGCTCTGTAGAAAACTTACTGTGTATCCTTGTGAAAGCATTTCCCCCTTTGGAACCAGACTTTCTATTCTTGTGGAGGTCAAGAAGGTGAGACACGATGTGTATATCCCATAAGAACTTCACTGGGAGTAATACTGGGAGACTGAAAGTCAATGGGTGGAAAAATATATAACAGGTAAATACTAAGCATAATAAGGCTGGAATGACAATTTTACTAAAAGATAAAAGAGACTTCAAGGTAAAGTGTACTACAAGAAGAAAGGAGAAACCTTTCAAAGTAGTTGAAGTGTAGGGGCACCTGGGTGGCTCAGTTGGTTAAACATCCACCTTGGTCTCTGGTCATGCTCTCATGGTTCATGAGTTTGAGCTTCACATCAGGCTCTCTGCTGTCAGCATAGAGACTGCTTTGGATCCTCTGTCCCCTTACCTCCTCTCTGTCCCTCCTCCACTGGTTCGTTTTCTCTCTCTCTCTCTCTCAAAATAAATAAATAAACTTAAAAAATAGTTAAAGTGGGGTGCCTGGGTGGCTCATTGGGTTAAGCGCCCAACTTCAGCTCAGGTCATGATCTCACAGTTGATGGGTTCAAGCCCCCCGTTGAGCTCTGTGGTGACAGCTCAGAGCCTGAAGCCTGCTTCGGATTCTGTGTCTCCCTCTGCCCCTCCCCGCTCATGCTATGTCTCCCTCCTTCTCTAAAAAATAAATAAACATTAAAAAATTAAAAAAAATAGTTAAAGTATCTATTCATCAAGAAAATATAAGTCATAAATGAACATGGGCAAAATTTGACAGATTCAAAGGAATAAATATCTACAATTATAGTCAAAAAGTTTATGCCTTTCTTTCAGCAATTGATAGAGCAAAGAGACACAATATGAAATATCAGAAAAGACATAGAACATATGAACACTATTAATTGCCTTCATCCAAGATGTTTAGGGAACACCACAGACTACAGCAGCATAATACACGTTATGTTCAGATGCACTCAGTATATTCACCAAGATTGATTCTGGGCCATAAAACGTCTCAATATACTTAACATGATTGGGGATCTTACAGTGTATGTCCTCTGACCCCAACATAATTTAATTAAAAATGTATAACAGTAAGATATTTAGAAAGACCTCAATTATCTGGAAATTAAATTAAGGATACATGTCTGTATAATCCATGAATCAAAGAAGAAATCATAAAGGAAAATGAGAAAATACTTCAAACTGAATGGAAATGGAAATGCAACATAATGAAATTGGAAATGCAGCTAAAATAGTGCCAAGAAGAAAATTTCTGGCTTTATAAATTTACTGGGAAAGAAGAAAATTCTCAAATCACTTTGAAAAGCTAAACAGCCCAAATCAAACTATAAACCCAATAAAGTATAAAAATCAATAAAATGGAAACCAAGGGAATAATAGAGGAAAGCAACAAAGGCAAGTGTTAACTGTTAGGGTGTCACAGCTATTACGCAACCTAGCCCTCCACCTTGCCGTTGTACCTCATGCCAGTCTACCTCAGGTGTGACTCTTAGTCATTTTGCTGTGCCTGCCCCAGCTGATCACCACCCACTATATACCTGCAGTAGGATTCCCATCGTCTGACCAGCACATAAATCCAGCACCAACATTTCATTAGGAGGGTCTGTTTTCTGAGATCAAGTCCACTACCAATTGTCTTAGCCTTGTTTCTCCTGAAAGCAGAGTCTCAGACAAAGGCTTGGGTGCAGATACTTCATGTGTAAAGAAATTTTAGAAATTCAGAATGAAAAACAGGGCTGTGAAACAGGGAAGAAGGGCAGCTAACACAAGGATGTGTTCCTGATTGTACCACCACTCAGGATGATGAACTGTCATTCCTGTGGGCTCCTCTGAGGAGCTTCATGAAATTTATCTCCCAACCGTTCACTCTGAGGACAAAAGGGAGACATATGTATGCATCAGATCCCAGGTTCTCTTAGTCAGTTCGGTGGTGCAGGCATTGACTCCTCCACTTGTTGATGCTAGACCGGTTGGAAAGCAGAATGAATTCATAGGGCTCTATGTGCTGCAAGAACAGAGAAGTCCTTGAGAAGGAAGCAAGAGGTAGTTGGCCACCTGTCTGAGGTGAGGTTCTCTCAGGTGTCACCTGGGAAAACCCTGCTAAAGCCTATTTGTCTTGTCACTATAGTAGTAGATGTAGTATGAGATGACTGAGGGATTCGAAGGGATGCTTGATGTGTCCTAAACAGATAATTATCACGCCGCCGAGGACTATTGATATTTATTAAGAATTTGCCTTCAAATTCAGGCAAGGTTGTTCCAGTGTGGCCTGCATATACGTATTCTTGCTTATAGATTCATGAAGATAGATAAGAAGGTTTGCAGTCAGTTTTATTTGCTGTAGCAAAAGCTCACATTTTCCTTCTTAAAATTTCCTGAAACTAATATTGTATTCTATGCTAATTAACTAGAATTGAAATCAAAATGTGAAAAGAAAAAATAGTAAAAATTGTTGCTTTCAAATTTTTTTAAATGAAAAATAAAATTTTCTACCCTGATGGAAATTTCGTGATCTTAAAATTCTTGCTGAACAAATGAACCTGCAACTTATCTTTAAAAAGGAAAGTAGCTGATTAGGCAAATATTGGAAGATTCCATAATGCTTCCAAGGGGTAAAATATTTGTATCATTCTCCACCCCCCTCCCATTCATGATGAAATGTTTGTGCCTATAGAGTCAACCTCTTCCTCATTGGCTGTCACTAGCAGTGCACCAACAACCCCATTACCGTCACATATGAGCTCTCCATTATGGTGAATCTCTCTTGTTTCCTAGGGCTTCAAGGAAGAAACAAAACATGCATTTATTAAACATCTACTGTATGTCAGACACTGCATTTTTACATACTGTGTAAAATAGATATCCACAAATATAGTTGTTTAAAATAGATATCCACAAATATACCACAACAACCCTGAAGGTACATATATTCTTCATTTTGAAAATAAGAAAAGAATAGGTTCAAGGAGATCACAGTTTCTGTAAGTTTACATCATGCTGAGATTTAAACTCCCTGCTCCATGCTCTTTTCTTTGCACCTTTATTAACTCTTACAGGTTAAGTGGCTAACAAGGTGCTGTATTAATTATGGCTCTTTATTCTATATTCTTGATGCTTTGACATCTTGGGGTCTTGTTGACCTACGAGGAACTGCCCCTCCCAGGGCTAGCTAATTCCTAGGGATAGCAAAAAGCTTGCTTGAGAGTGTGCCCTTCACATTCAAATCACCAACTCAGATCCTATACCCCAATTACTTCTTTTATTGAGCTTTTACAATCTGGGACACTATCCCTCTGCCCTATCACCAGGGCCAAGTACCAGGCAACTAGGGACAGCCTGTATACTCCAGAGCCAACTGAAATTATTCAAACTAGCCAATCCTAAATCTGCTTATTCTATCTCACCCATCCTTTCTCACAGAAACCACAATGAAGTTTCTTGCCACAATATTCCTATCCCCTCTGCCTCCTGACTGATCCTAGTGCCTCCCCATGTCCACTATCCTCCCCAACTCAGTCTGTCCCTCCTTCTCTTGGGATCTGGACATAACAGACTATTTTTTTTAATGACAGCTATCTCCTGATCTGGTGGCCACACATCTGAATAATATAATACAACCTTATGTTAAAAGAAGTGCTCAACATATACCAGACATGCAATACTTGTTTCAGTGTGTTTGGTAGAATAAACCACAATAATAAAATCCATCAGGCTTATAGTTTTGTAAATCCATAGTTGCTTTTGCAGAAACTTCACATTCCGTAGTACAACTGCTTACTTTTCTTCCCATTTGGAATGTGACGTAAGGTATAAGGTCATTCATCTTCTCTCCACCTGTACAGACAGATCTATTTCAGGACATGCCATGTGAGGGCTCTGTGTGTACTCTCTTCTAACAACCGTCTGTTATGCTGCTCCACAATTGCCAAGTTATTGATGGATAGGACACTTACAAAGCGGGTGCAAATTCTGGAGTCTGCATTCTAGCCTGTCTTAGGGGAAAAGCAGCGATTGTATGCAGTGCTAAAAATACTGTTTTCAATTTCTTATTTCTCTCCTAAGAATCATTGGCAACTTGAACACATAAAGAGTTCAAGATATTATTTCTATGTATTTTGAAGCTGTTTAGAGGCAATTTCTATGATCTGTTGTTACCCACTCACAACACTTCTGACAACAAATGCGTTGATTTTTCCACACCCACCATGAGTTCTCAAACCCTCTGGCCATCAGTTAGGTGTCCACTGACTCAATTTAATTCTGACACTAACTACCTGGAATCAGAGCAGACCTCACAAGTTAAGGGCTTGGTACCATCAGACTGCCCCTACCCCCACATCAGATGTCATTAGCAAGTCCCAGGCCTCCTGTGCCTCTGACTAGTCAGCTATAAATTGAGGGTTCCCATGGTCCCTTCCTCAAGTTCAGTAATTTGCTGAAATGGCTCACAGACCTTATGAAAGCATTTTACTTGCTATCATTCGGTTATTATAAAGGAAATAACTCAAGAATAGCCAAATGGAAGAAATGTGTAGCCCACGATATTTTGGTGGGGTGAATGGGGCAGACAAAAAAAGCTTCCGTCCCCTTCCTGGGTACAACACTCTCCCAGCATCTTCCTGTCGTCATCACTCTGGAAACCCTTAGAACCTCATCTTTTCTGGTTTTTAATGAAAGTTGTATTACTTGGCATGATTGATTCTATCAGTGGCCTTTGATGATTAATTCAGTCTCTAGCCTCTTAGCCCCTAGAGTTCTGAGATGGGGCTAAAAGTCCCAAAACTCTAATCATGGAGTTGGTTCCTCTGGCAACCAGCCTCCATGTTGAAGCTTTCTAGAGGCCCATCAACGTCACCTCATTAGCCTAAACTCAAGTGTGGTTGACAGGGCCTTATTTTGAATAACAAAAGATGGTCCTCTCACACCTTCAGGAAATGGAAAGGGCTTTAGAAGCTCTTATGCCTGGACCCAAGAAGGAAAATCAAACACAAAACTCTTATTATATCACAATATCACAACTACCAATTAGAAAGTCAATCAATCCACATTCAAGTGTAGGGTCCTTTCTTTTTAAAACAAGAGGATGTTTTATAAATTATGTCTTATTGATTGGCTTAAGCCACTTAGAATGAAAATGTATTGGGGTGCCTGGGTGGCTTAGTCAGTTGAGCATCTGACTCTTGATTTTGGCTCAGGTCATGATCCCATGGTTCATGAGTTCAAGCCCAACATCAGGCTCTGTGCTGACAGTGTAGAGCCTGCTTGGGATTCTCTCTCTCTCTCACTCTCTCTTTCTCAAAATAAATAAATAAATAAACTTAAAAAACAAAAAAAGAAAACATATTAAACTGGTTAGAAAAATAAATTCCTTACTCCAGTTTTAAAGAACATAACATTATTTCAATAAGCTAGTTGTCAAATGTCTATGATGTGTACAGAATTGCTATGTGCTCTACAGTTTTTTGGAGCTGAACCAAGTTTGGAGGTTATGTCCCTGAGGAAAAAGTCTTCACATGAAAATTTATCCATCTCATTTAAAATATAGTTGACAAGGACTTCCCACAGCACTTCTCAGTAGGGTTATTTCTTTTAACATAGTTTCTTTTTTCATATTCTTAGTTTGGCTTGCACTAAAAGGTTAATTATGGGCCACATTTAGAAATTTTCTTAGATAAAAAAAGTTTCCAACATAGCAATGAATGAAGTGCTCAATGGGATAAGGGCTCCATTATATCCCCATATTTGTGGGGAAAATGTGTGCAACTAGCATAAGTACTGTATTAGTCAAATGCCTAGAAACCTGTTCACCTCTGTTCTTGACTTGAAAATTACAAAATTATGCTCCCTCTACATTCATTTATACACAATTAAACAAAATGTGCATATTTCTCCAAGTGCAATAATTTGTTTCACTAATTTTTTTGAGTAGCAATATTGACTTGAATAAAAGCTACTAAGATGATTTCAGGTCTCCATTGAATTCGATTTGTATATGTTGTAGAGATAGGTTTATTTAAATTCAGTCAGGCAGGGAAAGGGGGCAAAAGAGTAAATGACCTGTTTTAAACCAAAGGCAAAATTCACTTGAGTATAGGCTTAGAAGTGAGAGGACAGTCTGGAAACATTGGATTTTACACGCTAGCCATTATATTCAGAGTAAAGAATTTTTTTCCAAAGATTGAAAATCCCCCATACTTAAAAAAAAATCACAATGTTTCCCATCCAAATGGTAATCCTCATTTTAATGTTGATATCCTATGGTAAATTAACAACCATAGCATCATTCATGTGCACAATCCATTTACCTTTTCAGCATATGGATCATTTGCTCATCTCAAAGGAATTTCTGGGAGCAGAAAAAGCAGAATGTGTGCATGTAGAAGAAAACGATAATTTGTACCAAAGAGAGTATCAGGAGTTCAGCTTAAACTTTACAAAAGCGGGTAGATAAATAAGACTCGAACCGACTTGCTGCACTTGCTATGAAAATAACTGGTTATTTCCCATTTCAATGGGAATCCATTCCCCAAATAGGCTGGTGTACTGTGGATAGTGTTGTGTATGGGAATATTCTTTAATTGCCTTGCAGATAGAGATCCAATTTAAAATAAAGACAAAATGAATGTTCCTGTGTCTTTTGTTTGGTACAATGAGAGCTGGGAAGAAAAGACCATGCATGTTGACACAAGCCATAACACGATGTCGGAGCCAGCATGTTCAGCTGTGGGTCTTCACTGAGATGCAGTGTTCTTTAAACACATAGTGGGAAACAGTCCAGAAACTGAGGGAGTGAGAAGTGGCCACAGAAAACAGAGCCAAGAGGACAACAGCCTTGACTCCAAAAATCTAGAGACACCTTATCTGTTGAGGTCACGTATTTCTGAAACACCAACCTAAGGAATTATAGAGAAAGACAACTTAAAAATTTTTTTTTCATGTTTATTTATTTTTCAGAGAGAGAGAGAGACAGAGTGCAAGCAGGGAAGGGGCAGAGAGGGAGACACAGAATCCGAAGCAGGCTCCAAGCTCTAAGCTGTCAGCATAGAGCCCAAGGCGGGGCTCGAACCCACAAACCATGAGATCATGACCTGAGCTGAAGTCGGATGCTCAACTGACTGAGCCACCCAGGCACCCTGAGAAAAACAACTTTTACCTGCAGACAAGGTAAAGCCTTATGCTATCTTTACACTTTCTCAGAAAGTATTCTATACTAGTTATCCTCTTCTCAGGCTTCCAGAGGATTTTTATCACTGGCAATGCATGACCCAGTCAGCGTAGCCTGAAATGTATTCTCCTTGGATCAATGTGCCGAGAGACTGGATGGAGGCTTTCTGTTTTCAGTGTGCTTTGTAATCTGTAGGCTTAGCTATAAATGGTGATGAAACTTGGTCACAGTGTAACAGTTTACACTGATGCACCAAGGGTATTTTTGAGTAAGAGTATGATTTTTAAATAGGCGGAAGGTTAATTATGAGTGAGCACCCCCATCCCTAAATTCCTGGCCATGTCATAAAAGAGATGGGGCTATATTGAGCTGCCCTCTAAGAGGAAAGGCTATGATGGTCTCCCCAGGCAATAGAACATTCATCCTCTGTGACCTGCTCCCAGAAGTCACTTCTTACACATGGGTACCTAGTCACTGTCTCCTTATCTGCAAGAGTATGGGCTGCCAGGAGGAGAGAGAATGTAGCCTTTATCTTCTCTCTTTGTCTGGGAGCTCCCTTTGTCTTGCCCACTGGTGTCCCAGAGAAGAGAGCTAACATCAAGGCTTGCTTGTGTCTCACCTCTATCTGGTAAGACTGTCTCTGTATAATGACTCTCCACTTGGGAGGAAACAAACTATCCACTGATGCTTCTTCCATCCTGGAACCTTAAATATCATTTCTAAATAAGATGAAATAAAATGGGATGTTAGTGACCACTCTTAAAAACATGAATTATTTGCTCAAAAAGAGACATCAACATTGTTGAATCACATGCCTCAAAATCACCTGAACAGGTGAGCACCCCCAGGGCTAATGCTTTTCTATGTAACACCTTTTTCCCCACTTCTAATCTCACTCAAATTGGATCTTTTCATCTATCCTAGCCTTATCCTATTTATTCATATTTGACAGAATTGTTGTATACAACCAGAGTTTATTTTCATTGTATTATGAATTCCTAAAACATATTGAAACATTTTTTTCTTTCTTGGTGAGATAAAGTTTAACGCTAGAGGTCAAGAAGTTTCTTTTTTTTAAATTTCTAATTTCAATATAGTTAACATACAATGTATATTAGTTTCGGGTGTACAACATAGTGATTTAACAATTCTGTATCCAGTGCACATCGCCACAAGTGCATTCCTTAATCCCCTTCACCTCTTTTACCCATCCCTCACCCACCTCCTCCTGGTAACCATTGGTTTTCTTTCTCTCTGTATATAAAAGCCTGGTTTTTGGTTTGTCTCTTTTTTCCCCTTTTTCATTTCCATGTATCAGTGGAATTGTGATATTTGTCTTTCTCTGACTTATTTCACTAAGAAGTCAAGGAGTTTTTCTGGTTAGGCAAAGGAATGATCAAAGTCAGGTTATCTCTATTTCATTTTCTCAAAAAATGCATTCTAAAAAAAGGTGTATTCTTTCTGACCTGACTTTTTCTTTTGTCCCTAGGTGAGACATGAACACCAGTATGACATTCTCCTTTTAGGAGACAGACGTCTAAAGAGATGTGATAAGGGCCATGTAAGAGAGAACACCCATCAGTCTCTAAGTGATTGGGATCAGGGTTTCCTACTCTTGTTTCTATTTCCTACAGAGCCTATTATAGGGTTTGGCACAGAGCTAGTACCAAATGAAAGGTTTAATTTTATTTCTACTTTCAAATTTGTGTTAAAGTATTATCGTAGTCAAGGGTTTCCAACCTGAGTTTTACAAACCCCAGAAGGCTTCTGTTTGCCTCAAAGGATTTCATAACCTCAAACTTTTCTTTTGACCATGATTTTTTAATTCACTTTTAGTATTTAAGTCTATGATTTTACATGATCCCTTGAGAATGAGAAAATACTGCTGAAATTTTTAAATGGTTGGGGATTTTTGTTTGGCTATTCTGGATCTTTGTCTGGCTATTGTTATACAATTTTTAGAATCAATAATTTTTTTCACAGGCCATATTTTCAAGCAGACTATGATATGTAAAATAAGAATGCTTACTAATTACTGCTAATAGCAGTCCTGCAAAATGTTTGCATAATCTTCCATTGGTATTCATTGTCAATCAACTCATGGAGTTAAATAGGACTTTAGAAGTCAGCCCTATCACTTTGTAGTTAAATTTTGTGTTGTTTAACTCATTTATATAAAAAGCAATTGTTTGAATCATTTAATTCCAGTTGACATATTAATGTATAAAGACGGATTTACCAGTAGGAATCTGGGCAGCCGCACATAGAACAGAAGCCAGCATCCGATGTATATCATGAGTAAAAGAAGAAATAGAAGAAATAAATCAATGAATAAATCAAACATGTGCTCTGGATTGTGACTTCACTTAACACTGACTTAAAAACTTCAGAATTAAGTATTTGGAATAAGTGAATGTTTATATTCCTGGTTGTATATTTTAACAGATAATGGTGTGTGTGTGCATGTACACAGTGAAGTATTTCCTGACTTCCTTTTTTTAACATTTATGTATTTTTGAGAGAGACAGAGAGAGAGAGAGAGACAGAGAGAGAGAGAGGTAGACAGAATCCGAAGCAGGCTCCAGGCTCTGAGCTGTCAGCACAGAGTCTGATGAGGGGCTTGAACCCACGAACTGTTAGATCATGACCTGAGCTGAAGTCGGATGCTCAACCGACTGAGCCACCCAGGCGCCCTTATTCCCTGACTTCTGAAACAGATTTCTGCAGGGCATAACAATTGGGAATTGCACTAATATAAGCTTGAAAGTGCTTAGCACAAAGCAGTCATTTCTCTGGACCCCCAAATCATAGCAAAGTAATGAAATTTATACCCTCCTCTCTCACAGAACTCAAGGCCCATGTATTGTAGGTATATGTATATAGTTAAAAAGGGTATAAACTGAAAATCCATGGACATTTAATTTACTGTCTTTTGAAATGCAAATTTCAGCTGGATGTTATATAATTGATATATAACAGAACTCACTGCTACCTTGCTTAATTCAGCAGTATTAAGATGTTTCTTTCCTTTTAAAATACTTTCCTCTATCCCATTCCTAGAAATCAAATATTACCCAATTATTAACCAACTACTCAGTTATCCTAAAGAGTCTTTTCTATCTCAAAGATAGTAACATAATAATAATTTAAAAAAGTGTGATGGACTGTGACATCTTGTCCAAGTCAATGGATCATACAATCTTTAGAATCAGGCTTTCCAAGGTGCAGAGTAACATTTCCTGAGACATTAAGTCAAGTCATACTGTACACAGCTTGATTACTAGATGTAATCAAAACCAGGCCTGCTGTTGTGGACTAGAAATTTCCAGCTAGAGTAAGCACTATTATTGCGTACTCTTGTTTTTTTCTGGTTTCCATCTGATTCACAGGGTAGGAAAACACATTTAACCAAGAGAGGAAAAAGTAGGCTATGTGGGAACTTGCCATAGATCTGACCTAATTTTTGTCTCACCCTTTCTATAACACAAATGCATGATTGGGTACAGACGTCAATGGTATGCAAATCTAATTGCGAAAGTAATAAACAGAACCTACATGGATGTTTCTTTTGTAGTTAACTCTGTTAACATCAGACTGGCAGTTGTCTAAGTGTCTAACATGTCATTGAATCAATGGTAACACATTTTAGACATAAGAAAGGTGAGAGAGTGCAGGAAGAATGTCATCTCCAGATATCTATGGCATTCCCAGAAGACTTTATTAATATGGGCTGGCATGCTAAACAAAACAGCCTAAAGAATAGAATTTTTAGTTTCATTTTCGACTCCAATTGGATCCACTTAAATGTTGTCATCAAAATCAAATGGCTACTGGCTTGCTCATTGCATTCAAAACAAAGCAGGGAGAATTTAAAACAAAACAGAACATACACCCAACCTAACAGTGAAATTTGGACATTAACACAGTGAGTCTGATAGTGACACCCCCAACCGGCCGAATCATCAACTAGGAGTTGACTAGAAATACAAATCCTCCATCCCTATACCAGACTGCCTGAATCAAAAACTCTGGGAGTAGGGCCAGCAATAGCATTTTAACAAGACTTCCAGGTGTTTCTGGTGCTCATTAACTTTTTTTTTAAAGTTTATTCATTTATTTTGAGAGAGAGAGAGAGAGAGAGAGAGAGAAAGCAGAGGGCAGAAAGAGAGAGGGAGAGAGAGAGAATCCCAAGCAGCCTCTGTACTGTCAGCATGAACTGGATGTGCAGCTTGAACTCACGAACTGTGAGATCATGACCTGAGCTGAAATCAAGAATCGTATACTTAACCCATGGAGCCACCCAGCCCTCCCACTTTTTTTTTTTTTTTTTCTGAGAGAGAGATAGAGAGCACAAGCAGGAAAGCAAGGGAAGGGCAGAGGGAGGGAAAGAGAGAGAGAGAGAGAGAATCTTCAGCAGGCTCCACACCCAGCATGGAGCCCGACACATGGCTTGATCTCAGGACCTTGAGATCACGCTTAGAACCAAAAGCAAGAGTTGGACGCTTAACCAACTGAGTCATCCAGGGGCCCCTCACTAACTTTTGAGAATGACTGAATTAAAAAAATATCCCCCAGGTTTCAAATAAAGTTTTTCTTTGGACCTCCTTTTCCTTAACTTGGACCAAATAATGTCAAGTAATCAAAAAGAAGGAACAGCAACCAAACTATTTTACCAATTTTTAGTTATTTGCACTTGAAACTGCTGACATTATATATCATTTAGAGAAAACGAATTCAAAATGATTATGACAGTAAAATTAGTAAGAATGCATTAATTTTATTTATATTTAGATTTATTTTTTTAAGTTTATTTATTTTGAGAGAGACAGAGAGAATGCAAGCAGGGGAGGGGCAGAGAGAAAGGGAGAATCTCAGTCAGACTCCACGTTGTCAGCACAGAGACTATGTGGGGCTCGAACTCACAAGACTGTGAGATCATGACCTGAGCCAAAATCAAGAGTAGGAGACAACTAACTGACCCACCCAGGTGACCCAGAATAAATTATTTTTATAAGTAGAAGAGAAATAACTTGGGAATCTTGAATGTGGATCTAGTTCAGGCTTTCTACCCACCACAATATTGATAATACGGACAGGATAATTTTTTTAATGTTTATTTATTTTGAGAAAGAGAGAGAGAGACAGAGAGATAGAGAGACAGAGAGACACAGAGAGAGAGCACAAGTAGGGGAGAGGCAAAAGAGGTGGGGAGAGAGAGAGAATCCCAAGCAGACTCCACACTCAGCACAGAGACTGACAGAGGGCTGTATCTCATGATCCAGAGATCATGACCTGAGACAAAATTAAATCAGGCACTTAGCAGACTGAGCCACCCAGGCACCCCTGGACAAGATAATTCTTTACTGCAGAATGCTGTTCTTGCGTTTATGGGGTGTGAACAGCATCTCTGACCTTTACCCATTTTAGATGCCCTATGTGAGTATCCTCTCTCTCAAGTTGTGAAAGGCTTGAACTTGAACTTGTAAATATCTGGGGGTTGCGGGGGATGCTCCCAGTTTGGAACAACTTATCTAGTTGTTCATTTAAAGATTTATTTATTCACTGACTTTAAAAAACAAAATATATTGGTCACCTCCTAAAGACAAGTCACTACCTAATGCATTAAAGATACATATTATACATTGGAATTGAAATTTTGCTACATCAAAATGAATCTGACACTCAGACAGTGATCTGGTAATGAGGCACTGAGGTCAATGGAAAGAAGTAGTGATTCGAGCTCAGGAGATATGGCTTGTTGTCTTTTCTCTGTTACTCATTTGTTGTACAGAGTTAGGAGATTTATTGAATCTTTTGGGGCTATTTTCTAATGTGTAAACTGAGACTGGTGGGCTATATGATCTCTATGATGACCTCTACTTTTTATGTTGCCATCAATAATGTATATTAGTCATATCCACATATAATTAATATTTAGCTAATAGTTATTAAGAACCATGCAAATCACACATTTTATCTCTTTAACCTTCCCATCAATACTGTGTAGAAGTTAGTATTTCCATTTTTGAAATAGAAATATGGAAAGCCAGTCTTGCTTTCTAACTCCACACAGTAGTGTCTAGGCATCCTGTCTAGGGCCCTTTTCACTCTATCACATCTGTCTTCAGAATCACCAAAGCTGTTTACTGGAAGAATGTAGAATAATGACCACAAAAAGGTACCAGAGGAGAATAAAAGTCAGCACCAGATATCTTGAAATACTATGAGGTTTTATTTTCAAGAGAATTAACCAAAATGAAGACAATATAACACAGGTGTGGGTGTAGGGTAGGTTTCAAGTTTTCACTCCACAAAGCAATTATAGGACATTTTGATCTGTCAAGCATTATGCTATTACTCCAGGTTGTGGAAGTTTCTAGATATTGACGGCTCTGAAGGAGTTCAGTGGTCCTCCCACACACATCCCCTGGAAAAACAACCTATTTGGTTGTCCCTTAAGCATCAGTGAGAACAAGGTAGACAATGGCCTGTTGGAGAGGCCATTTCTTTAACACTCCTGAGGAAGCAGATGGAGAATAAAATTGTAGTGAGTGAGGATAAAATGGAGACATTTGCTTTCAAATGAAAAGCATAAAAGGGGTGCCTGGGTGGCTTAGTCGGTTAAGCGTCCAGTTCTTGGTTTTGGTTCAGATCATGATCTCATGGTTCGTGAGTTCGAGCCCCGTGTCAGGCTCTGTGCTGTGAGCCTGCTTGGAATTCTCTCTCTCTCTCTCTCTCTCTCTCTGCCTTCTCCACACCCTCTGATCATGCTCTCTCTCTCTCTCTCTCTCTCTCTCTCTCACACACACACACACTCTCTCAAAAATAAATAAACATAAAAAATTTTTAAAATGAAAAGCATAAGAAATAAAAATTGTTAATTTGCTTATAGACCTTTATTACACCCTATCTTCACTGTCTTCACAGGCAGAACTCATGTGGGGCTATATAGGTGCATGTCACTTAAATAGTGGCTCATGGTCCTGCTGGGATTGTTAAGAGGGACCCTCAGCTTCAAGTTTTAACCCCACCAGGTGAAATGCATGAGGACTTCTCCTATGGTAATGACAGAACCAGTTTATTCCAATCCATAGAATTGCAGATAATCATTTCATTCCAATTTATTCATGTCAAATTTGACTCTAGGAAGGTATGAAGGGAAAAAAATAGGGTCATTTCAGTGTTCATTTATATTTAGAGAGAGAGTGTGTGTGTGAGCAAGGAAGGGGGCAAGGGGGGAAGAGGGAGAGAGAGAGAGAGAGAGAGAGAATGTTAAGCAGACTCCATGCCACAACCCTGGGATCATGACCTGAGCCGAAATCAAGAGTCTGATGTTCATTTTATTTTTTTTTTATAGTTTATTGTCAAGTTGGTTTCCATATAACACCCAGTGCTCTTCCCCACAAGTGCCCTCAACCATGATCATCACCCCTCGTCCCCTTTCCCCCTCCCCCTTCAGCCCTCAGTTTGTTTTCAGTATTTAAGAGTCTCTCACGATTTGTCTCCCTCCCCCTCCATAACTCTTT
>CM053577.1:124441181-124465818 GCA_028646485.1 Cryptoprocta ferox | reverse complement strand
ACAATTCAAAAGTCTACAGATGCTGACGAGGATGTGGAGAAATGGGTACCCTCCTACACTGTTGGTGGGAATGTAAACTGGTACAGCCGCTCTGGAAAACAGTGTGGAGGTTCCTCAAAAAACTATCAGTAAAACTCCCCTATGACCGAGCAATAGCACTGCTGGGGATTTACCCAAGGGATACAGAAGTGCTGATGCATAGGGGCACATGTACCCCAATGTTCATAGCAGCACTTTCAACAATAGCCAAATCATGGAAAGAGCGTAAATGTCCATCAGCTGATAAATGGATTAGGAAGATGTGGTTCATCTATACAATGGAATACTACATGGCAATGAGAAAGAATGAAATCTGGCCATTCGTAGCAAAGTGGATGGACCTTGAGGGTGTCATGTTAAGGGAAATAAGTCAGGGGGAACAGGACAGATACCATATGTTTTCACTCATAGGTCTAACAGGAGAAACCTAACCGAGGACCATGGGGAGGGGAAGGAGGAAAAAGAGGGAAAGGGAGGGAGACAAAGCACGAGAGACTCTTGAATACTGAAAACAAACTGAGGGCCGAAGGGGGAGTGGGGTAAGGGGAAGTGGTGTGATGATCATGGTGGAGGTCACTTATGGGGAAGAGCACTGGGTGTTATATGGAAACCAACCTGACAATAAACTATAAAGTTAATTTAAAAATGTAATTTTTATTACTATCTTCACAAATATGTGATCACAAAGAAATATTTTAAATATACTATATTTGAGTAAAAATCTATATTTGAATAAACAGCTTTTTATTCAAAAATAAGCTTGGCAAGTAGTCAAGTACTGCTTGACTCAGTACTATTCAGTTTTATCTTTTTTGATACTTTGAAAATTTAAAAAATCTCTTGTCTACAAGTAAAAATAAAAATTTTATTTCATTTTTAGTGTGGCTTATGAACATCAAATATCAAATTTTCTGTGATATAAATAGGGATTCTGTGATGTGACATCTTATATCTTAAGAAGTGAACCTAGAAACAAAATCCTTGGTTTCTTGGATTGAGATAAAACAATGTTTAAGTTCCTTATCTGTGTCAGTTAATTTAAAGCCATGTGTGGCTCAACAAAATTTAAAACATATTTGTTTTTGCCCTATCATTTTTTAATAATATTTATATTTTTAGGCAAACATTCTCTGTCTCTCTTTTTTACCCATGAAATTAATTCATTACAGTATTCATCATTTAATGTCAACACTTAATTTCTAAGAAGGTAGTCCTCCAAAAAAGCAATGCCCTCACTTAATCCCACATTGTTTTTTTTTTCTTACCATGGAAATAAGAATAAACCATTATTTTTTTTAAATCATATAATCAAAAGAAAATAGGATGTGAAGTTAAAGCTGATGTTTAATCACATTGATGCTACTTAGCAAATGAAAAATTCTGAAAATCTTACTTACACTTTCTGAGATTTACTTTTCCTATTTAAAATAATAACAACCCCCTCATAAATAAATAAATAAATAAATAAGTAAATAAATATTTTTAAAAAACCAATCCCCATATATGGTTATAAGAATATATGGCACCTGTGTAAAAATGTTACATTTCTTTATCCTTGAAAACTATCATCAGTCTTCCTTTTATAGGAAAAGACTCTCTCTTGCATTTCTTAAATCGGCAAATTTTCATTCCAGTCCCTGAAATTCAAAACAGTAATGAAATAAACGCTGCTCCTTTTCTTTTCTATGTATGCCACTAAAGCAGGAAGTTATGAATCAGTTTTTTTCATGATTAATATCACCAATAATTGATGATTTGTGAATCAAAGCAATGCAGTTACATTAACAATGATTTAAAGCAATAATGCTCTCGGTTAGAATGAGGTATATACTCATGAAATACTAGCAAAAGCTTTTATTTGCACAACTCCTCTAGAAAATATTATCTTGATAAGTGTCATGGACCTCCAAAGAGTCTGCCACCTTTATCTTCCCTACTGTATCCATCATAATTCTAATTCAAGTAATCTATCCTAAGAAAATAATTAAAGATACAAAGTGTTCTATAAAATATTTATTATAATATTGTTTATTATACCCAAATTTTGGAAACACAAGTTATCTAACATCACTGGATTATTAAAATAAATGATGGTCTATTTATGTGCCAGACATTAACATAGTCATTTAAAATGTTTTCCCAAAAAATGTTGCGGGGGGGGGGTCAGAATAAAATGCTCACTCTATAGTGTTAAGTTAAAAAAGAAGTTTGCAAAACTACCTATATATAAAAAACAAATATACGTTTGTTCCACCTTACAAAGAAGGAAAATAACCAAAACCACTGAAGGCATTGATATTTTTTCTGTTAATACATGCTCGTTTTAATGGCATTTGACATAAAAATTTCTTTCTCCTAAGCTCCAGATGCTACTGAGACTAGATAATTGTTCTGTTTTGTTTTGTTTCATTTTGCCTTTTACTATGAATCCTTTCCAGTCAATTCTAGACATAGCAACTCTACAAAGGTCTTCCAACTTCGTGATAGAGTCACAAATTATCTTAATACTTTTCCAAAAGTCAAATAGCAGCTACTCATTCCTCAAAGCAGAACAGCCACTTCTTAGGGTCAGATATCAGTTTCGTTCTCCTGATTCCAGATAAAGTCTCTCGGCAATCATTTTCTTCATATACAGTTATTTGTGAGTTTGAGATTTCAATGGTTGCACAGTTTTAACGAACCAGGATCATGGTGTAGGTGAAGCTGGGAGACTCTTATCTCACCGAATGAAATCTTAGCCCTTCCGTATAAAGCACAGGTGCTTTCTGTCAGATGCAGAGAGCTATCTCTCAGATGCAGAGAGTTTTCTCTCAGATGCAGAAAATTAGCCCTCAGATGTAGAGATATCGCTCAGATACAGAGAGCTTCCTTCATTCACACTTTCCTTAGAACAAGGTTTCCCAAACTGTGTTGTGCATTGGAATCACCTGAGGGTCTCCTAAACCCACTAATGCTGGGCTTGGCTTCCACCCCACATATTCTAATTGAACTGTCCTGGACGGGGCTACCTGGACATCAGGAGGTTTAAAGTTCCCCGTGATGCTAGTGCAAGGCAGAGTCTGAAGTTAGAAGGAGATGTAATTAGGTGTTGACCCCCAATCATCCCAAATGTGGAATGGAATGAAGAAGAAAGTAAAAGATGTCCAGGAATGAGTAATTATTTAAAAGCAACAGAATTCCCATAAAAATGTTCTACTCAATTTTGCTAAGTAGGAGTGACTACTCCTTTTACAGATAATAAAAGCCTACCTGAGAGGATATATAGGAAACTGTATTTGAATTAAAATAGAAAAAGGTGATATTTGCCCACTTGGTACTTTAAAATGTGTAGTAATAATGCATGAAAGGTGAATATTATTACCCCACCCCCCAATTATTTTTGCTACTATAAATTGCACCTATATTAATCTTGGACATAGTGGTTAGTAGCTAAGTTGAAAAATTCTCCTTCCAACACCTAAATATGAATATTTTCCCAAACATTCCTCCTTGACCATTTTTTTAGTTTTTTGTTTCTTTGTTTCTTTGTTTGTTTTTCATTTATAACCTAATATAAGTTTATGGCTTCAACTAAAACCACAGAACATGTGACAGCAGACACAACTGTCTCCCAGGTTCAAGGGTGCACTGTCTCCTGTTTGTTGTCACCTCAGCAGGTGAAGGTGTTTCATTGCTAACAAATCCCATGTGAGGTCCCTATTATCCCACTGAACCTACTCCTTTCTTGGTGACTTCCCTTTACGCTAATGACACCGCTATCTTTCCAGTGACTCCGTTTTGAACACTGGCATTTCCTGGGGCTCCTCTCTCTTCTTCCTTCTAAAATCCATCAGCTTCTTTCCACCCTCCTTCTCTGCAGCGTCTCCCACCTCGCTGGTATTTGCCCATCTGGGCCAGACACAGGTTGAGACCATTAAACTAGAATACACAACTGGGCTACATGGACAGGAGCTATTCCTGACCTAGAAGAAGACCAAAAAAAAAAAAAAAAGTGATTGATACAGGCATTAATAAATGCAAAACTAAAAAAAAATTCAAATATTCAAAAATTCAATTCCTTCTGGGCTGATATATAAAGATGATTAAGACATGACTCTGTCTTTGGGAATAAAAAAAAGAACTGATGAACATAAGGATAAAAATAATAATAAAATTAACAATAGGAAGAAGAAGAACAAACAGGCCTGTACTAAGAGCTCTACGTGCATTATCTCCTTTCATCTTTATGACAATCCTGTGAGTTAGGAATGATGAAATTAAGGTTCAGAGAATTTGAATAATCTGCTAAATGTTACAAGGCTATGTGTCAAAGCCGGGGTTTATAAACAGGTCTTTCTTAGTATAGAAACTGCAATGTAATCACCTAAGCTGTGGGTAAGTCCATGCATGTATTTACTAAGCACATATATGAAAAGCTATCCGCCAGATACAGTGATAGACAAGTCTGTAATAAGTATCTAAGATTGTTAGTAAAGAAATAAAAGAATAAAGATTTTACTAACTATCCTTCATAAATTATATAAAGATCCTTTGGAATGGGAGACAACAGGTGTTATTTCTGACAGAGAAAGAAAGGGAGATCGAGGTTATTTATGCATATTCTGAACCCAGGTTACTTACTCTCAGAAGTACTTCAGTATGCGGCTGAGCATAGTTCATGTTTGTTTTTTTTTTTATTTTGTTTCAATGAGCCAGCAAAGCAAAGGTCAAATCCTATTCCTAATTGGCACTTCCTGATGAAATCCCTCCCTTAAATATAAATTCAAGACACTGATTAGGAAGTTAGGGGTTGTCGTTTCCCCTCTTGTCTGTCACTAAGTTGCTGTGTGGCTTGCAGTGAGTTGCAAGCTTGGAGGGCCTTGATTCCATTGCCTTTAAAAATAGAAAAGCAAAAATGGCTGATCTATCCCATTGCATGACCAGTTGGCTCATTTGTGAACATAGCTTTAACAGAAAATGATCCAAAATTACAATAATAGTATAGAACATGCCATGGGTGCTAAAAATAAAAATATAATTTACCATATGGTACTATGTTAATCTCAAAGCTGACCTTAGCAACCCAGTCCACCCATCTCCTCATTTTAGCAATGAGAAATCGAGTCCACAGAAATGAAGTGACCAGCCCAGATTCCCAACTGGTGTCTGTCCCAGCACACAGGCCTTCTGATGTTCAAATTGGTGTTTTTTTCCAGCGTACTCTTCTCCTGTTACAAAATCCATAAACATCCCCATAGCACCTCAAGAAATGAGGTTAAACTAGCAGACAGGATTCTGAGATCCATGTTGGACCGTACCTAAAAAAAAGCTTTTCTGTAACTGGAACTGAGAACTATTTTCTGAAAGACAAGTGACGTGCAACAAGGAAAAAAGGGAATCTGTTTAAAAGGGTGCATTCGCCACCCTCAACACCTACTCAGATCATTATCACCCCTCTTCTGATGCTTTTGCTTTCATATGACGGAAATCGCGTTTAGCTTACTCAAATAATATTAGAGAAAGTCCTGGCAGGAATAGAAAATGCACAGTCTTATTTGAGAAGTAGGAGTAAAAACTGCATTTTTAGAAAAAAGTAGGATTAGGATACCAAATGTCTTCTTAGACAAGATGTATTTTTATTTAAATTTTCCACCCCTAAGAAAACAAAATCTGAATCAATATGGGCTGTGAAGCACTTTGGCTTTATTTATTTTTACGCAACAAGCCTTCATTTCTGTTGTTTTCCTTTCCACATCTGTTCCATTTTTTTTAAGAAGAAAAAGATCTTTCCAGTAGTTGCACACAGTTAGGTAGTGGTCAGCTAGTAGGAGATTAAAATCTAAAACTGTAAGACAAGTCTGACATTTTTCAGCTTTCTAGCTGGGCATGTGATATCTCTTTTCTTCCTCTCCATTGATTTCAACAACTCAGATTTTAAGAATGGAAAAAGAAATCAATCTCTAAATCATTTTCATTTCTGTGGTTGAATTCACAAATTTGATATTTAAAAAACTGAGGAAACATTTTGATGGTTCCTCACGTATATGCATGCCTATATTGTGTATATACATATGAATACACTAAATGGAGTGTTGTTTCCTTTTAAATTATTAACCTAATAAAAGTTACATTTTGGGTTTATATGTGTCAAAGTGCTTTCATGTGCAATATCCTGTAATTTAGAATCTTCTGTCAGCATTTCTGAGTCATTTTTCTCAGCCTCCAATCTGTCTTTCAACTTATCTAGTCTTTGTCTAACATCTGACTCATCTGCTTTCTGAATTCTTTCATGAGCTTTCACTGTAAGTTGGGAAATAGTGTAGTATATGTGTTATGCCCTGTTTACCAACATTTTTATGTGATCAGATTAATTTAAATGCTGGGTTATTGTGAAAAAGATAATGTGAATTTTTCTTGAAGTTTTCAATATTTTTTTTTAAAAATGGAAAATGTTATATAATAAAACAAGAAGAAAGCAATCCTTGATATTGCTTTTTGTATCGTTGGGAAAAGATTTTCAGGCAAAAGTGTGCCCATATTTTGTTTGAAATATAATCCAGTCCTTATGCAACTATGGGCCCCCCTACATTTATATTCCCTGATGAACACCTCAGTTGTGGAACTCCTAATGAAAATATGTTTCTTTTTAATTTTGAAATTTTATTAATCTTTGCTCCCTGTATCTCCCACTGCTCCCATAATCACCTTCCTTTGAAAAGTGAGGATGGGCAGTTGACATACATTTTAGAAAACCCTGTGTTTTCTTAGCTCTGCTCGAGGCCTATGGTCTTTGAAGTGATTTTCAGTGGCCTCTTACTAGTGTAAAAGTTTGGTCTCCTGTTAAATTGCCACCTGGGCTAAAGAGACTAATCCATTAGGGTCGACAGCTCTAAGAAGGTGCCATGGCGCCTGGGGCAATCTCTTGAGTTTCAGTTATAGCAGCTGCTGGGAGAAGAGTTTGGGAAGGTCCTTGTTACAGAAATTAGATGGATCAGGAAGTAAACAGAGGCGCCTTTCATCTGACCCAGCTCTGGGACCAGAGGGTGGGGCATGGGGGGAATTCCTCTTCTAATTACTTTACGGGTCACTTCCCTGAGACTGATGTCAATGTCTGATACTCCTAATCTTAGGAGAAATTTTTGAAAAAGAAAAAGGAAGAAAAATTATAAGACATTGAAGCTGTCAAATTTTTCCTTCTGAAAATGTCTCTCCTGCTTGGATTAAGAGTACTGCCGCCCTTTCTGTGGCTTCTGTCCTTCCTCCATGGAGGGCCAGCTGTTAAGAGAGACATTGTAAATGTAACTCTCCTGACCTGAAAACTCCCCTAAATTTCAAGAGGGCCCCTCCTTTCTATATTAGTTTATTTATTTTAGATTTTTGTACTGAATGTCACTGCGCCTGATGAGTTGGGCCAAGTCTAACTGCTGTGTTCCATGTTGGTAACATCTTCTTGAGTTGACCTCTTGAAATTTCAGCCATGGTGACCAGCCACCTGAATCCTTACTGAGCAGAAAGTGAACTGTGTACAATCAAGTATCTACTGCTGGTCTGTGACTATAAGATTTAGGAAATCTAGAGGAAAGGAAAAATGTGTGAACTTGGCTTGAGATAAAAGAGTAACTTAAGGATCAGTTCAGGCAGAGAATCCCTAACTTCCAATTTCTTATTTGCTCTAATATCAATTATATGTTTACTGCTATGCCCAGGATTGTCTTTTTCATTTTTTTTAGGACAGAGATTCACTAACATTTTTAACAACACAAAGAGTAAGCTATCTTTTTGTTCCATTTAAAAAATCAAAATACTCTATTTCTATATAGCACATAGTTCCCTTAAAAAATGTAAAAAGTTCAAAGAGCAATAAAAAGGACACATTTTAATGTTCTCAAATGCAGTTTGATGATCATTTTTTTCTAAACAGATGTACATATATGTTTCCAAAGTGGAATCGTAAGTGCATGCTATATCAAAACCACATTTTTACTTAGCAATAACAAGAACATTTAAATGGTCAATAATATCCCATTTTGTGGGTGCCTGTGCTGTAATATTGTGCATACTGTTTACTGTGTAATTCCCTCAAAGGGAAAGATAAGCCAGTTGCTATGCTTTGCTTGGACATAACTCAAAAAGTAAAGATGATGGTGATGATTAAAAGTCCTTTCTTTTGGTAGTCTACCTTTTAAAATATATATTTAATACCATATTTTCTTTTTTCCTGTGTCTTTTTCAGATATGAAATTTTTTTGACATTGCTATTAATGAGATCTTTTAGGATGGGCAAAACACTCTGAACTAAGATAAGTATCTACTTCCAATAGCTAAATGCCCTCAAAGATTATTTTTCTGCTTCAATATAATAGGTCTCCTATTAAAGGCAACAGGATTGGTTACCAATTTTGTTTCTCTGTGAAAAGTATAAACTTTAAAAGTGAAATCTTATGTCTTGGGCAGTTTCGCTTTTGCAAATTAAAATAAAAAAATGTTTAAATGCTGCCAAGATACTCATTTCAAAAAACAAGTGGACAATTTTAGAAACTGTAGAATGTTTTAGTCCAAAATCCCTTGAAAGGCTAATGTCCCTTCAAGAAATTGACCCCTATATTCTTTAAAGATCTATTTCTTATCAAATTCCACCTAAGTGACGTGCCAAATGTGTGAAACGATTTCTTCCAGTTTGGAGTCAATCTTCAGTCAACTCAAGAACCGTCCACAGCTGCCCCCAAGTGCCCACCTCAGATGCCAGTTGCAAGCTCCAGGCTGTTACCTTGCTTCTGATCTACCAGCTACAGACTGAAGATTGCAATGACTTTCTTCCTCAGGTTCTTTTCATTTGCTAAAGAGGCTCAAAGAACTCAGGAAAACACTTACTTAGTGCTTACCAGTTTATTAAGGAAATGATAAAGGATTTGAATCAACAGCCAGGTGAAGGGGAGCATAGGGCAAGGTATGGGGGAAAAAGTGTGAAGCTTCCATGCCCTCTCTGAGCCCACCCTTCTCCTCATCTTCTCCATATTTACCAGCCTGGAAGCTCTCTGAACCCAGTGTTTTTGGTTTCCTGGGAAGGCTTCATGACATAGTCATGACTGACTGAGTCATTGGTCATTGGCTATTTCAATCTCTTCCCCATCTCTCCTCTGTGAAGGCCAGGGTGTGAGGCTGAAAGTTCCAAATCTTTAATCACATGGTTGGTCTTCCCAGCAACTAGCCTACTGCCCTTTGATAGGGTCCAAAATTAATCTTCATTAATATAACAAAAGACACTTTTATCACTCTTAACACTTAGGAAATTCCAAGGGTTTGGGGAGCTATTAGCCAGGAACTGTGGAGGAAGACCAAATATATATGAAAAATATAAGTATGACATAGACCAATACATTTCTAATTAAGCACAATATTGCACTGAGTTACATAAGTGCCCAGCTACAGACTATACACACACACACACACACACACACACACACAGATACACATAGATTCATACAGATACACATACACAGACATATGCAAACATACACAAAAGCATAGTCACAGAAAACAGGCCTGAAGACCCCAAACAATTTGGCAATGGTTATCCATCAGTAATGGAAATATTAAAGCTCTTTTATTTTTTTTCTTTTGCTTACTTATATTTGGTATTCTTTTTTTTTAATTTTTTTAACGTTTATTTATTTTTTGAGAGACAGAGAGAGTCAGAGCACGAGCAGGAGAAGGGCAGAGAGAGAGGGAGACAGAATCCAAAGCAGGCTCCAGGCTCCAAGCTGTCAGCACAGAGCACGACGTGGGGCTCGAACCCACCAACTGTGAGATTATGACCTGAGCCGAAGTCCAACGTCTAACTGACTGAGCCACCCAGGCACCCCTATTGGTATTCTTTGAAAGTTCCATTTTGGGGTGTGGTAAAAAGTACTCCATCTTAAGCACATTACCAATGCACAATTTAAAGTAGCTAATGGGGTAATATCACCTTCTTCTATTTTAATTTCCATCAGTGTAATAGAAATAATTAATAGGATCAGCGAGAGAAAATAGGCAATTACTTAATGGAGTAAATTGTTTTTCTTTATATTTGTGTAAGGCTGAGCTAAGATGGTATAGGGCATAATAAAGAAAACACGACAATCTTAATGAAAACTGATCACTCAGGGAAAGTTCATTTGTGGTGAGATGTCATTAACTTCTCCCTTATGTAAGGCATGGAGTGTCTGGTATTGTCTCTCATTTTGGTTTTAGAAGGTAATCAATCTAGCTTTAAAAAATGAGCCTTCACTGTATCATAAATAGATTCCAAAAATATTCCCCAACTTAGAGAGGTGGAGTAGTAGATCTCAGGGGGAAATTATCTATCTATGGGTATACACTTTAACAATACCCAGTCCACACTGGGTTCTTATATATTGCTAATTTCCTTCACTGATTGAAATGAGATTTGGTGTCAGCATTCTCAGAACTTAATAATGAATGAATATTGTTATTTTATTCCTGGAAAGATTATGCATTCACTTTAACAGAGAAACATTTATTCTCTTTGATTATGACGGTCCTCATCAATTTTACATTTCTCTCATAAGTGCTCGTGATAAGGATAATGAAGTTGAGATGGGCAATTCATCAGCTTCTGATAAAGATTTGTTGAGGACTTCTATTATTCTAGAAACTCGCCCTCATTTATCCAATGCAACACTAATATTAATCCCTTTCCTTGCCTTAAAATTTTCTTCCTCTTTTAAAGATTGATAAATGAGATAATGTACATAAAAGTGCTTCGTAAACTCTGAAGTGCTACATGAATGTAAGGTATTATTATTTAAAATTATGATGTATGCTTGACGTTAGAGTGGTGCTTTTTGTTTAATAATGATGTCTACTTCTTCTCAATTGCTTGGAGGATCAGCTGAAATGGCTCATTGATTGGTAAATTAATGCCACAGTCTTCCTTTTGTATAGGCTTCTGATCATTATTCCTGTCTTGAGGATTTCATATGATACAGAAAGGCTAGAAACATGGTTTTTTAACATTTCATGACACTGCTCTGCCAGATGAAAGGGCACTACTTTTTTTTTTCATTTTTTCATTTTTATTTATTTTTGAGAGAGAGAAAGAGACAGAGCATGAGCAGGGGAGGAAGAGAGAGTGAGGGAGACACAAAGTCTGAAGCAGGCTCCAGGCTTTGAGCTGAACCCTACATCAGCACAGAGCCCGATGAGGGGCTCAAACTCATGAACCAAACCATGAGATCATGACCTGAGCCAAATTTGGATGCTCAATCGACTGAGCCATGCTGGCACCCAAAGGATACTACTTTTAGACATGCTTTGTACCCCTTGTATTCTACTCCTCTTTTAATCCTTTTGACAGTGATGGGCATTGAAATGCTCTACATATTCCTGTCACTGAGGGAAACTTTATCTTATGGAGCCTGATCCCTAAGAGTATCTTGCTACTTTCTTTTTCTCTCTATCTCTCTTTTTAAAAATCAAAACATATGTTAGTATGAAAAGAAAAGAGAATCTCCTGGACTTGATTTTTTTCCATGCTCTAAATTGCTCTTCTCTTTGAGGCCCTTAGATACTGTAAATTGATGTGTATTCTAAAAATTTTCAGTAGTATCCCATGGAATCACCTCAAAAAAGGTCATTTCTACTCTCACTTTTGAAGTTTGGGTTACCTACTCTTATTTCTCTGCAAAAGTCATTCTCAGCCAGGCTTTTATAATCCGCATGTGTTCTGAGCCCTTTACAATTGTACCAGTAATATGAAATAATATCAGGACCAAGATACTTACAGGAAGAATTTTTTGTGTTAGGACAATGTTTTTCAGACAGAACACTTTATAGAATGGACCCCATGAAGAGAAGAACAGCAGCATTCAGTATGTTTGTATTAAGCAAGAGGTGAGAGGCTTAGTTTTAGTCTAAAGAAAATCCAGTAGCAAAACAAGAGCCTGGTGTGTACTGGAAATTGTTGAAATGTTCCTGGTGAGTTTAACAGAGCAAGTTCAAGGCAGAAGTTCTATGTGAGACAATCGCAGTCCTGAAATATTAATTAAGTAAGTATAAGCCTTTTAAAGACACTCGATAAGAGAATGATTCAACTATAGCTTTTGTTTATTAAGTGTTGTGTTGAGGCTTTACAGTCCTTGAGCTCTGCTAACTAGTATTTCAGCATTTGAGAGTATGTCACAAATTCTAAAAGGTTAGGAACCTTGCTACTCCACAGGATTAGCAAACTTTATTCCCAGCCCACAAGAACATAGTTAATAGAGGGAGAAGATCTTGTTATGTAATGGTCCTATTTAATAGGCTGAGTAAAACATTCTAATGAAATGTCACTTGTAACTGGTTTTAGTTAGTGTCTGAAGACTTAGATCTTCTACAAGCAATTTATTTCAAAAGTCGAAAGTCAAAGCCAATACTACCCACCAGCTCTTGAAAGAGTTTATTTTCCTGATGTGTTTAAACACTTGTCAAAGAACATTTGGTTCATTTGGAGCCACTAAAAAATTGGGCACATTTTATATTTTCTTGGCCCATGTATTTCAGAGAGGAGGAAAGGAGAATTTTATTTTTGTGAAAAAGAAGCAAGTTTGTCTTCTTACTGATGGAGTTGTGGGAACATGTATAGTTTGAGATGTGAGGAGGGAAGAAATGGTATGAGACCACAGTGGAAAGTTTCCACTCAGCTTGAAGAAAACGATCAGCAACCTGGCTCAGGATTGCAGAACTGGATTGTGAATTTCAATGGAATTGCAGACCACAGATATCGATGCACTAATATATAGGGATTATTTTACAATACATGGCATAAAGGTCACTGAGGAAATCTACCTCAAAATCTCAGTGACCTAACACAGTAAATGTATGTCCTGCTCATGTTAATTACAATATGGTGTTCTTGGTTGTTAGGAGACCTTTCTCATATTCCATTTGCCACCCTGGCTCTTTGCAACTTGCGGTTTTGTCATCATGGGGCCTCAGTTCTTTGCTAGATACTCTGAAGCTGAAGCCAGCTGACAGGTGGAGAAAGAGAATGAGCATGGAGAATAATAAAAGGTATTCTTAGTGGTCCTATCTAAAAGTCATACATTGAGTTCATTCCATTGGCCAACCTTGGTGACATGGTCACATATAGAAGTTGGGGGGACAGTTACTGGAAAATGTACAACTTTTGGTTCACAGCAACAACTTAACACTAAAAAGCAGAATTTCTCCCTTGCAGACAGCCAGCCACCTCTACCTCAGCAAATCTCTATGGTTTTTCCACAGTAGCACTTAACAGCCCAAGTATAAGTGGGAAATGTGTCTAGTTGATTTCATTTATATTTAAGGTTTTTTCCAAGAGAGTATGGTGGAACAGCAGTGGCAAGAAGAAAAAGGTTCTAGAGTCCCAAGGCATTATGGGGAAAATGAATCCTTGAAAAGTCAATATATTTGGAGAAAAAGGCATTTACGCTGAGGTTGGAAAAATATAGTCAGGGAAGTATACAGCTGGAATGATTTGATTAGATTTAGATTAGATTGAGAGTTGGAATAATAAAAGCTGAGGTTGAGGCCACAGGAGTTAGAAGTAAAAGGTGAACGGAAAGATATGGTAGCTGAAGACACGAAAGGACTGTGAGTCTAGGGTGTTAGGTAATGCATGTGAATTTTTTTTTTCCCAGGATAGGAAGATTAATAATAGAAGTGTTCTCTATTTATTGTTTATACCCCCACTCTTTCCCTTTGTTCTTCCCTTTGTGGTTGCAGCATTCTGCCCATGACTCGATTCTGGGCTGGGCTACATTATTAGTTTTGGCCAATGGAGTGTTAGAATATATGACACAAGCAGAAGTTGAAGAAGAACTTGTGGTCTACACTCTCTTTCATCTTCCTCTGCCTGTGTCCTGAAAATACACTCAGGTGGCTTGCTGGTTGATGAGACATTCTGAGCAGAGCTAAGTAGCCCCTCTTGAAGCTGCCGAGGTGATTGGAGACCAGCCAATAGCATAAAGAACTTGATGAAGGTCAATGGAGCAGTCTAGCCTACCCCACTGGCTCCAGAGGAGTGAAGAATAAATTCTTATTTTTATATGGTATTGAAGTGTTGCAGTTGTGGTGCAGCATTATGGTGGCCTTAAATAACTTCTACATGACAACTGCCAAAAAGTAGCTCCAGAGAGAATGTGAGATAGTGATATGGAAACCCAAGTGGATGTTGACACCTTTTTAAATGCTTGCTGCAAATGATATCCACTGGACTTCTTGGCCAGATTAATTGAAACCCATCTCTTTTGCTTCAACCAGCTCAGTCCTAGGCTTACCTCACATTTTTGTATCTATACTTGTTAATGTCAGTGACTTTTGTTGTTGCAGTTATGTACTTTAATTAAGCATCAAGTAAATATGAGACACACCACACACGTAACAGCTAGTCACCCATTCTGAATGCTTGGAATGTCCTTGATATCCTGTATTTCTCTCTTAGAAGAATGGGGCTTTGTAATCTTTGATATTTTAGTTGATAACTTTGTTTTCAAATCCAAGACTTATGGGGGTTATCTCTGAGAGATAAACAAAGGACACCAAGTTATTCTAAAACATGTTTTCCAGATTTTAACCATAGTTTAAACATTTTTTTCAATAAATGTATTTGCTTAGTTAACAGTTGCATTGAGGTGTAATTAACATGTTAACAAATGGTCCTGTTGTAAGTGTTCAATTGAATGATTCCTAACAACTTTAGAAAGTCATGCAACCACTATCACATCTAGTTTTAGAAAATTTCTATCACCCTATAAAGTTCCCCTATGCCCTGTCAGTCAATCTCTGCACCCCCACCCCAAAGCCCTGGCCACTCCTGATCTGGTTTTTGTCACTACAATTTTGAGTTTTATGGACAGTTCATACAAAGGGAATCATGCAATATGCTCTCATTTGCATCTGGTTTCTTTAATTTAGCGTAATGTTTTCGAGGTTCATCCGTGTGTTAACATGGAATATAATTGTGATATATCGAATTTTCATTTTCATTCAGGACAAAATACCTTTTAATTTTTCTTGTTGTTTCTTCTTTGATGTACGAATTATTTAGAAGTGTATTGTCTAGTTTCTAAGTACTTAAGGGTTTCCCAAATTTCTTTATGTTGTCTATTTCCAATTTTGTTTCATAGTGGTTGGAGAACATATTTTGAATAATTTTAATTCATTTTAAATTTTTTGAGATCTGCTTTACAACCTAGCATTTGATCTAGCTTACAGACTATTCTGTGTGTGTTGAAAAAAAAAAAGAAAAAAGAAAAAAGAAAAGGAAAGAAAAAAGTTTTATGCTATTACTTGGTGTAATGTTCTTTTTTAAAAAATTTTTTAATGTTTTCTTTATTTTTTGAGAGAGAGAGACAGCTTGAGCAGGGGAGGGTCAGAGAGAAAGGGAGACACAGAATCTGAAGACAGGCTCCAGGCTCTGAGCTAGCTGTCAGGACAAAGCCTGACGCGGGGCTCGAACCCACAAATCGAGATCATGACTTGAGCCGAAGCCGGGCGCTCAACCAATTGAGCCACCCAGGCGCCACTACTGGGTATAATGTTCTATAAATATCGGCTAGGTCATGGTGGTTGATAGTGATGTTTAATTGTGCCACTTTCTGTCTAGTTCTATCAGATATTAAGAGTTGGATATTGAACTCTGATGCCAGTGGTTACATTGTGACTTCACCTTTCTTTCCTGTCAGTTTTTGCTTTATGTATTTTGGATACTCTTTTTTTAGGTGTATATACATTTATGAATATTAATTCTTCCTGACATATTGAAGCATTTGTCACTATATGTCCCTACCTCTAGTGATAGTTTTTATCTTACAGTCTATTGTTTTTCTGGTATTAATATGAATACTCCCTCTCTCTTATAGCTACTATTTGCATACTATGTATTTATTTTTGGTCCTTTTACGTTCAACCTATTTGTGTACTTAATTGAAATGTATTTCTCTTGTAGAGTGTTGGATCTTGATTTTTTTTGATAGTCTTACAATCTGCTTTTTGCTTAAAAGCATTTTGTTCATTCACATTTAATGTGATTATTTTTTAAAGCTTATTTATTACTTTTGAGAGGGAGGGGAGGATATGAGGGGCAGAGAGAGAGAGAGAGAGAGAGAGAACTCCAGGAAGGCTCCACACTGTCAGCACAGAGCCTGATGTGGGGCTCCATGTAGGGCTTCATGCAGGACTTGAACTCCTGAACCATGAGATCATGACCTGAGCCAAAGTCGGCTGCTTAACCAACTGAGCCACTCAGGGGCCCTGATCTGTAATGTAGTTATTGATATAGTTAGTATTCTTGGCTAATTAGTATGTATTTTCTATTTGTCCAAATTCTGTTTCTCTTGTACTGCCTTTTTTTATGTTAAAATGTTTTTTTGGACAATTTTAGTTTCTGTGAATTTTTTGAGTTATTTTTATAGTGGTTGCTATAGGGATTCTAATAAGCCGTTTATATTTTTTATTTCCTTTTTATATTTTTAAATGTTTATTTATTTATTTTGAAAGACAGAGAGAGAGAGAGAGACAGAGAGGAAAAAGGTCAGGGAGGAGAAGAGAAAGAGGGAGAGAGAAACACAAGCAGGCTACATGCTGTCAGCACAGAGCCCAATGCGGGAGTCAATCTCACACTTTGAGAGATCATGACATGAGCTGAAATCCAGAGACAGACGCTTAACCAACTGAGCCACCCAGGCACCCCACTTTTCACTTTTTTATACTGTACTTAAAGTTAATAATGACTTAATTCCAGTAAAGTATAGCAACTTTGCTCCAGTATAACTCTTTTCCTTCCCATTTCTTACATCTGTTTGCCAAACATATTACATGTGTCTATGTCATAAAACCATAAAAGTAACACTATAACTATTGTTTATGACTTTAAAAGAAATTTTTAAATGAACAAGATAGTTACATATTCTTTTATATTTACCTACATATTTTCCATTACCTATGCTTTTTATGTCTTCCCCTTGATTTGAGTTACCATTTGATGTGATTCTTTTTCATTCTGTAGGACTTTCTTCAGTAGTCCTTCTAGAGTAGGTCTGCTATTAATCAATTCTATCCACCATGGTGTATGCAGACCACCTGTAATTTTCCTTCATTTACAAAGGACAGTATTATTGGAAATGGAGTTTTTGGTTGACAAGTCTGTTTTTGTTTTGATTTGTTTTCAGGACTTCAATTTTGCCATTTTTCCTCTACCTTCAAGCCTCTGTTGTTTTTGATAAGAAGTCAACTTTTAATTATATTGTCATTCTGTGTACAATTTTCTCTCCATCCTTCTAAGATTTTCTCTTTTGTTTTTCCTGTGTTTATTTTGCGTGTAGCTCACACTTTTCTGTTGTTTGGATGTTCTATAATTTTTGGCTGAAAACACTGAAATATTAGGTAATTTATTATAGCAACTCTGGATTCTGATTATTTTCCCATGTGAGTTGTTATTCTCTCTGTTTTGTTCTATTAAAAAAAAACTTGCTTGGACTATGTGTGATTATTCTCCCCTGCAGTGTCTTATTCAGTTTTTTTTTTTACTTATTATTATATTTATGTTTTCATCTTACATCCTAAGGATCACACCCATGTCTGCATGGTTTAATGGTTAGGCAATCGTTGAGCCAGATTTTGTGATCAAATACTTCTCATCAGTCAGGCTTGCATCCTTTCCTGACAGATTGGTGTGTGATTTAGGGAGTGCATTTAATATCATGCATCTCCTAGTCAGCCACACACATGTAGAGGGCTTATTTAGTTACTCTATGGCTCTCTGATGTGTAAGACGTCCTGATGTGTAAGTTACTCTATGGCTCTCTGATGCGTATATACCTGGCTAGTATACCATTCTGTTGCTCATACCAGCAAAACTCTACCTTCTCGTTTATCCTTCTTGCTTCCTATGGAGTTTGTTGCTTTTATTGACAATGGCTCGGTGTAGGAATTTTGCCCTACACCAAATCAGATCAGCCGCCTGCAGTAACAAAGCTGCTCGTTTTTACAACCAGTCCTGCCTTCACAGCACTACAAACTTAGCTGACCTGGGGGAAGGGAGAAATGGGACACCCCCTGGCCAAGAATCCCCTGTAAACACAGACTTCCAGTTTGTATCTGGAGCTCACTGGTTTTTCATGAATGCCTATTTCTCTATTTGTTGTTTACTTTGGGTCATTTTCCAGACCCATGAAGTGGTCGTTTCTGATAATATATTTCAGATTTGTTTAGGATGGAGGGGAATAGCCAACATATCATCACACTAGAAGTCCCTGGGCTTGTCCACATGTAAAGACATACTGATCTGGAAACTTCTATAGAGAAAACATTATATATTTGCTAGTTATAACACTCAGTGTGAAGCCTATCTGAGATCTGACTTTATACATTCTCTCTGCTTGTTATCAAATAATAGGACAATTACTTTATATATTTGAAATGATCAACCACAACGTGATAATTTGAGCAAGAGTCTGTTAGCACTGCAGTGACTATAAAACAGATTGTCTACCTACCTTAATAAAGTCATAGTAGTCTGGACTCTGGGTAGATATTTAAGTCAGATCACTATTAATCGAAAAACAGCTCCTTAGGGGTTTTTTGTTTGTTTGTAGTTGTCATTGTTTCTTTTTTTTTCTTTTTTTTTTTTTTTCAGTTTTTGATACTCTCTGGGAGAAAGATACTGGCCCATCACTGTCCTCCCAGCAATGACCAAAAAATGGAGGTATAAAAGGAACACATCTTTCAAATTCCTGTGGCGTTCTGCTAGAAAAATATTCCTGCGACTAAAAGCAGTAACTCTGCTCTTGGGCACATGGCAGGCAATCAGGACTATTATTTCAGAATCTATAAGAGAGGTAAGGAAGGAAATTCCTCAAACAGTAAGTTCTGGACCAAATATCCTAGCAGCCCTGTTGGTGTTAAAATCAGCTTGTGTTTAGTTTTAAAGGCTGTGAATAGAGAGAAGATTGTGACTGAGAATTGTGAAAAATTGGATAGCAGAGCCTCACAAGAGGATTCTTTCTCTCACGGGGTTGAGGAGACATTACTTTTTAACCTCATGGTAGTGAAAGGTTGGGCTTGTGAGAACCAGCAGCCTCCCAGTAACAGGACTGACTGCAAGTTTTCTGAATTCCTTTAAGACAGAGGAGAACATTTATGGGAAGAGACAGAAGAATAGAGGTGCTTGCTGACAGATGGTGGCTCTAGAGGACATTGTTGAACATGATAGAGCAAGGGAGGTTGGCAGAAAAACCAGAGGAGAGGGGAGAGTTTTCCAAATAATAATATAACCTAAGGGTCTGACATTTGGGAATGAGGGTAAAACTACAAAAAAATTTTTCTCTTATCCAAAAACAGGGACACACAATCACAAGAAAAAAAGCCGTAGTATTTATTTAAATATAAAGTGTACCTTTAAGGGAATCAGCAGATAACTACAAATTAGTAACTAACCTCATTGTCATTATCATCACTTTCTTATTATATTAGGTGAATCATTGTTTTGGAGTATTAAAAAAACCCAGTGTGACTAACAAAGTTTACTTTCACGTTTTAATATATATTGTTAATGTGGACACACAAACATATACCTGGAGAGGCTTCCTTCTAAGGTGAAGCCTTTCTACCACCTGTCTAACAATTCATTGTAGCCCTGGGGCATTTTTTTGGAGTCAGCTATTTGTAGTAAAAGGGAACTAATGAATAGTGAAAATGCCACTAAAAAAAAATTAGAGTGCCTTTATCAGAAGGCACAGATGTTAACTTATCAGATGCAAGGAAAAGAAACTCTTGCTAATTGGATCCTATTCTCCCTCTGTCAGTTTCATTTAAGGAGACATTTAAATGTACACAGCTGGAATTTGGAAGTTCTCCTTAAACAAGACTGCATAAAACCAAGCTGGTTTAGAGTACTTCTGTGTCTACTTCCTGTGTCATTTTTTTCCCCCTAGCTTGGCTCATCTTGGCATGAAGGTGTTACAAGCGTTGGAGTAAATTATTACGCAAACAGAAAAGGTTTCCAAAAGATAGGAAGGCATAGGGTATGGACATCAAGAATGTAAGTTATTGAATTTTCAATCGCAAACTGACTTACACTAGGCAAGGCATATTTACAAGCCAATCTCTCTTTGCAACTGATTTTAAGAGAACCATAAGACTTCAGACTGGAAAGTGATCTCAGGTACTATTTAGTGCAACCATTCTTTTCATAAGCAAGAAAGTTGAAGCTCAGACAAGTGAAATGGCTACATGAAAATCATTAAGTTATATCCATGACAGGTCCACACTAGGATCAAGCCTCCCTGAGTCTCAGGTTAGTGCTGCCTTTAATACATCATCTTTCCTCCTTCTCAAATCACATGAGATTAAAATGTTATTGATTCTGATACAAATTTTAGTGTGTGTGTAAGGGGTGGTCCCTACACCAGCAAGCAACTCTTCAATACCACTGGGTGTCCTAGAACTCAATCCTGACACTATCTATCTATCTGGGTTAGCATCAGATCCCACAGGTTAAAGACTCAGTCCCACAAAGCCTAAATAAAACACCACAAGATTAATATTGGTCTTTAAATAAAAGAAGTATAAAATTCTACATGTAGTTCAAGTGTGTGTTGTATACTTCTGTATCTCTATACTGGTGTGAAAGATGAAAGAAAAAAACAAATAAATGAGACAAGTTTTTCCAGATGAAAACAAAGAAAGTGTTAGAATTCTTCATTCAGTCACACACAGATTACCTGAAGTTACTCTGTTCCCCTAAATCTAAGAATTTATGGTTACCCCAGCCTGCTAACTTTATGCATACTCAATATTCCATATATCGTATTGGACCTTTCAGTGACTCAGGTATACAGTGGCAGGAGGTTTTGCAAAGTGTTCTCTGGCCCTTCTACAACTTAGTGCACGTTTTCCTTGGCAAACTCTGATTTCTCTGCTATGGCCACACATACAGAATATGAACTTCCTGAGAGGAGGGGTGCTTGGGGGGCTCAATCAGTTTAGTGCCTTGTTTAGTGCCTGACTCTTGATTTCAGCTCAGGTCATGATCTCAGGGTTGTGGGATCAAAACCCCCACGGGACTCTGCACTGAGCATGCAGCCTGCTTGGGATTTTCTCTCTCTCCCATTACTCCTCCACTCATTCTCTCCTTCTCTCTCTCCAAAATTAAAACAAACAAACAAACAAACAAAACATTCCTGAGAGGAGTTTAACCCAGTACAGTGCCTAGCAAAATACCTGACCCATGTAAATTGCTGTCTCCTCCCTTGGATTCATGTTCTCCAATTTGCATGTTCATTTTGTGATTTAAAAAATACTGTAATCGGGACACATGGGTGGCTCAGTTGGTTGAGTATTTGACTTTGGCTTAGGTCATGATCTCGCGGTTCATGGGTTCGAGTCCCGCATCAGGCTCTGTGCTGACAGCTCGGAGCCTGGAGCCTGCTTCAGATTCTGTGTCTCCCCTTCTCTGCCTCTCCCCCACTCGTGCTCTGTCTCAAAATAAATAAACTATAAAAAATTTTTTAAAAAATACTGTAATCACCAGATGTGGTATTCACATGTTCATTTTTTGGACAATAACCCAAATCCCCTTATACTTGTTTAATTATTTTATTTTTTTAATTATTTTTGTGTAAAACCAGGGTGGCTCAGTAGGTTAAGTGTCCGACTGCGGCTCAGGTCATGATCTCACGGTTCATGAGTTCAAGCCTCATGTCCAGCTCTGTGCTGATAACTCAGAGCCTGGAACCTGCTTCAGATTCTGTGTCTCCATCTCTCTCTGCCCCTTCCCTGCTTGCACTCTGTCTCTCTCTCTCAAAATAAATAAACATTTAAAAAATTTTTAAAAATGTTAGGAAGAATTTTGAAATAAAAAGCTAACACTCCTAGTGAAAAAATAGTTGACTCCAACAATAAAGAACTTTTGAGAACTCTATTCCTAGCTCTTTTATGAGCTGGTGATTCGGTAAATACTAAATAGCTAGATCTGTGAGAGAATCCTCGGGAGTCAGTCTTCTGCAATAACCTCAGTGATGATACACAGCCAACCAATGGAAATAACTCCTCTCCCACATCTCCAGAGATCGAAATGTGTACCTGGCTCAGTACCTGGCCAAATACATCTGGAAATGGAAAATAGCAGACTCCGGGGTTTCGTTATGGCTCTGAGAACAGTGGCCACTGGGAGCGACGGTTTCTGTGTCTAGTGCAAAGAAATTGGCTCTCCTCACCAGCTGGAGCCTAGAAACTTCAAGCAGTTTGATGTAGCAGCTGGGATATTTCCATAATGATACAAAAGCTAGAAAATGTGTGTTAACTAGTATTCTTCTGAACTGCACTGTTTATGGCTTTTAGCAGTTTCAAATGTGGGTGTTGGATATGGAATTCACTACTTCTTGAATGGACTGTATGACCCCAAGTCTGCAGCTCAGTTTCCCTCCCCACCAACGTTATTGAAATTTATTGACATATAACATATGTAAGTTTAAAGTGTACAATACGATGATTAAACACATGTATATATTACAAGATGATAACCACAATAAGGTTAATTAACATCACGTCTTTACATAATTATGATGTGTGTGTGTGTTGAAAACATTTAAGATTACTCTCTCGCTCTCTTTTTTTTTTAAGGTTTATTCATTTTTCAGAGACAGAGACAGAGCATGAGTGGGGGAGGGGCAGAGAGAGAGAGAGCGGGGGAGACACAGAATCTGAGGCAGGCTCCAGGCTCCGAGCTGTCAACGCAGAGCCTGACACGAGGTTTGAACTCACAAACTGCAAGATCATGACCTGAGCCAAAGTCAGATGCTTAACCGACTGAACCACCCAGGTGGCCCAAAGATTACTCTCTTAACAGATTTCAAGGATAGGCTTATTTTGCTGATATTGTGGGTTTGGTTCTAGACCACCACAATAAAGTGAGTCAAATAATTTTTTTGGCTTTCCAATGCATATAGAAGTTATGTTTACACTATACTGTAGTCTACTAAGTGTGCAATGGCAATATGTCTAAAATATCCATGTGTACACCTTAATACGTTATTGCTAAAAAAATGCAATCACATTTTATGATGCATCGAATGCATCTTTGAGCTTTCATCAAGTCATATCACTGACCACAGATCATAAAAAATATAATGAAAAAGAAAAAGCTTGAAACATTGCAGAATTACCAAAATGTGACACAGGGGGACACAGAGTGAGCAACTACTGTTGGAAAAATATGTGCTGGTAGACTTGCTCAAAGCAGGGTTTCCAGAAACCCTCAATCTTCAAAATTCCAGAAACCTTCAATTTGTAAAAAATGCAATATCTGGGAAGTCCAATAATGCAAGGGACAATAAAATGAGACTTGCGTAAATATAACACAGTATTGTTAGTCACCAAGCCGAACATCAGATCCTCAGATGCTTTGTATTTCACAGCTATGAGGACATGCCCTTTGGTCAACACCTCTCAGCTTATGACAACCACTCTTTATTTCTGTGAGGTCATCTCTTTTATATTCCACATATAAGTGAGAGCATACAGTATTTTTCTTTCTCTGTCTGACTTATTTCGCTTAGCATGATGTCCTCAAAATTTATATACATATACCGCATCTTATCCATCCCATCCATTGAGGGACATTTAGGTTGTTTCCAGATCTTGGATATTGTGAATAATGCTGCAATAAACATGAGGGTGGAGACATCTTTTAAAGATGTTGTTTTCATTTCCTCCAGATATATACCCAACAGTGGAATTGCTAGGTTAGACAGTAGTTCTATATTTTTTAATAGTTTATTGTCAAGTTGGTTTCCATATAACACCCAGTACTCTTCCCCACAAGTGCCCTCAACCATGTCATCCCCCGCTTCCCCTTTCCCCCTCCCCCTTCAGCCCTCAGTTTGTTTTCAGTATTCAAGAGTCTCCCATGATTTGTCTCCCTCCCTGTCCCTAACTTTTTCCCCCCTTCCCCTCCCCATGGTCCTCTGTTAACTTTCTCCTGTTAGACCTATGAATGAAAACATATGGTATCTGACCTTCTCCGCCTGAATTATTTCACTTAGCATGACACCCTCCACGTTGCCACGAATGGCCAAATTTCATTTTTTCTCATGGCCATGTAGTATTCCATTTTATGTATAAACCACATCTTCTTGATCCATTCTTCAGTTGATGGACATTTAGGCTCTTTCCATGATTTGGCTATTGTTGAAAGTGCTGCTATGAACATTGGGGTACATGTGCCCCTATGCATCAGCACTTCTGTGTCCCTTGGATAAATCCCCAGCAGTGCCATTGCTGAGTCATAGGGCAGTTCTACTGATAGTTTTTTTTGAGTAACTTCCACACTGTTTTCCAGAGAAGCTGTACCAGTTTATATTCCCACCAACAGTGTAGGAGGGTGCCTGTTTCTCCACATCCTCATCAGCATCTATAATCTCTTGATTTGTTCATTTTAGCCACTCTGACTGGAGTGAGGTGGTATCTCAGTGTGGTTTTGATTTGTATTTCCCTGATGATGAGTGCTGCTGAGCATCGTTTCATGTGTTTGGTGGCCATCTTGATGTCCTCTTTGGAGAAGTGTCTCTTCATGTCTTCTGCCCATTTCTTCACTGGA
>CM053577.1:124322563-124440681 GCA_028646485.1 Cryptoprocta ferox | reverse complement strand
ATTTCTTTCATAAGCTTTCTATAGTTTTCATTGTACAGGTCTTTTACGTCTTTGGTTAGGTTTATTCCTAGGTATTTTATGGTTTTTCGTGCAATTGTGAATGGGATGAGTTTCTTGATTTCTCTTTCTGTTGCTTCATTGTTGGTGTATAAAAATGCAACCGATTTCTGTATGTTGATTTTGTACCCTGTGATTTTGCTGAATTCCTGGATCAGTTCTAGTAGGCTTTTGGTGGAGTCGGTCGGGTTTTCCATGTAAAGTATCATGTCATCTGGGAAAAGTGAAAGTTTGACTTCATCTTTGCCAATTCTGATGCCTTTTATTTCCTTTTGTTGTCTGATTGCTGATGCTAGGACTTCCAGCACTATGTTAAACAACAGTGATGAGAGTGGACATCCCTGTCGTGTTCCTGATCTCAGGGGGAAAGCTCTCAGTGTTTCCCCATTGAGGATGACATTAGCTGTGGGCTTTTCATAGATGGCTTTTATAATGTTTAAGTACGTTCCTTCTATCCCGACTTTCTCGAGGGTTTTCATTAAGAAAGGATGCTGTATTTTGTCAAATACAGGATCATATGATTTTTATCTTTTCTTTTGTTAACATGATGTATCACATTGGTGGATTTGCAAATATTCTCCAGCCCTGTAACCGAGGAATGAATCCCACCTGATCATGGTGGATAATTCTGTTTATATGCTGTTGAATTTGATTTGCTAGTGTCTTGTTGAGTATTTTTGCATATATATTCATGAAGGATATTGGCCTGTAGTTCTCTTTTTTTGTTGGGTCTCTGTGTGGTTTACATTTTAACACACATCACTGAGTATTTTGATATCATAAATATGTATAAATGTGTGTATATATATGTGTGCTGGATTATAAATTGAGATAAATTATCTATATGTATATAAATATGCATAAAAATGGAAAAATCACCACTTATAAATATATAGACAAAAGGCTGACATTCTCTATTATATATATTTATTTACAGAGTATCTGTATGCTATATAAGCAATATACGTATTATACGAAACTATTTATACATTATGTATTATACATAAATTATGTAACTTTAAAAATGACAAATTACATATTTTATTTGGAATAAGGTTAGCTCTGCATTTCTAAAAAAGAACTTAAAAAAATAGGACATAGACCCAACATGTAATTATAATATCTAGGTAACTTTCCCAAAATAACAAGGTATAAATACAGGAACAAATTAACAAAAGGAACCAATGTTGTTTATGCTGAAGAACTTATAGATGGCTAACTTTTTTCCTCCTATTTCTCTATTTTTATTACTTATTGCCTATGATGGGTGGGAAATGCGGAAAACACCTTCAAAACCAAAGTTAACTTATGTGTGTGAAAGTTAAAAAGTACTGACTTAAATGCTTAGGATTATGTGTTTCCCTCTTAAAAATAACCATTTACATATATTTTTTTTTGTGAAATAAAATAAGCTCTAATTTAAAATAAAGTGATTATATGGGCACCTGCATGGCTCAGTCAGTTAAGCCTCTGACTCTTGATTTTGGCTCAGGTCATGATCTCATGATTCATGAGATGGAGCCCTGTGTTGGGTTCTGTGCTGACATTGTGGAACCTGCTTGGGATTCCCTCTCTCCTCTCTCTTTCTCTCTCTGCCCCTCCCCAGCGAGCGTTCTCACTCTCTCTCTCTCTTAAAATAAATAAATGTTAAAAAAATAATTTAGAAAAGTGATTACAAATGTGTGTGAAAGTAAGGGCACCAGGACCCCGATGTGTGCATTATTTATAAAATCTCCATCAATCATACCTGCCACAAAACATGTTAATCAATAAATTATTGCAGATCGGGACCCTCTCTGTCTGGTGCTGCATACAGTGATGCAAACTCCTTCTGGTTACACTAAAGGTGATTTTGTCATGATGAGCTGTGGTTACTGATTCTGGACCACTTCTGCCCTAAAGATCTGTAAACTAGCCAAATCTGACGTTCTGGCTTAGGAGATCACAAAACTGCAAGTCTGCTCCTAGCTAAGGCCTTTTACCATACTTTCTAAAACTGAACTAAGTCACAAAGTATCTATTTTAAGTCTCAGAAACACACATCATACCTATGCGGTAAGCTCGGAATACAAAAACGTCAAAGGAGATCAAAGGCAAAATTTGCATTTTCTCTTCTTCTTTAGCCAAAACGTCACTACTAACATTTCCAAAATTATGACATTTTACTAGGTTTCTTGGCTGGCTTTAGCCTTGAGGTCACAAACGTATGAAAACAGGGACCAAAGAATCCGAAAGAAGCACTAAAATTTAAGCATTTGTACGTTAAGAAAAAGAATGCTATCTATTTAATTACATGTCACCTCCTGGGCGTCCAGGTGTTCCTTAGAAGTTACCTACGTAAGTATTGATCCATCTAAACCTCATACAGGTTGACAAGATAATGTAACAGAAGCTTTGTCAGATGGGGAAAAATATGTCTAAAGACTTGTTTACTACAATTTCTGTTTAAGAAAGTCTCTCACAGGACAAGCTTTGTTCCTGAGCAGTGTAGTTGCTTTAGTACAAGTTGACGCTTGTAAACAATTTTACCGTGATTATTTGTTGCTCCTTATGTCAATGTGTAGATTAGAAAAGTTACTGGAGTTTTCAGGCTATATTTGCTCTCCATATATCAGGTAATATATGAGATATCTTTAGATATGGTGGGTTGGTTTTTGAAAACAAGAAAATGCTGTACAATATAGCAAAAATGTTTATCTTCTTTTAATATTTATTAATTTAATTGTATGCATTTATATATGCACATCTATACACACACATGTATGTTTATCAACTCTATATAGCTATGAATATGCTTAAAAATTAACATGTGTTTTCATGCAGATCCATAAATTTATTAGAATTCTTAATGTAACTGGAAAAATATATACATATATATATATTTATATATATGTATATATATATAAACTAAAATGTATATATATATAAACTAAACATATAGTTTAAACATATATAAACTAAACATTTAGTTTAAGCAGTTCCTTTATTTGAGAAAGCCTAGTTGGCTGTTTGTGATTGGTTGATCTTTTTTCAATTTTTTATTTTTTTATATATATAATGGGTAAGCAAGCTATATTATTGATGTGTTTAATTTTACAAAAATCTTTGTAATTCTTTTTTTGTGGATATATAAAAATATGTTGCATTCCCGTCATTTCTCTTTTTTTAATTTATTTTTTAAATTTACATCCAAGTTAGTTAGCATATAGTGCAACAGTGATTTCAGGAGTAGACTCCTTAATGCCCCTTACCCATTTAGCCCATCCCCCTTCCCACAACCCCTCCAGTAACCCTCTTTTTGTTCTCCATATTTAAGATTCTCTTGTGTTTTGCCCCCTCCCTGTTTTTATATTATTTTTGCTTCCCTTCCCTTATGGTCATCTGTTTTATATCTTAAAGTCCTCATATGAGTGAAGTCATATGATATTTGTCTTTCTCTGACTTACTAATTTCACTTAGCCTACTACCCTCTAGATCTATCCACATAGTTGCAAATGGCAAGGTTTCATTCTTTTTGATTGCTGAGTAATACTCCATTGTATACCATATGCTCCTTATGGGATGATTTTTTAAAAATATTGAATAGTTCCTTGAGGAAAAGAAAATATAAATATGACTAACTCACTATCTTAAAAATGTATAGGAGTAATAATGACTACATATTCCAGAAAAGAAATTTAAGAGGAGTCCAATAAAAATATAGATTGTTCCAAGAACCAACCTTTTATGGTTTAACCAACTATAAAGATGTGGCCAGTAAGTGCCATTTCAGAAGTGAAGCTGACCTAGCCCTGACTAGTTAGTACTCACCATCTGTGAGACATTTTCATTAGATAACTACTTTCCATTGCAACTAGCATATGACTTATTGCTCACTTTTAAGAGTCAGGCCAAAATGCTTTGAAATATAAATAAAATAAAGTAATTTCAAGTTTTAGAAATTAAATGTGAAAATTTACTGTCATAATCTGCCATGAGTCACTGAATTGACTGGCAAGCAATAGTGGTAAAGGAAAACTGGGACATCTAGGCAGCCTGGTATAAAGAGATACTAATACACATGAATTTGGGTAAAGTGGGAACAATTGTCCAGGTCCTACCACGGCATAAAGAAAATATTCTATTATGAACCCATTTGATCAAATTTTGTGATTTTTTAAAAATTAAAAAAATATATTTATTTATTCTTGACAGAGAGTGTGTATGCATGAGCAGGGGTGGGGCAGAGAGAAAGGGAGAGAAAGAACTCCAAACAGGCTCCACACTGTTAGTGGGGAGCCCTACATGGGGCTCGAACCCATAAATTGTGAGATCATTACCTGAGGCTGACATCAAGGGTCAGCTGCTTAACCAAGTGAGACACCCAGGTGCCCCTAAATTTTGTGAGTTTTTTAAGTTGGGCTCTTTTTCAGTTGTCTATTGCTATGCAACAAATCACTCTTATGCTTAGTGGCTTAAAACAGTGAAAAATTTTGTTATTTTTCATCATTCCCCAGGTTTTCAGGGCTTAGCTAGGTGGATTTTTTATTCCTGTGATGTCACCTGACAACTTGAAATTTAAGATGGCTCCTGTACTTGGGTGGCAGTTAGTAATGGCTGGCTGCCGCAAGCTCTTGTGAAGCTTCTGAAAATGCCTCATTTCCCTTCCATTTGACTTCTCCACATGGTTTGAGCTTCTTACAGAGAGCAACTAGGTTCCAGAAGGGAGCATTCAAAGAAGATACATTCCAATACATGAAGGCTTATCAAACCTCTCTTTGCATTATGGTTGGTATCAGCCAAAGCTAGACAACACGCCAAGCATAAAGTAAATGTAGGAGAGGATTACAGAGGCATGACTAAAGAAGGCATGGGTTCATTGAGGGCCTCAAACGTTACTGTCTTTTGTAGTTTCTCTTTTATTTAATCAGGGAAGGGTCTCAGGAAAAGTAGCTTGAGGGTAGCAAGATTGGGAGGGAGAAACAGCTTAGCAAGAAGATAGCCCCAGCTGGAGAACAGATTCAGACTGATCCAATGGGAAGCTCTGAACCTAACCGCCACAGAGTTAGTCCAACCTTTAGGCAAGGGGGTTATGGGACTCATAATAACCAGGCTTGTCAGTTTCCAGCCTTTCAGAAGAGCAGTAAGGGGACACAGCCTCCCAGTGTGAGAGTTCAGGGTAATTCTCTAAAGTATGGAATAGCTGTTAGTTATCATCAGTCAACCTTCATAACAGGTGGAGCAAGAAACATGTTCAACATCCTCTGTAGATGTTCACCTATGACACTTGGCTTTCATGTTCCTAGGAATATTAATCTCAGCAATTTCAATTCCACCAATGCTTTCAGTGAAAAATTGTTACCCATTCTATGTCTTGACATTCAGACCTAAGATACCAAGGACTATAAATAACCCTAACCACAGTAAAATTCTCATGAAGCTAAATCTTCCTTTTTTTCTCCCTTACTTTTACATTTAACAGTATTTTTATATTTCTTATAAGTATTGTTATGTTTTTCCTCCCCACTTTTATAAAATCTACAGAAAGGCAGAAGAAAAATAATGTGATGCTTTTATTTTTCTTTTACTTATTTTCAAAAAAATATCCTAATGAATATCACAACACTCCAATTACACTTTGTCACATTAAATACTTAGCCCATAATTCTCTTACTAGATGATGGAATGAATAAAAGAGGTAGAAAAAGAAGAGGAAGATGGAAATAAGGAGGAAACTTTTCTACAAAGAGGACCTGGAGACCTAAGGGAAATAGGAAAGCTTCCTGATGAATAGGAATCAGCAATCTTTTTACTCAGTAGTACCTTTATCAAGGAGACGTGGCTTGCTAACAAGGCCAGTGAAAGATGAATTCGTTCATGAAATACCAAGCTGAGGATATAATTTTTATGAATACAAACATTATTCTGAAAAAGAAAACAATGACTTTTTTTTAATGTTTGTTTATTTTTGAGAGACAAAGAGACAGAGCATGAGCAGGGGATGGGCAGAGAGAGAAGGAGACACAGACTCTGAAGCAGGCTCCAGGCTCTGAGCTGTCAGCACAGAGCCCAACGCGGGGCTGGAACACACGAATTGCGAGATCATGACCTGAGCTGAAGTCGGCTGCTTAACCGACTAAGCCACCCAGGCCTCCCAACAATGACCTGTTTTAAGGAAAAAGGAATTTATAGGTTATCCCAACAGAATGAAAATGGTAGAAATCATTTGTAATAAATTTGTTAGATAAAACAAACAAACAAACAAATAAGTAGTTTAAATAGAGAGATCATGAAAGATATAATCACTTTTAAGAAATAGAAGTTAGGCTTTAAAAATAAATATCTTTTTGAAAAAATAAAAATATAAATATATTTTTGGACAGAAATACTTGTAGGATATTGGAGCAGAATATACAATAATATTTGCCTACCTATAAGATTTTATTAAGTTTACATACAAATCATATAAAATATTCTGTTTAAAAATTACTTCTAACATTTCAACACAAAATGTGTAACTTAACAGTTTTTTATTTTAAATATGGTATTTCAGATTTAATAAGTACATTGATGTGATAAATAAAAGTGTCCTTAGTGGTTTTCTTTTGTAACAAAAACGTTAAAGAACAGTGAACAAAACTCTAAACAGTAAGATTAGTGAGCAGAGACTCGTTTACCAGACATTAAATGTATTGCAGAGTGATAATAACCCAAACAGTTTAGTGCTGGTAAATGAAGAGCTCAGCAGGTAGAATAGAAAGTCAAGACAGACCCAGGTGGACATATTTTTTAATAAAATAAAAGTTGCCATAGTATTGTGAGAGGATGCCCCCAGAATTCCCTTATCTATAATACAGTTTCGATATCTCCCTAGTTAATTTAAAAGGAATATATTAAATCATAAGGAGAGTACAAGGAAACATATTATTAAAAGAATAACCTTGGGCGAGGAGTTGCTTTTGTTTTTTTAATCTGGTCACAATATTCCAATTACATATAGCAAAAACACTGATAAATTCTCATAACGATTAAACATTTCTGTAGGTCAAGAAACCATAAATAAGATTATATCTAAAACAACAAAATAGGAAAAATTGTTACAATTGGACACAGAAAAGGCTAACCATAGTATTTAATAAAGGTTACTTATTAATCAATCGACAAATGAATAAAATTATTCAGTTTTATATATATGTGCATGTGTGTGTGTAGGATGAGAAAGAATACACATGTACTTGTTAGACAAAACAATAAGGAAATGTTCAAAAGCTTCATAGAAAAATAAGCAAACCACATAGATTAGTTTTTAAGAAGAGATCGATTGTTAATGTACACATGAAAGATGCTGAAATTAGTCATAATTTTATAATGCCAATTCAAATGTAAAACATAAATACATACTTGAATATCTATTATGGAAACCATTTGATGAAAGAAAGTTTTCTAGACGAGTTTGAGGAAGTAGGCCCATCATGTACTACTGGGGAGAATGCTAATTGGTGTAACTTGCTTGTAAAGAAAATTAGCGATAGCTACAAAATTTTAATATGTGCATATTGTTAGACCAACACTGTAAACCTAAAAATACACTTGAAAGTCTACTTGAAAAACTATGTTCAAGTATGTTTCTAATTGGCTTTTGTAATTTGAAAAGACTGAAAAAATGATAGACTGATACAAGTAACAATTTATGGTTATTTTAAAAGAATAAAGTAGATCGACCTGTAATCCAATGCCATTAGAAACACACACACATGCACACACATTCATAGGTACATTCTTTTATTTGTATTGGTATTTTCTTCAAGCATAAATAGCCTGAACTTGGCTCTGTGGTAGACTAAATGGGTGCAGTAAGACTGGTGCTTTTTGAATTTTTTTAATACGATTTGCACTTTGGCAGTGACGAACTCGATGCTGACCAATCCCACTTCCTCTGCCTGGGGCCACAGGAAAATGGTTTCCCAGCTGATCTTCAGTTTAGATTGGGACCACGGCATTAGTTCAGGCCAAAGGAATGGTGGGCATAAATGATACGAACTACTTCCGGCGCTGGCTGTCATGTATGGAATATGATCTCCCGTGGTCTTTGTCTGAAATCCTCAAAGAGGGAGGAAAAAAATCTCGTGATGGCGAAGCCACATGGTGAAAGGCGTGCAGAATCGAGTCACTGACTAACAGAGAGCTTCCCGGTGAGCTGCAGGACCCACATATGACCAAAATGGAAGCAAGAAATCAATGCTCACTATCTAATTCTACAAGACTTCAGTGTTCATTTGTGACTGCAGCCTAGTCTTGCCTATGTCAAAAAATATATAAATATATACATTTATTATTAACTTTCACCAAAAGTACAAAATAAATCTTAATACAAGAATTGTCTTAAGTTTGATTTTGTTATGCTCCACCTTAGAATTTTATTTTCCAAGAAGAACATATTTTTCAATTTTTTAATGAGTCAGGAAAAACATAAGATTCGCTACCATTACGTTTATTTTATGATTTCAGCACACATCAACCTGTTTTTTTTTTCCAAATCAAAAGTATTTGAAACAGGAACTTAGTTACTAGGTACACTGACAGAGTCTTGAAATACACACATAATGTAAGGCGGAGGAAGAATAAGTTATTTCACAAAATATCCCAGAGATTATGAATGTAGAAGAGTATGACTTGTGACCAGTTAAATGCCACAGGTAGAGGAAATGTCTGTGTGTCACTGCACAACCCCAAATCTAGGAATAACCCATCTCAGGTGAAGTTTACATAGTACAAGTCAGGAAAATCTTGCAAAAAGGAAAATGCAGACTTAATTATATGTTTCACTATTTTGAATAAATCTAAGCATGTAATTTTCAAGTGATGCCAAATTATAATGTTTTCTAGTATTCGACATAATCATGAAGCTGAATACAATGTGGCTAAGGGTTATCTAATCCTTTGAATGACATGTTACCATTTGAATAGTGAATACAGTACAAATGATCACATCCACTGTGACAATGGCTTCATGTAAACTTTGATGATCTAGGAATATTGATACTTTTAACCCACAAAGATAGAGATGTGTGATGTGATGTGTGATGATACACACATCATTTGATAGTTAATATTTTAAGATATTGAAGACTAACACATTAGTGTTTTATTTACAAAATCAATGTTCTGTCAGTGTTTTATTTGAGTCTTCATTTGGAGGTAATCTAGTTGGCAAAGCTACAATACTTTTGGTATAAAAATGAAAAATATGTGTTTCAATCATCCAGGCTCTGTTTAAAGTATCTAGGAAAAATATAAGAAGTCTATTTTTTATTTAAAGATCCATTGTACACCCATGTGTATACAATTTTACATAAATATACATATTGCTACATACATTTCATGCTGAATTTATTTTTGTTTTTGTTTTTGTCTCTGCACTAAAATCCTATCACTCTCAAAAATGATGAACCTTGGGGCACCTGGGTGGCTCAGTTGGTTGAGTGACCGACTTCGGCTCAGGTCATGATCTTGCGGTTTGCTGGTTCCGGCCACGCCTCGGGCTCTGTGCTGACAGCTTGCTCAGAGCCTGGAGCTTGCTTCGGATTCTGTGTCTCCTTCTGTCTCTGCCCCTACCCCATTCGTGCTCTGTCTCTCTCCGTCTCTCAATAATAAATAAATGTAAAAAATTTTTTTAAAAAATGATGAACCTTGTTATTTGATACTTTTAGAATAGACTATTGTCTTGCATACAGCTTTCTCCTTCAGATTCTCCTTCTGACATCCACACTACTCTGGATAATCATCTTTTGTTCTATTTTGAACATAAAAAAGGTTTTACATCAAATGACTTCAGTTTTCAGATAAATACCCGAATATAGATTTTATTTTAGGATAGAAAACAAAAAAAATGGTGATATATCACCTGGTTTTGTGATCAACTCAATCTTTTGAGAACACTACTCTTCCCAATATTTCATGTAACAATACATTTTTACTGACTACTCTTATAAAATGTTTCCAATTCTTACTGTGTGCAAGACACACCTATATAAAATTTAGAGTGTTATTACAATTGAAATCTGCTAACAGAGATCTTCTTAGCAGTGTGAAACATGCAAATATTCCTAGAGCTCATTCATTGAGGTGTATCCTTCCATGAAACTGCTTAAAGGTTTCCACCCTTTTCCAGATGTTGCCATGTGAGAAGAGGCATTTAATGATCAAAAAAGAACTCTTTGATGACAATCCCTTATCACCTCCAACTGAAGAACACATATTATTACAAGGCAATTCTTTCTTATTTTATCACATCATTGGAAGAAAATAAGAGAATACATGTGCCAATCCTGTAACACTTATTAGAAAGAAGCCTGACTGAGCAGGGCTGAAAAGGATAGAGGTACTCTACAGTAAAGAGGATTTTTATTTTTCTTTTAATAATTTTTTAAATGTTTATTTTACTACTGAAAAAGAGAGAGAGAGAGATCACAAGTGGGGGGGGGCAGAGAGAGAGAGAGTGAGACACAGAATCTAAAACATCTGAGTTGCCAGCACAGAGCCCGATATGTGGCTCGAACCCACAAACTGTGAGATCATGACTTGAGCCAACGTCAGTGCTTAACTGACTGAGCCATCCAGGTGCCCCCAAGAAGCTTTTTCAACTCTTAAGTGTGCGCCTCAGATTTATCAGGGTAAGTGATGGAAACAAGAAATGCACCTGTGTTTTTTTTGTTCTTAGCTGTTTAAAGAGATTTTATTTCATTCAGTTCCTTCTAATCAAGTGGAAATGTTGCTCAACATCTATTAGCATTCATATGCTTGAGAGAGTTTTATCTTGGATTTTTTTTTCACCCACTGCCCATATTCTCCCCTAACTCCCACACCTGAAGCATGAGCTGTATGAAGTCGGGGGCTTGGCTTTTGCCAGGGCTGTATCTCCAATGTATGGCACAAGGTGGAGAGTTAATAAATATTTATTGAATGGATGAATGAGTGAATCTATGTTTTTCATAAGCCATAAATTCCTTATCGGAGGGGAATTTTGAAGTCTTGTCAGGCAGACACTAGAAAGAACTTTAGGATTTGTTGGGGAGGAGAAGTTATTAAGATCATTCCATTTCCTGTCTCTGCTATGTGTACCTGTTCAAAATTCAAATGATTCCAAAACAACTAAAAGAAAAGAAATGCTAGTCATGACATATTTATTTATTTCTAAAGTAATCCAGTTCTCTCTATGAGAGAACTTTGACAACCATATTCACACTATTCTGTTATTTTTAAAGCCAGAAATAGATTAAGTCATGGGCATTTCACTAATCATTTTGCTTTTGGATTTTCAGGTGACTTCTGATGATGACATTCTAGGAGACAACAAAATAGCTTCATAATGGGGACTAACATTTTCTAGCACTTTGCAACTTAAAAAGTAAATTCATGTATGGTTAGAATAGAGCCAAATGTTCCTAATAATAGTAATTCTGCATTTTATTATTTTTCTTCTGATCTGGAAATCCATGAAATGTATCAGATTTGCTGTTCTACTCTACATTTATTAACTATTATTTTTTATTTAGTAGTTATAATAGCTTGCATATGAGCTGTCAGTAGAAACGTAGAGGATTTTAATGTATGTTATTTCATTTATCTTCAGAAAAATCGTACATTGCTTGTATTACCCTCATTGCACAGATGAAAAAAAAACAGAAAACAAAAACAAACAAACAAAACCAAGATGTAGCAAGCAAGAGGATGAACCCTGAACCCAGACCTTTCTTATTTTAAAGTCCTTGTCCCGGGGCGCCTGGGTGGCTGAGTCGGTTGAGCATCTGACTTCAGCTCAGGTCATGATCTCACTGTTTGTGAGTTTGAGCCCCACATCGGGCTCTGTGCTGACAGCTCAGAGCCTGGAGCCTGCTTTGGATTCTATGTCTCCCTCTCTCTCTGCCCTTCCCCAGCTCGTGCTCTGTCTCTCTCTCAAGAATAAAGATTAAAAAGAAATTTAAAACAGTCTGTGTCCTTTCTACTATTTCAAAATGCCACCCACATAATACTTCCTATGTTGAATTATGGCTATGAAGACTTGTTGGCCTTCATCCGAAAGTTCTTTTCCTTTATTTACATAACTTTACATTCAGGGAAATCAGTCAAAGGAGAATCACCCGTCTGTCTTCTTGTCCACGCAAGTTTACTCCTGTAATTTCTTCCCCCTGGTATTTTTCTCAGTCTTCTTCAAAATCTTTTATTGGATAAAATGTTCTTCTCACATTAAACACATTTTTATGAGTTAGAAGGTTTTTTTCCTAGTCAATAATTTTTATTTTTATCAATTCATCTCTGTTTCTTCATATAGAGAAATGATTACATTGAACGTTGAAGTTTTATAATATCTCTTTTTATATTTAGTGTAGTTATTCAGGGCAGCAGAGTTGGGGGGGGTAGGGTGAGAAAATTAGAAAATATAGAATATTATTGAATAAGACCACCACTATTTTCAGGATCAATAGTCCCTAGAACCAAAAATGTTGACAGGAGAATAAACAAGTGTATTTCAATGAACAAGCTAACTAATTATGCACATTTAATTTGGTCATATGTTGTATAATACACTTTCCAGATTATCCGAACTCACTTCTAGTTATACCTGATAAAAGTTTTTGTAAAAAATGCAGAGTCTTTATTTTCTTGGACCTTAATGACCTGGTACCTTTATATAGATATGACTTCAGTTATAACCTATTGTTTGAAATAGTAATGTAATTTATTCCAAAAAGATGATCCAAGTGGAGGATTACATTATAATCATCCTTAATTATGCACAGTCCTGTGTAAACACTCTTAATGTTAGAGTCAGCCTAAAAACAAATAGAACTAGGATGCCTGGGGGGCTCAGTCAGTTGAGGGTCAGACTCTTGATTTCTGCTCATGTCATGATCCCAGGGTAGTGGGATTGAGCACCACATTGGACTCCACTGGGAGTGGAGCCTGCTTAAAATTCTCTCTCTCTCTCTCTCTCTCTCTCTCTCTCTCTCTCTCCCTGTCTCTGTCTCTCTGTCTCTCCCTCTGTCTTTCTCTCTTCACTCTCTGCCCTTACCCTACTCAAGCATGCACGTGCATGCTCTCTCTCTCTCTAAAATATAACTAACTTACTAGCTAACTAAATAAACACAAATAAAAACAAAATTGAATTAGATTCAGTGAAGATTATTATTTCAAAATTTCCAATAAATAGTTATGAGAGTTCTTCAAAGTTTGGTCAATTATGTTTGTAGGATTTTTTTTTGTCATCACCATTCCCACCCAATATTGTCCAAAAATTTTCAGACTTTATTCAAGGAAAAGCATAAAATTCCCAGAACCATCTATTTTGTTATTGATACTGTTTTGTTATTGATGCTATTCTGTTTTTACTATTTGTATACTTACTAAGGTTAAAAACAATTCATAATCATTTGTTTTTCACTTGAGTTCCTGTTGGAATCTGTAAAATGCCTTAATATCTTTTAGTGGGTTTGTGATTAAGAGAAATCTCACATCCACAGTAGCTATGATGGTTAGGGAAAATACACTTCTTATAGACATGATTCAAAAGTAAACTTTATGATATAAAAACCATGTTAAGATTTTATTTGTTTCAATTTCACTCACATTTATGAACTTTTAGCCAATATGTTATCTATCATTTATTTATTTATTTTTAATTTACTTTTTCTTTATTTTTATTTTTGAGAGAGAGAGAGGCAGAGAGAGGGAGAGAGAATGTTAATCAGGCTCCATGCTCAGAGGCCCTGGGACCACAACCTGAGTTGTAACCAAGAGTGGGTCATTCCATTGACTCAGCCACCCAGATGCCCCTGTCATTTACATAGCACATACCATGTAACAATTACATCACTACCATTGTACACGCATGAAATTGTTCAGTATTTACTCCTTTGTAGATCATAAGGATGAGGCTTCAAGAGGTCCATGAGAGGCCATAAGTGGTGGCTCTACGGATAAGCGATAGATCCAGGGTTCGAGCTGTGGATGGCGATGTAGGAGATATTTCCCCTGTGGTACGGTGCCTCTTTAGGGAATAGAAGCTAGAGATCTTTTTAGAACATTTATTAGTCAAGGCCCAATTAGGAGTGAGATTATCTGTCAGTAATTTGAGAAGAGGAATTGAATATGAAAAATTATTGAACTAAGAAGAGTTACCACAAAATGTAACGAGAACTCCCAAGGATGAGAACGCGTCCCAAAGGAAGGGCAAAGGTGAAAGTGGAACTGCTTCCCGAGGCTGAGGCTTAGATCTCACTGGAGAGTGAATGATTTCTGTCCAATGGATGGAAGAGAAGTTTGCTGGTGTTCCCAAAGCTGGTCCACGGTCGTGCACAAGCAGGAAGAAAATGGCCAGGGTGTGAGCAAGCTGAGGACTGTGAGCAGGTCTGCAAATATAGTCGGGGGGCTGTTGAGAATGTGAGACCAAGGGTACATTTTGTCCCTTCTGGGAGACACAGAAAATCAACCTCCAGAGTGTAGCTGAGCGCAAGCTGCACGACGCGTAGGGACGTGGCAAGTCTGGCTTTGTGGGAAGTTTCTCAGTGGGAGTCAGCAGGTTGCTCAAGCAGGAGTCCTGGAGCACCTGCTGTCTGTGGTGGGAGGGCTGAAGGCAAAGTAATTTCCAAGCCAGGGGCCAAGGTTATGAAATCACTGAGCGACTACCCCCTCTGGGTGTATAGATGGGGCAGTGCCCCACTTGAGGTCCCATTCATGCATCCTGTTTGCTAATCCTGTAGCAGCAAAACAAAGCTCACTAGAACAAAACTCATTTTTCCCCAGAGGGTGGAAAAGTAGCCTCTTCCTCATACAAATGTCCCTACTGTGCCCCCTTCTGACCAAGCTTTACGTCGTGATCACTACGTGGGAGAAATGCTTAGAGTATAGTATATTACCCTAGAGCTGGTACTGAAGGGTGAACTGGCAGATGAGATGCAATAAAGTAGTAACTGGTGCAAACCACACACAAAAAATATTATTATAGAGTTGCTATTATACAGCTGCTTAATTTTTTTTTAGTTTTTTAAATGTTTATTTATTTTTGAGAGAGAGACAGACAGCAGAGCGTGAGTGGGGGGTGGGCAGAGAGAGGGAGACAGAATCGCAAGCAGGCTCTAGGCTCTGAGCTGTCAGCGTAGAACCTGTGGTGGGGGGGGGGGGCTCGAACTCACGACCTGAGCTGAAGTCGGATGCTCAAGTAACTGAGCCACCCGGGCACCCCCAGCTGTTTAAAACTCAATGGAGAAGAGTTCCACCAGTAGTTAAAACTGTCTTTTAAGAGTAAATGAGCTCCTTTAAGAGTATAGATGCAAACTTTATTGCCTAAATTGCAAGGAATTCTGTACCCTAAAGCTCACAGGGCCAACGAGTACTCCTAAATATCTTCAAAGCACGTGGAATTATTAATATTAAATAGACCACTTTCAGAGACCCATCTCAGGAATCGTTTCAGAGGGAATGGTCTTAGTTATCTCTCCTAATGATACCCGTAATCAATACATGTGAGATCTCGTAATCAATACATGTGAGATCTCATAATCAATACATGTGAGAACTCGTAATCAATACATGTGAGAACTCATAATCAATCAATACATGTGAGAACTCTTTGAAATCCCTGTTATGACCTCCTCCAACTATGGGCATGTTTCACGGAAGACACATGAATTCACAAAGAAGAGAACTTAAAACATCTATTATAATTTCCTTTTAGAACTGAAAATGATTTGGGTTCATAACACTCAACTCCTACTCTATTTTTAGATTTGTAGAATCATCAACAGACTCTAGAAACTCTGAATGGTTGCTCTTTGGTTAACTTTTATTGTTCACGGCAAATCAGAAACTCACGTTCCTTTAAAATTTAAAAGATCAATTCCCATTTTATTTTTGAATTATTATTTTGAAGAGCAGAGAAGAAACTACTTTTTAAAACCACTTTCTTTAGTATATGTGGAAAAATAAACTAGAATTAAACATTAAATTATAATTTGTGTTCCCACGAGCTAGATTTAAAGAACATATTTACCCTAACAACATCTGAACCAGTTTTATATCCTGAGCATAGGAACAAACAAAGTGTTACAGAAATCTGTTCCAAATGATAACATTGCTTCAATCACATTCTGTTTCTGATTGCAAAGGAAATGTCAAGTGGGGAAAATTTTTTTTAAAGATTTAGATATTTTCCTCTAGTTAAAGCAAAAACAGATACATTGCATATGAGAATAAGAGAGATTTAATAAGTATTTGGCTTTCCTATATCTATAACTAAACCAGTTCTTTTTCTTGGTTATATTTAGGTAAATTTAAGAATCACCTCCTTAAGATTTATAGATCTTATTCTGAGTATCTGTTTTTAATAGAAACTTCCTTAGTTTTATAAAAATGGGATCTAGATCCATGCTAGGCACTAATGTATATTTAGCATATGACCTAAAGTCAAGTTACAAAAGAGCCTATATCCATTGCTATAACATAATATCCACAGGAATATTAGAAGTCAAATTTAGGAATTTGTTTTATTTATTTATGTTTAGAAGAATTATCAAGGCTTGTTCTCTCTTTCTTGCCTTGCTTCTCTCTCTCTCTCTCTCTCCCTCTCTCTCTGTCTCACACACACATGCAATACAGAATCTATTATAAGAGATTCCATTATTATGAACTTAATTATATGTATTATGATATAATTTATTTTCCTGAAGTATAATTACATAAATGCCATTTACCATGGTTAGCATAAAAGGAGGATATGAGAGCCTCTACCATTATGTTTAAGAATATTCCAGGAATATTCCAGATTAGGAGCACGTAGGTAGCTCAGTCACTTAAGCGTCTCACTCTTGATTTCGAATCAGGAGATGATCTCAGGGTCCTTGAGTCTGAGACCCACACTGGGCTCTGTGCTGACAGTGGGGGAGCCTGCTTGGAATTCTCTCTCTCTGTCCCTCTGTCTCTTTCTGTCCTTCCCCGGCTCTCATGTGCATATGTGCTCTCTCTCACTGTCTGTCTCTCAATAAATAAATAAATAAACTTAAAAAAAGAATATTCATTCCAGGACACCTTATATATCCTTTTTTATTTTTGCACATTAGGAAGCAATTTTCATTTCTCAGCATCATAGCATAGAAAGGCCACTGTGACACACCCATATGAAAAAGCTTCTAGTATAATTAATATCAGAGATTTAAAACCTGTATTTCTGGAGGTGCCTGGGTGGCTCAGTTGGTTGAGCATCTGACTCTTGGATCCCACATGGTTTGTGGGTTCGAGCCCTGCATCAGGCGCTGTACTGGCAGCATGGAGCCTGCTTAGGATTCTCTCTCTCTCTCTCTCTCTCTCTCTCTCTCTCTGTGTCTCTGTCTCTCTCTCTCCCTCTTTCTCTTTCTACCTCTAACCCACATGCACTGTGTCTGTCTCTCTCAAAACTAAATAAATTTAAAAATATTTTTTAAAAACCTGTATTTCTATTTTATGACATAAAATCATAGGCTCTGACTTTTCAAATTTATCAAAATTATATATTTTAAAGTTTGAATCTTAGTATTGCCATCTCTAATTGTGTGGGCTTCATCTAGTTTATTAGATTCTTTAAAAGAGAACTTTTAAAAGAACTTTTAAATACTTTTAAATCTACCAGCATATGACATAGCCTTTCCATTGACTCAAGAGAGATTAAACTTAAAAGCAACTTGCAAAAAAAAAAAAAAAAAAAAAAAAAAAAAAAAACAGCTTGTAAAAGAATGTCCATTGCAGCTTTACTTATTACAGACAAAGACTGGGAACAGAGTTAGGTGTCCGTCAGCAGAATGAATAAATAGACTGTGGTATATTCCTATGATAAAATATTCCTTATCAATAGAAAGAAGCAAACTATTAACATGCAAAAAAAATTTATTAGTCTCAAAAACGTGTTGAACAAGGCAGCTTCACATAAATAGTACCCATCATAGAATTCCTTTTATATGAAGTAATGAAGCAGACAAAAGTAATCCAAGGCTGACAAAGGTCAAAGCAATACTGCCATTTAGGGAATGAGGATAGGACTGAATATGAAGTGACAGGGGCTGATTCAATGTTCTATTTATTGATAGGATTTGGATTACAGAGATGTATAGCATGCCTTTGTGAGAAGGCAGTGAATGTATACTTAAAATTTTTATTTTTACTGTAGTGAATTTTATTTTGTTAAAATGGTAGGGTCGCCTGGGTGGCTCAGTCAGTTAAGTGTCCAACTCTTGATTTCAGCTCAGGTCATGATCTCACTGCTCATGGGATCGAGCCCCACGTTAGGCTCTGCACTGACAGTCTGCTTGCGAGTGTCTCCCTCTCTCTCTGCCCCTCTCCCATACTCTCTCTCTCTTTCAAAAATAAATAAAAGTACACATTAAAAAACATTAAAATGGTAAACAAATATTGAACTCTACTTAATACATGTTGAATATTTAAGAGGATGCTGCTACTGTCTACAGTTAATTTTGAAATGCATAAAAAATGTGATGATTGGGCAGGGAGATGGAGAGATTGATACTTACATGATAAACAGCTGTAGTAAACCATTACTGGTTAGAGACTATATGGTGAATAGAAATGTATTTACTTTCACCTTTGTTGTATGTTTAAAATCTTCATAATATAATGTAGAAAAAAAATCTTCGTTCTTTCATTCCACTATCATATTGTTTAGGTTTGTAATCTGAGATATTAAATGAGATAAGATTTGGAAAACCATGAGGGGCACCTGGGTAGTTCAGTTGGTTAAGCCTCCAACTTCGACTCAGGCCATGAACTTGCGGTTTGTGAGTTTGAGCCCCACATCCGGCTCTGTGCTGACAGCTCAGAGCCTGGAGTCTTGCTTCGGATTCTGTGTCTCCCTCTCTCTCTCTCTCTTCCTTCCCTGCTCACACTCTGTCTCTCGCTCTCTCTCAAAAATACATAAACATTAAAAAAAAAGATTTGGAAAACCATGAAAATAGTGCTTGGTATACAGTGAGTGCTAAATAAGTGAGTTTTTAAAAAACAACTCATTAAGGGGCGCCTGGGTGGCTCAGTCGGTTAAGCATCAGACTTCAGCTCAGGTCATGATCTTACAGTTCGTGGGCTCGAGCCCTGCATCAGGCTCTGTGCTGACAGCTCGGATCCTGGAGCCTGCTTTGGATTCTGTGTCTCCCCCTCTCTCTGCCCCTCCCCTGCATGCACTCTGTCTCTCTCTGTCTCAAAAATAAATACACATTGAAAAAATTTTTTAAAAATAAAAATAAATATAAAACAACTTAGTAAGGGGCACCTGGATGGTTCAGTTGGTTAAGCAACCAACTTCAGCTCAGGTCATAATCTCATGGTTGCATGAGTTCGAGCCCCACATTGGCCTCTCTGCTGTCAGTGTGGAGCCCATTTTGGATCCTCTGTCTCCCTCTCTCTGCCTTTCCCCTGTTCATGCATGTGAGCGTTCTCTCTCTCAAAAAAAAAATTTAAAAACAATTTTTAAATAAAAACCAACTCATTAAGCAAATGAAAAAAAATAGAAATATCAAATCATATGTGATCACACCACAATATATCTACCAGTGTGAAATTTTCAAAATATGTCATCTGAGGGTTAATTCTAACAGGGCTTGAATTGTTTTGCCCATGTACCTGCTTGGCACTTCCCCTTCAGCAAGAAAAGTACTAATTCATAGTGTTGCTTTGTAAGCATGAGTCCAAGGGGTGGTTTGTGTGAGCTTGTCAGCGTTGTTTATTGATAACAATAAGATTGATGATTTGCAGCTGGGCTCAGGGAGCTCCCTGGAGAGTTCAGCTGTGAGCCCTGGTTATGTAAAAAGATGTGTGTATGTGTGTGTGTGTGTGTGTGTGTGTGTGTGTGTGACTTGCAGGATATTAAAATCTCTGGCCAAAACTTCTCTTTGGTCCCCTTGGTTCCAATACATCCCACGCACAGGTCAGTGGTTGGTGATCCCAGAGAGAATGCACTCCTCTGGTGATGCCCTCACAGAGGGTGAACAACAGGAACTTTCTCTGAGCTCTCCTGCTCCTGGCTCTTGGGCAGTCTTTGGATGTGATGCACATCTTTATGTAACACTGAAGCTCTAGTGGATCCTGAACCTGCAATAAATTGAGGATTTGTAAGCATTTTCATTTTAGATCCTTTAGACATTTTTGATAATAGTACTTTAACTCCTACCTTTAATGCATCATGTTAGTATGTTTCCTTTAAGTAAATTTAGACCAAGTACTTACATCACACATTCTTATTTGGTTAAACAAAGAGATGTTAGAGACACCTACTATCACCAGTGCAAGCACTGTCCAGCACATTTCCATACAGTGAGAAATACTGCATCAAAATACCTTGCATTTAATGGAAACAAGTGGCTTTTGATGAGGCATTTTTCCTTCATCTAAGCTAAACTAATAATTGAGAAATACTGTTTTGGAGACCATGAGATCTGTTTTCTTAAGCATTAAAAAAAAGTTGACTATACTTTTTCTCTAACTTGTTTAAAAGGAACATTGTATTTTTCACTTAGCAACACTTAACAAATAAGCCAGGCTTTTCAATCATGAATTTTAACACAATTGTTACCGGGATATTGTGAGTAGTTTTTTAATGATCTACAAAAGTGAATTGTGTATATGCGGTAAAGCTCTCTTAATAGAATGAAAAGTTATCAATTGCATATCTTGATTTAGGGGAAGTGATAAATAATCTAGATCCATATTGGTAATCCACTGTATTCTGCTAGCTAGCATAAATCAGGTTTAAGAGATTGCCAACTGCGGACATACCCTGTTCTTACACCACTTGGAATTCCAAAACAGCAATCACTATATATTATTCAACAAGTATGTAAAAATGAGTGCCAAGTAATCATTTACATTTGGGAGAAGAGAACATGAAGAGAAAAAATTAAAAAGCACATATAAAAGGTGTTAACAGAGGAAATAAAATAAGATGCTGGGTTGTTCATGGATTAGTTAAAGTTTTCTCAAAATTATCCTGCAAAACACAGTACCTGTATGATATTTTCTTGGGGAAAAAATGTCCTGTGTCCAGTTAAACTTAAAAATTTTTTATGGATTGCCCATCTCCATATACTTACCCTAAGGAGAGTTGCAATAAAGGAAAACTGACTAAAGCCACAGAGAAAACCTGAAATAAATAAGCCTGCTTGTTTTTGTTGACATTCAGTAGTTTATCAGGCTATGTCTTTGTTGTTATTCCTTCGTTGACCATGTTATTCCTTAGTTGACCATGGAACCCTTTTTCTTAAGGACAGTATTCATGTATTAAGGCAGTGTTCTTTGGAAAGGGCTGGATTATCCTAGCAAAAGGACTGTGTGGGATTGAGAGTTTGTGGGAGAGAGTGACTGTGGGTGAAAGAGGCAAAAGAAGGAAAACAAACATCTCTGGTGAGTTTCTTTCATCTGAACTTACCTGAACAAAAGTTTCTATTTTCACTCTCTTTGTGCATATGGGTATATTTGAAATCAAGCCTGTGAGAACCTCAGTAGCGTGGGTTAAATGCAGTGTATTTTTAAAACTTCTTAAAATCACCCAGAAGCTGAGAACCCATCTCAGCTTTCTCATCAAATCACAAAATTAACAGGAAGGAACAGAGATCTCAGAAGGCAATGTGAATTCACACTCATGGATTCTTAACCATCAGGGCAGGTTGGGGTTAATTGGAACCTTAGCTTAAGAGTACTTTGAGAAATCATATTAAGTACTGTATTTAAAACAAAAGCAAAGCAAAATATAGTTTTGAATATTGATGATAAAAATAAACCCTCATAAAAATCTTCCTGAGCAGAGGTGATTTGTAGAAGATAGACATTGGTGTGTACACTGGGGTGTCATAAGCAGTGGCAATATAAGAGTATTTGTCTTGTTGGATACATGCTTAGAAAAGCAGGGAAAGGTAAAAATTTTAGGTACTTAAGAGAGAACAGGCCGTGCCTAAATTTGAGGTAATCATTTCTATCATAAGAGTCCTCTTCCCAGAAGAGTTCGTTTATGATCAGATTTCTCAGATATTGATGAGATAAACATCCACCAGCATCTCACATATTCCTATTGCTTTTCTGTTTCAGGCCCCAGTGGGTCCCTTGGACTTTCAGAATTAGTCTCACCAGAATTATTCCATACAATGGGCTATGACCATTGCTGATCCCCCTGGCAGCACATTAGACATAGAACTGCTAGGGACAATGGGGGTCTTTATTGTGGTGTTCCTAAGCAAAGAGCCTTTGTTCCATTGGTTGGAAGTTGTACATTGTCTGGCTGTTCTTAGTTACTAGATGACTTGTATACATTAGAAGAAAGGTTATGTTGGTCAAACATTTACATAAATCATCTCTCCTACACTCACAGAGCACCTATGACTCAGGGTTTTATAAGAATCAACAGGCTGTAGAATATGGGACACTCAGGACCTGTGAGATCTTGAGCAATTCTGAGACCTGTATCATGAGAACATCGGAATAGTTAGACTCCAGGATCCCTCCTAAGCTGGAAAACAAGCAAGCAAGAAAGCAAAGAAAACAAAACAAGGCACTACAATATTCCTGCAATCGAGGGTCTAGGTGGGAGGACATCCCTACCGAGCAAGTCAACTCCAGGAGGTACCGTACCCTTTTTCCCCTCAGAGAGTTCTAGCTTCATTGTGATAGCCCAGCTACCACAATACAAACCTCACTGAAACAGCATTTTCAATGTTCTATTTTATTATAGCCACTTAACAAACACAGCATATTCTCTTTCCTTCACATGAAGACTAAAAATAATCAGATCAAAAACAACTATTTTGTAAGCAGCCACATTTATTGAGGGAAGAGGCGAAAAGAAGACGAAAAAGAGAATTCTTTTATTTCTCTCACACACCCTAATGGTGTGTTGTGCATAAATAAATGCCGCATAGCTGCTGGAAGTAAGTATTTTTTCAATGGTAGGAAAAACTGTCCTATCTTCTAAAAGGTAGGTAAAACCCATTGCAAAAAAGCTAGTCTTCATTACACAGAAGAAAAATATTTGATCAAAGTTTGCATCCCGAGATACAGTACACTCAAGCTATATAGGTCATAACTTAATTTCATGCTGACTGTCCCAGATAAAGCCTGTAAGAGGGAAGGTTAGCTCATATGTTTTGCTTTCAGATTCTCTCAGTCAAGTTTTAGATCTCCCTTTTCCATCTGATATGACACCCCTGCGTGTTTTCTGCCGATGACATCACATAAACCACCGAACGCTGTAGGAGACCAAGGCATCCCGTCAGGAGACAAATAACAGCATTTTGTCAAACTTCCAAAGGTGATGTACCATAATACACTGAAAAAGCAAACAAACTTGCATGACAATTGAAAACTTAACTTGTTCATCACTGGTGTGCAGAAAGCATGAAATATTGTGTGAAATGAGGGCTTTGAACTAGAATAAACATGAAAGCTTAAGACTGATTAATAGCTACTATATTCAAAGATTTTGGAGATATTTCTTAGAGCTGTGGATCAGAATAGAATTGCAAACAGATTAATTAACAATAATGTTTTTGTTTCCATTGCACTGAACCAAGCTGAGCAAGCTAGTTCTACATGAACAAATATTATTTCTCAAGGAAATTGTGTTGCAAGATCTTAGTCAAGGATGTGGCTATTGGCCAATGCCCAGACATCTGCCATGTCAAAGTTAGAAGAAAACCACTATGCAGTAACAAACAGGGAAACTGACATGAAATGGAAGCTAGTGAGTTTTCTTTCCTTAAGTGCTGACCCAATCTTAGAACACTCCTGCATTATTTTGAGGTGGTAGGGGGTCTGACAGATAATTAACCCAATACACTGTTCTCAGAAACTTCTTTTTTCCATGTCATTTGTCATCATTCACCTTGTCGAAAGATGTGGTGTCTCGAGTAATACAGGTTTTCCAGCTTTCAGGGGGCAGTGCTGAAAATGGGGTTCCGATCTCACCCTGCTGGAATTTCATGATTTTTTTTCCAACTCCCATTTCCTTTCAGTTCCTGCTAGGGCCATGGAGGAGGATTTCTTATAAACAGGACCAGAGGGTATGAGGTAAAGGAGAGACAGCATTATCCTTTCTCTTTCAAGTATGGTCACCATTAATGTAAATACAATAAGACAGAGTAGAAAAAATAAAGGGTTATCAATTCAAAACAACGCACCCATTCCAAATTTCTGAGTGCTTTGAATGAATAACACACTTAGATTGCCTTATCACTCATGTGTTTTTTCTTTCTATTATTCATATATTGTCTCACATCTGGTGATTGGACAATCACTTAACACTTCCTTTATTAATTTATTTTTTTTTTAAATATAAGCCCAATGCTATAGGCTAGGCAGAGAAACAGATCTGTTCTTATCATCAAAGATCATGCTACTTTTCTTAATGGTGCTTCTAAAAGCTGAATGATGGATGTGTTGCAACGTAAGAGAACAATACTCTGAATGGTGGCAGATTGGCTTTCTTGAATGATTTTTCCATGTATTTCATGGGTAATGTTTGGCCTATGGTTGGGTAATACTTGACCTATACTAATGCCTTGATTTCCTCAATAGCAAAATGCAATTGATAATGCACAGCAATTACCTACTTTGTGGGAATATCTGGGGACTTATGAGAAAGATGATTTTTGCCATTTGGAGGAATAAAACAATGTCACGAAAAAATTATTGTATCATATTTATCAGATAAGAAAATAAGAGCAACACATTTTCAAATAATTCCTTTAAACTGTAGACAATTTAACTGGAGCTACAAAGTGAATGTGTAAGAATGACTGTAGGTCTCTGTCTATCATATGAAGTTGTGTTTATATAAAGAAACTGTAGTCTACAGTACTAAACCAGCTATTAAACACTATAGCCTGCAAGGGCTAAAAGTTAGATTAAAACGCTGTCATATTTAAAATTATTAAATAATAGGGGGGCGTGGGTGGCTCAGTCGGTTAAATGTCTGACTCTTGATTTTGGCTTAGGTCATGATTGCGTGGTTTGTGGATTAAACCCCATGTCAGGCTCCATGCTGACAGTGTAGAGCCTGCTTGGGATTCTCTCTCTCCCTCTTTCTGTTCCTCCCCTCCTCGCTCTTTCTCTGTCTCTCTTTCAAAATAAATAGACTTAAAAAATAAAGTTATTAAATAGTAAGCTGTAAATACAGGCATTAGTTTAAAAGGTAGACTTTTATTAACATTTATATGGACTTTCTATTTCTTCTTAGGCCAATAACCTGAAAAAAACAATAGTAATCTAGAATGCTTACCCCATGTCACCTTATAGTTGATACTTAAAAATTCATTAGCCTGTTCTAACTTAGTGGAAAACAACTTATTTAGCTTCCCAAGTATCATAATATGAACTGAATGTAATTTAAAGATTCCAACAGATCTCCTGAAGTCCGCATATATTAAGTGATTAAAGTGGTAATTTGCATTACCTCAAAAGTCCTGTATTCTTTCTTTTGTGATTATTTATTTATTTATTAAAATTTCATCTTTTTAAAAAAATGTTTTCATTTATTTTTGAGAGAGAGAGAGACAGAGAGAGAGGGAGACAGAGGATCCAAAGCAGGCTCTGTGCTGATGGCTGAGAGCCCATTGCGACAATGGGACTTGGTCTCATGAACCGTGAGATCATGACCTGAGCTGAAGTCAGACGCTTAAGCGACTGTGCTACCTAGGCACCCCGCTTCTGTGATTATTTAAATGCCTAGTGCCTACATAATGTAGTCAAACTCTATCTTGTAGATATACTATTATTTTGAGGTAAGAAACCCTGCTAAGGCAACAATTTGAACAAGGAATAATAAAAAAAATTTGCTTACTCTAGTTGTCACCAGTTTCCTCTTATATAAATAGAATATCTAAATCATAACATTTTAAGCTAAAACAGCACTTTTGAAAGTTCAAATTCTCTTGATCTATAAAAGTAATTTATGACTGCACAGTAGGCAAAACAAAGGTTACCAATCCATGGCCCAAATTATTAAATAGAAAAGACCAAGGTGGGCATAATTATTTTTACATTTCTGACAGGTGCAATTTTTCACATGCTAATGCTTAACAGTATGATGGGAAGGGTTGAGAGAAGTGGATTGTCACCGAAAGGTAGATGCACTTGTAGGAATTGCTTGGTAGGTTGTGGAAATGAGTTTTGATCTTTCAGATACAGCTCTCTATAAAGAAAATCCAATACAGAGTGGTGATATGGATAAAACCCATTTTGCTTGTTTTTACTTAAAATGATTTTTGGGCACGTAGCTGAAGTTTGAACATCTGTTCAAAACAACAAAAATCATTTCAGAAAAGTAGTTTTCAACCATGAGCAGCTTATAGTTTGCAGGTTACACCCATTCTATGTCCTCAGTTATGGCGTCCATAAAAGGAAGGGACTGGATTAAAAACTACATAAATTCTTGGGGTGCCTGGGTGGCTCAGTTGGCTAAGCGTCCGATTTTGGCTCAGGTCAAGATCTCACGGTTTGTGAGATAGAGCCCTGCATGGGGCTCTGTGCTAACAGCTGAGAGTCTGGAGCCTGCTTCAGATTCTGTGTTTCCCTCTCTCTCTGCCCCTCCCCAACTTGTTTTCTCTTCCTCTCTCTCTCTCTCTCTCTCTCTCTCTCTCTCTCAAATATAAATAAATAAACATTAAAAAAACTAGTTAAGGTCTTTCCAGATCTGAAGTTCTGTATTTTATTGAAATGAAGTCTCGATAGATTGATGAATTGACACATATATGATAAAGAATGTATATTAAAATATTAAGTAGATGGTTATATGTGGCCTTTGCTGTCTGTTTACAATTTTTCGTGATAAAATGTTAGAAAATGTAATTCTAATTATTAATATTTTATGTGACTGTGTACCAATATACAAAAAATGGATATAGGCATTCACATCATTTAGTATTTACAGGGACCTTTGAGGTATAATTGAATTTTTTGCAGCTCTGTTTTATAGATACAACTGAGAAGGGAAAGGACTTCTCTAAGATCACAAAACTGGTTAATGGGGGGGACTTCTGTTAACAGCCTCTGACTGGTGGAATTAAAGTTCATATTAAACATGGACATTTAGATTCCCTTCAGGAAATGCTCATTTCTCATTGGGGCATTTATTAAATGTGCACAGCCACCTAATCATGACACTATACAGTTTTATATCATTTTACAAAGTAGTTTCACATACACTGGCTAGTTCAATTAATAAAACAAATCTATAAGATAATTTCACAGGAAATATTACCTGCATATTGGCAGTGAGGCCTCCCAAGTCAGAGAGACGTTATGACTTGCTCAGGGTAATAGAATCAATACAGATAAAAGCAGATATGGGCCCTGAAGCTTGACTGTCTGTGTCCTACTGGACACGTGGAAAATTGGAAGGAAAAGATGATACAGATTTGACTTATGAGTAACTAACAATTAAATTGGTGAGACAAGAGATGTTTCATGAAGTAACTAGAAAATAAATAAAACCTGTTAGCAAATTGATCTTGAGACATCAATTAAGAGAAAAGACTGCTGTTCCTGTCCCATGAGACTGGAGTTTTAGACATTGGTGTCAATTCTAAAATATAAAAAAAATAAATTAAAAAAAAAAAACGTTTTAGGGTCTATCAGTATTTCTCCAATTTTCCAGCAAATGTGATGTTATGGTACTGAGCACTTTGGCCTTCTAAAAAGTGATTCTTGAGATCGTTCATTTAGAAATTTGACTAATGCCCTTATTTATACTGAAGGTGATATAGTAAAAGCTCATATTTGTTCATCATGGAAAGGTTCATGGCCCATCACCATGACATCAATCTGGTTAACCTATTCCTGAAAGGAATGTCTCTGTAACTTGTCTGTACCCCCATAGGATGAATATTTAGGAGTTTACACTGACTTTAACCAATGCAAAGCTATAATAACAATACAAACAAAATGAAGAAAACTCATTTTCAAACACAGTAAAAAATGTTGGTTTGGGATTCAGGAAATTAAACTATATGGTTTGAATTAATTTTCTTCTGTTGATAAAACCTCAAATCGTCCAAACAAAATTTCAATACAATACAGATTTTCCATTGTATACTTTTGTGGAGAAGAGGAAATAAATAAATAATAATAAAACTAAGGCGTTCAGTACGGCAAAGTAGAATTATAAGGTTGATTTTGATTGGCTTATTAAAAGAGATATTATTATATTATTATTGTGTACAAAGCTTTTAGAAAAATAAAGGATGAGTTAGATATTTTTCCAGTACATGGATGCAGATTTGAGTCTAACTATAGACTAGCTACCTATTTGTCATTGATCAAATAGCAAAATGTGTGATTATACCTATACAAACATGGCATCAAATCCATATGATAAGACGACGTCATAGACACATAATAAGAAATCTTATGCAAGTATAGGTCCTTAACATGTAATGTTAAATATGAATAAAGAATTCAGAATACGGCACAACAAAAATTCCTTTGAAACTGAATGACACAGCCAGTCTCTAAGAAGAATGCCATTCCGCATTTAAGGGACACTGATCCTGCATAAAATCACTGGAGAATTTTTTTGTCTCCTAATCTCACTAATCCTTGGCAGAATGTAGAATGTCGGCACCTTAAAAATCTGAGGGAAAGGCACTAGGTTCCTCATTTCCAATCACTTTAATTGAATGTATAGTGTGCATACGGAACTGTAATTCTGTCCACAGGTTGTTTGTCAAGCCACGTTTTTATTGTAATTATCTGATTTGTTCAGCTTTAATCGTATTTACTTTTGAAGGTCAGCTGTCCTGCTTAGACATGGTTAGTTGAAGGAGGGAAAAATATGTAACACCCACAGGCAGAAAGCCTGAAAGAAAGAAAAAGGAGAAAGAGTACAGTCTTTCCATTTGGACACAAAACAGTAAAATTGTCTCATACAAATTACTGTAAGCTGAAAGACCATATTATTTTCTTTCATGTCATTACATTTTGTATTCACTTTTACCATTTGCTACTAACTTGTAACTTTGGGGGAGAAGACGCATAGCTCTCCTTTGAGGATTTATTTACCTTTGTTCCCTTTTAGTGCCAACCATGATAACTTCTTCACAGTTGGCACATGGGAGAGAAAGCTGAAAAAATGGACAGCATCTCTCCTTTTTTTGGTTTCCATTTTAAAAACTTAGGTCAATTTCCCATCATATTTCCTTAATTTTTATTTTTATTTATTTTCAATTGTCCATCATATTCTTTTTGTTTATTTATTTTTTAATTTTTTAAATGTTTATTTATATTTGAGACACAGAGAAACAGAGGGTGAGTGGGGGAGGGGCAGAGAGAGATGGAGACAGAATCTGAACCAGGTTCCAGGCTCTAATCTGTCAGCACAGACCCTGACATGGGGCTCAAACTCACAAATGGTGAGATCATGACCTGAGCCAAATTCAGATGCTCAACTTACTGAGCCATGCAAGTTCCCCCTGCCCATCATATTTCTATGTATTGTAAAAATCTTCCCAAATTCATACCCTTGGCTCTTGCTTAAACTTTCGTAGGAAAGAGGAATTTTGACCTTATGATTCCAACTCATGCCACAGATCTTCAGGACTATTATTATAAACATTTAACATCAATTACAAATACTTCTGAGGTGATGCATGTTAACTAAACTTGTGGAAATTATTCTGTAATATATGTTTGTATGTTAAATCATTGTTCTGTACACTTTAAACTTAAACAGGGCTGCATGTTAACTATATTTTAACAAAACTAGAACAAACAAATATTGCAAATACTTATTAGATTTCTGATGTGGTCACTTAAAATTTAATACAAAGCGAATTATTTAATCACATCTTGAAATTTTTATCAGCAGGGAACCACTTAGCTGGTGGCTTCATCACAAAGTAATATTATTAATGGTATGAAAGATAAGAAGAAGACTAGTAAGATGAAAGTGATTAGTTTTATAAAGTAATTTTAACTGGAATCTGTAGCAGGATCCAACGGAAAGCATCAGAGCAACCAGACATTTTTTGTGCAAGGCAATAAGAAGATATCCAACAGAACTGTTGCCAAAAGAGGGAACTAGACAAAGACAAAACTAGCAACTGCAATATTCCAGTTATTTACTGCTGTGTAACAAGTAACTCCCAAACTCAGTGGGTAAAACACCAACGATTATTTTACTATGTATTTTATATATGGGGAGTTGATTCGGCTCCACAAGGTGGTTCTGGTTCCCTCATGTATTTACAATCTGACAGTGACCTGCACTAGGGCTGCTTAAGGAAAAGCTCTTCAGTCACATGTCGGGACCTCAGCTGTGGCTGTCAGCAAGAACACCTACATCTGGTATCTGCATGTGACTTGGGCTTCCCAGCATGCCTCCTGTGTCCCCAGGGCAAGCATCTCAATAGAACTGGGCAGAAGTTGTATTGTCCTTTATGACCTAACCTCAGAAATCACACAGCACCAAAGAATGTCACTTCTACAACAGTCACAGTCTTCTCCTTACAGGGAAGAAATACGGACCTCACCTCTCTAAGGGAGGAGTTGTAGCATCACACTGGAAGAAAGAGCATGTGGGTTGCAAGGTCATGTGGCAGGCTCATCTCGGATAACACAGACTGCCACAGTGACCAGCCCTGCAAGCTGATCAGAATTGTAGTTTCAAGCAACTTCTGGGGTGCCGGAGTGGCTCATTCGGGTAAAGTATTTGACTTCAACTCAGGTCATGATCTTGCGGTTGGTGGGCTCAAGTCCCACTTCGGGTTCTGTGCTGACAGCTCAGAGCCTGGAGCTTGCTTTGGATTCCGTGTCTTCCTCTCTCTCTCTGTCCTTTCCCTGATCACACTGTCTCTCTCTGTCTCTCAAAAAATGAATAAATGTTTAAAAATTTTTAAAAAATAAAATAATAAAAAAAAGCAACTTCTATAGTATCGCCCAAGTGAGCATGGGCGACAGGCTACAGGTAGCACTTTAACAGCTGAGAATGAATGAAATGTTTAACAAGTACTTGAAAAAAAAAATATATATATATATAATTACACTTTTAGTCATTAAATAAGGATGTTGTACTTCTATTTGTTCCTTCTAATTCTGACAGATTTTGCTCTATTTATTTTGAGGCTACATTATTAGATACATATACACTGATAATGTTTTTATCTGTTCAGTATTTTATTTCTTTATCTTTATTCATTTCACCTTAAAATCCTTTACTTGGATATTAACAATTGCTATAGTAGCTTACCTTTAATGTTTATTTACTTTTGAGAGAGAGAGAGTGAGAGAGAGAGCGCGCGCACAAGTGGGGAAGGGGCAGAGAGAGAGGGAGACACAGAATCCAAAGCAGGTTCCAGGCTCTGAGCTGTCAGCACAGAGCCCTATGTGGGGCTTGAACCCACGAACCATGAGATCATGACCTGAGCTGCAGTTGGATGCTCAACAGACTGAGCCACCCAGACGTTCCAGTAGCTTACCTTTTATTAGCATCTGCCTTTATCATTTCTTCTTTTTCTTTGATTCCAGATCTTTTATGCAGTTCTGTTTTAGGTGTGTTACTTTTAAGAGTATAGAGTTGGATTTATTGTTTTAGGTATTTTAAAATCTGAGCTAATATTAACCCTTATAAGTAGTTTGTTTAACTGTTTATATTTATTGTGATTATGGTATATTTGAGCTTATATTGACTATTTTTTTGCTTGGTAGATCTAGAAATTTATTCCTCTATCCGTCTTGCGGTTCAGAATCTAGAGATTATTTTTCTGTGCCATTAATTCTTAGTATTTAGTCTTTGACATACAGTTATAAGCAAAATTTTTTAGACAAAATCTAAAATTATTTTGCATTTCTGTTATCTTATAGTATAAGATATGGAACTTTTTCTGTTTGAATTTCCATTTAGCACATTCTTAATTAGTGGTATTAGTCAAAATTTTAATGTCTTTTTAACACCAGTGGTTATAGTAAAATGTTAATCTTTTAATTTATTAAAATGTCAATTTCTCTGTTTTATTGGTCTTTTTTTCTAGGACTCCATGCTTCTTATTTAATTTTTATTAAAAAATAAGCATTCTATAGCAATTCTTCCACTAGTAAAATGTCTTAGTCTTACTCTATCTGGACATATTTTTATTTTATACCCAACCTTGCAGAATAGCTTGAGTATATATTTATAGACTGATATTTTTCTTTCCCTTACCAACTTAAGATATTATTCCATTGTTTTCTGGCATCTATTTCTTCCTTGTGAGATTGCTTCCAAATGTCACATTATTATGTTGGAATATAATCTGTCAGGGCAACTGGGTAGCTCAGTCGGCTAAGAGCCTGACTCTTGGTTTTGGCACATGTCATGATCTCAGGGTTCATGGAATCCAGATCTAAGGAAAGGGGAAGTGGGATCATGCCAATGAATTAGAAACATCATTCTGGTAGAAGGTGAGGAAACTAAGATAGACAAGCAGAAAATGTTAGAACTGAACATGATTATCAGAATCCAGTCTGTAATCTTAACCTTCACATTATCAAATAGATGAATTAGAAGAAGAGATTATGAAAATATCAGAATATTAATGTCTATGGAGATAATAAGTAGGGTTTTTCAGGAATTGAAGAAAGACATCAATAAATAAATGATAACATTTTGAGAATCAAACAGTTCAGACAAAAGTAAGTGCCTCTCTAGATGTTTGGTGTTAAAATAATAAAATATTGAAGAAAAATGTTAAAAGTTATTAGAGAAAGAAAGATTATTTTCAAGTGTTTTTTTCTTTTTTTTTTTGAGACAAAGAAAATACAAGCAGGGGCGGGGCAGAGAGAGGAGGAGAGAGAGAATCCGAAGCAGGCTCCATGCTTTTTTTAAAATATATTTAAATTCAGGTTAGTTTAAATTCAGTGTAGTATTGATTTCAGGAGTAGAACCCAGTGATTCATCATTTCCATATAACACCCAGTGCTCATCCGAACAAGTGCCCTCCTTAATGCCCATCACTCATTCAGCACAACCCTCCAGCAACCCTAAGTTTGTTCTTTGCATATAAGAGCCTCTTATTGTTTGTCTTCCTCTGTGTTTTTATCTTATTTTTCCTTCCTTTCACCTTTCCTTGGATCTCCTAATCTATATAGAATCTGGTCTATGAATCCTATGTAGAATCTGGCCTAACTAAAATGCTTAAACTAAATTTTCTACTAACTTAATATTTATAATTTCAGCTTAAATCAAATTAACTTATTCATTGTCTTCATAGGCTTTTCCATTGGCATCCACTTTTGAAAGTTGTTTTCCCCTCATCAAAATACTTTAATTCATTTATAAGCATTCTACCCATTATCTGGAAGAATCTCCTCCTTTGCAATGAGGAAAACCCATGTAGAAGTAATTTCTGCTTATTCTGTATTCTTTTAAGACTAATGTGTTGTTACAGAATGAATACAATGTGTAGGGTTGAAGTTGACAGATGGTAGAGCCAGATTGCTTTAATTTAAACCCAGCTCTTCCATTGATGTATTATCTTAAAAATATCACCTAGCCTGTGTCTCTCTTTCCAAATCTGTAAAATGGGATTGAATTATTTCTCTTCTAGGGTGCTTTTCAATGTTAATAAGTTAATATAAGCAAAAGTCTCCTAAAACAGTGGTTAACATGTAGTTTATACTATCTAGCATTGATATATTTTCTGATATGTATAGCTACATTTGAAACCCTTGTCTGCCACCTTTTGGGGTGAATGTTTCTCCTCCACTTATCAGGATTATTTATAAGTAGAGGAAACTTAGTTGGCTATATACTGACTTTCTTGTTTTTCTTTACCCACTTTGTCCTGGGAAATGTGGATTGACTCCCCAGATTTCCTCTTGCGTCTCAGGTTGCCACAGAGAATAAACATTTTGTTTTGCCCTTCTTCTTTTTTTTTTTTAACTCTATTTATTTATTGAGAGGGGGCAGACAGAGACAGAAAATCCCAAGCAGGCTCTACATTATCAGCACAGAGCCTGATGCAGGACTTGATCCCATGAACTGAGAGGTGATGACCTGAGCTGGAACCAAGAGTTAGATGCTTAATCAACTGAGCCACCCAGGCACTGCTTTATTTTGCCCATCTTGAGGCAGTTCCTGCACCTATAGAGGGATGGGGAGAGCTGGGGAAGCCAACTGTGTCAGTGTTACCATAACTGGGCGGAAATAGCCACCAGTTACTGAATTTCTACCATCTGATCCATTTGGCTTCCACCCTTAATTATGTTCACCACCTTAACCTTTATCAGTAATGCTGTTTGTTTCTGGACTACATGTGCCATGCTCCGTTTTACTTTGCGATGCTTTCAAACTCAGGAAGTGATAGGAGTTCTCCTTTCAGAGACCCCACCACCTCAAAACCTTAATGACAGGAGATGATAAGATAAATGTTTGCTAGAACCAATGACGACGGTTATGGTTCTACACCGGATGAGAAATAGTAGATGTACTTAAATAAATTTAATTTAAAATTCCTTCCTGAAAAGGTAAATAATACCTTGCAGAGCTTATTATCAGCAAACCAAACCTTAACCTCATGGTTTGTGAGTTCGAGCCCCGCATTGGGCTCTGTGCTGACAGCTCAGAGCCTGGAGCCTGCTTTGGATTCTGTGTTTTCCTCTCTCTCTGCTCCTCCCCCACTTGTGCTCTGTATCTCTCTGTCTCTCAAAAATAAATAAATGTAAAAAAAATAGAAAGATATCACACACTGGAAGCAAGAAAGGTAGAGATGGCTTGGCTTCTCTACTTTCCCTCTTCTCCAATCTTCCACTAGCACCTACTGGGTAAATATATGCCACGATAAATATCAAGAGAACCTGGAAATATTCTTCCCAAAGGCAAAGACCAGAGCAAGAGGAAGACAGAAAAATCAAACAGAAAAAGGGCCTCACGCAGTGCTCCTTCAGGGTCATGGTGATGCAGATAAAATTAATGACGGAGCTGGGAATCCAGCTGTGCAGGTCTTTGGAGTTTCCCAAACTAACCTGTGTCTTGCTTCTGTGCCTTTCCCAAGCTGTGTCCTTGCCTGAAATGCTTCTTTCCTCTCCATCCACTTGGGAGACAACTCCTCATCTTTTAGGATCTATCACTCTGAGACCTCTCCTGACGACCCACCCCTGCTCTTAGTAGAATTAGATTACTTCTCCTTTTCTGCCACTAATGTACTTTCTCTATATGTCTAACATAGTGCTTCATCATTATAGCTAGCATATCTACTCTCTTTTACTAACTGGTAAGCTCAAGAGGGCAGGTTTTATTTCCTTTGTTTCAATGTCTATAGTACTTACCATAGTGCCTGGCCTACAATTCTGTGCCTGAGGAGTTAATGAGTGAGTAAATGATTAGATGGATGGTATGTGGGGCCCCAGCAGATCTTAATAACTATTTACTGGTGACCTTCCTTGGCAGCCTAGTGTTTCCACCACCATTCCGTCCCCTCATCCCCTGATATTCAGATAAATTTTAACAAAATAATTAAATGGTTGCAAATATGACAGAAATCCTTTTCTTCCTTCAAAGACTCTTTATTAAACAACTACTTGGCTTGAGGAATGTATTGTCTAACTGACTCTTTGGTTGATTACAAACCAGTTTATTTGTGTGTGTGTGTGTGTGTGTGTGTTTCATTGGGACAGCATTAGTATATATTAAAACAATCTATATGCAGATTAATCTATTATTTTTTAATATTTTTAATGTTTTATTTATTTTTGAGAGAAAGTGTGTGAGCAGGTGAGGGGCAGAGAAAGAGAAGGAGACACAGAATCTGAAGCAGGCTCTAGGCTCTGAGCTATAAGCATAGAGCCCGATGTGTAGCTCGAATCCACAAACCGTGAGATCATGACGTGAGCCGAAGTTGGACACTTAACTGACTGAGCCACCCAGGCACCCTAGATTAATCTATTTAGCTATAAAATTGAGTAGACACTAGTATTTTTTCCCTTAAAACTATTATTCCATAAGCAGATCACAAGTTGGTAAAACATTTATATATGTACACTCTTCTCTGACATAAAATTGAAATTACAAGTTGTGCTGCTTTTTTTTCACTGATTGAGTCAATTGAGCTATTTCCTGCTAAATTACACTAAGACAGCATAGTTAATACAGTGTTTTGAAATATTCCTTTATTATGTCTCCAATTCAATAATGATGGATTTCACAAATGCATTTGCTAATGAGTGGGACATTCTTTTTTTTAAGACAACAATAGTGTAAAATTGGATGGGTAAGAAGATCCTACAAGAACTATTGAGTTTGGGATGGCAGTTTTATGTTTGCTTGCTTGAAGGATGGATGAAAATGAGTGAAGCAAAAGCCTGATTATTATCCCAAGACAGCCCTCATGGACAGAGACCCGATAATATTCTTATTTTAGGCAATGTGTGTTCGCTTTCACATTTTAAATTCAGTGAGTAATTCAATGATCCTTTTTTTGTTCTAATCTAGAGAGTTCCTTGGTCTCCATAATCTGCTCCAACCAAATGAGCACAGCTATCTCTTCCCAGCTTTATATCTACTAGCAGCTAATCTATAGTATCCTGTACTATCCGCACCAAACCCTTATGACCTTAACTACAGAACATGCAAGTCTAATGTTCAAAATAGTCAACATCCTGCTAATACTTATTAACATCTTTAAAAACTTGTATGTGACCCTCTCTAAGTTGGCATTAAGTTGAGCCCCCCAAAATATGTTTAAATGTCCATTTACCGTTTAAACATTGTTAAGTAGAATTTATATCATGAGCTGTGGTCTATGAGAAATTTTCATTGGTAAGAATTGGCACGTGAGATGGGTACCATTTTGAAAAGAAAGTTGAAAACAATATTTTTAATATTTTATGCCATTTAAGTGTACAAGAAAAATTCTAAATTTCTAAAAATGAAGGTAAAAAATAAATAAAATGAAGTAAATCATCTTACTTTACACATGAAAGTTTTTTGACAGTTTACAAGAGCTTCAACTTCTGTATCTTATACTGCTATTCATGGTAAATATTAACTGAAACACAGCTTCTGATTTAACATGATGATATTTCCCACTGGCGTTTTTATTTTTAAATTCCCATTCTCTCTATTAAATACACAAGCCAATGTTATTTGCATCAAATATTGCACTTCCCCTAGAGATTTGCTTCCAGGCCCTTCTATTTGGTCAACTCTCTAATCCAATTTGATCTTACGAATTCTACCCTTAAGTCAAATAATTTGGCAAAGGAAGATTTTGGGGGGTAAGATTTAAATAGTAATGACAAATATTTTGAAATATTTAACAGTCAAAACTTTTAAGACTTTTTTTTCAACTGTATAAAAGGAGCAAAAATACTTAACAAAACAACAACAGCGAAAAGTCATTGTACTAAACAGAGACAGTCAACAGCTGGTAGAAAATTGACTTGAACTTTGTCCAGAGACAATAGAAAAAAGGAAATTAAAGGCTTCAAATTGCTTATAGCAGGCCAGAGTAAATCCAACTGCTTTTGGGGGTCATTTAAACATCTTGAACAATTTTCTAAAGGTTTTTGGTTCAAGAAGCCCAAAAAGAAGATTTTTCCCAAGCACTGCTTTCCTCTTATTGTATTTCATGAGAAATTTAATCCATATGTTTCTGACTCATTTATACTTAAGTCATCAAACAGTTCTTGTGCAAGAGCTATTTGATTTCTAAGAAATCATTTGAGCCTTTTATAGAAGTCTGATAATTTTCTTTGAAGCAAGTTTTGCAAAACTAAAAATACTTTACTTGATGTTCTAAACTGAGCTTATAAGTTTTTGTACAATTGTAGAACTTGAGATTTTCGAAGAGATATTAAATGTAATCTATCCAACCCAAAGTAGAATATCTCTTACCAGTGTTTAGAAGATAAAATTTTCATTGTTTCTTGATCATTTTAAGTGATAGGGAATTCATTATTTGAGAAGAAATTATTTCCCACCATGCTTTATCATCTCTTTTCTCCTGGCACAATAATTTAGTATTCATAATACAAGGCTGTGTCTGGGTATGTGCGTGTGTGTGTGTGTGTGTGTGTGTGTGTGTGTATCATGACTCATTACCCTTTTCCAAGTCCTTCCTACTACCTGACTGCTATCTTGTTTTCATTTTAAGACATTTTAAGATAACTTGGGAATTTAACTGAGGTAGAGAGACTATCTTGAGTTTAAGACACTAATTTATCTTAGAAAGGCTTCATTTAAATAGTTTTTTGTTCAATTATGTAATAGACCTAGATATATATCTTGCATAAATATTTCTCTTTAGTCGATATAATATGCCATAAGAAAATCCTACTGTATTAATGGGTAATCTAAATTTCAGAAAACTAATTAGTTTTAATAAGATTACATGACTGTTTGGGAGCTCTTGTGTTCAAACCCAGGTCTCATTGACTCCAAAGGCCTGGTCCTTTCTTCCACATCTAACAAAATTCCAATTAAAATTTCCCCATAAATTCTTTCTCTAAAAGAAGTAGGTAAAACAAAGTTAATTGAGTTTTACACACCTAGATATTTTACTGCCTCAGAATTGTCGAATTACATATTAGGTTGAGTTGCATGAAATTATTGTAAAAAATATACAATGTCTACAATTTTATGATCCATTTTAATACATAGGTATACTTCACTACATGTTTGCAGTAACTTTTGTGGTAGAAAATGTTTGGTAGTGCATACATATGCTCAGTAGGTTAATGATCTTGTTTACATTAGAAAATGTTTTCTTGGGGCACCTGGGTGGCTCAGTTGGTTAGGCATCTGACTTCCGCTCAGGTCATGATTTCACGCTCTGTGAATTGGAGCTCTGCATCAGGTTTTGGCCTGACGGCTCGAAACCTGGAGTCTGCTTCAGATTCTGTGTCTTCCTCTCTCGCTGCCCCTCCTTGGCTTGCACTCTGTCTCTCTCTCTCTCAAATATAAATGAACATTAAAAAATTTTTAGGGGCACCTGGGTGGCTCAGTCAGTTGAACGTCCGACTTCAGCTCAGGTCATGATCTCACAGTTCGTGGGTTCGAGCCCCGCGTTGGGCTCTGTGCTGGCAGCTCAGAGCCTGGAGCCTGTTTCTGATTCTGTGTGTCCCTCTCTCTCTGCCCCTCCCCTGCTCATGATCTGTCTCTCTCTTTCTCTCAAAAATAAATAAATGTTTAAAGAATTAAAAAAAAATTTTAAAGAGTTTTCTTAAGAAGTTACAAGAGAAAACCCAAGACATTTGTCCAAGTGTAAGTACCTAAATGAATAGATGCCTCAAAGTGTAAGTACTTAACTAAACAGATAAACTCAAATGCAGGTTATGTATGTGATACCAAGCTTTGGAATCCTTTCTTCTCTGAATTTACTTTATTGAGGACCAACAATGCACCAAACACCGGGCTCAGTACTTGACATAAAAATATGAGTAAGTCACTGTCCCCTTTTCAAAGAGTTTTCAGTTTTGTTTCTTTTTTGTTTTTGGTTGGTTTTGTTTTGTTTTGTTTTGTTTTTCAAGAGATTATTCTCTCATATTATGTTCAAGCTTTTACATCCTGACTTCCTGGCTCTGTGTCTTTCTTTTTTTCTTCTTTTAACTGTATCTTAATTCTCTTAATTCCTGGATAACCCAATGATTTTCTAGTAGAAAATGTGACCTGTCTCATCTCCTTTAAATAATATATATTTATATGGGGTGTCTGGCTGGCTCAGTCAGTTGAGCATTTGACTTTGGCTCAGGTCGTGATCTCACAGTTGTGAGTTCAAGCCCTGCATTGGGCTCTGTGCTTACAGCTCAGAGCCTGGAGCCTGCTTTGGATTCTGTGTCTCTCTCTGTCTCTCTGCTCCTCCCCCACTTGTGCTCTGTCTCTCTCTCAAAAATAAGTAAACATAAAAAAATTATGTATATATATATATATCTTTATAATATGCTTATTTTCTGTTTTCAGGACAGCAGTAAAATCTCTCTGGCAGAAAACATCCTTGTTACAAATAAACTCTGAATTCTAATTTCAGAGTAGATATTGCTCAAGTTAATCAGCAGAACTTGATGTTTTCTTTAGACAAATAGTATCACTCATCCTCCTTATAATGAAGTTTTCAAACAATATGTCTAAGTATTAGAATTTTTAAAAAATAAAAACCAAAATATCATACTATTTGCTGTAATTATTAACATATTGATATTTAAAGGTCATTTAATCCCAACCGTCATTCAATATTTATTATACCTACTTTATTAGGAACAGAAAAAAGTTGCAAAAGAAATTTTGAGGGAATCAAATGTTCAAAAGCCGTTTTAAAGAGAAAAATTGAGTAATATGAAATAAAATAAGCAGTAACAATGCATGCATAAGGAATATACTTATAGTGGTAGATTTGATCATTAAAGTGATTATTGTGATAATTATAGTTAAAGGAAGAATAGGTTATATAACTTTGCAAAATGCAGAAGTATAACATTTTGATACAGTGGATAAACATCAAAGAATGGGAGTAGATATATTTTCTAGGCAAGGAATATGGATTGAGATATTATAAGTGACTGAAATTAAATGTGTCAACAGGAGTTACAGAATCAAAAACTGTAGTATAGAAGGTGCCTTAGAGATTACCTCATCTAGACATTATGAATTTACAGAGAATTAAATAAAAGCTCCAGGGTTTTCCAAGAAGTTTCCAATATAGCTGGGACTGGATTCCAAGAGCCAGAGGTCTAAATTCAATGTTTTTTTCCATTTGTGTGATTTATGTTGGCTGGTTTAGGGTGTGTTGGAGGGAATAGAAGCTGAGAGCAAAATGGGGACTTTGAAGACTGACTCTACCATCGTATTCACTTGCGAATTCCAAGCCATAATACTATCTATATGATATAGGAAGTAGATGTGTGAAAATCTTGAAACAAAAATCTGTCCATGAGTGTGAAAGGAACACATTATCCATTCATTTAAAACTTCCTATTTAAAAGAAGAATTCAAAGTGAAACTTCACAACTAACTTTGCAGTATAATAATGAGTTTAACTGGGAATAAAAATGTTTGCTTGTGGATCAGACAAGTTTAAGTTCCAGGCAAGAAAAAACTTGAAGCTGGGTGGAGTAAGTAAAACTTTGGCAATGGTTATGTTATTGATCTTGAGTATTAAATATGGATTGTGTGTATGAGTACATATAATATCATCCTAAACCAAATCAAAGGCAGTCTAATTTTGAAACTGTAATTACTGTTCTTTTAATTTATGATATCAGGGTGCCAAAACTCATTTAAAAACATATAGAAGGATCAATCATCATTTGAGAGCTTTGGAAAGGATGCCATAAGAGCTATCGCAACTGGTTTCAGACTGGGAGCAGGGAATTAAAAGTTGGGCAAGTTTTCACAAGATCTTAGAGCAAGTTTCCACATAGATAAAAAATGATAAAGTAAAAATAAATTACCTTAGGATAGTCAGGTAAAGAATTGGTTTTATGAATGAACTGTTATTTTTTTTCTTATAACTTACATATTCTCATTTTAAAATATTTACTTTTTTGTGGGGCACCTGGGTGGCTTAGTCGGTTAAGGGTCTGACTTCAGCTCATGTCATGATCTTGCAGTTCATGAGTTAGAGCCCTGCATTGGGCTCTGTGCTGACAGCTCAGAGCCTGGAGCCTGCTTCAGATTCGGTATCTCCCTCTCTCTCCCTCTCTCTCTCTCTCAAAAATAAATGTTAAAAAAATTTTAAAAATAAAATTAAAAAATATTTACTTTTTTAAATGCCATTAAAAATGTTACAAGTTACTGCATAGTCATGAGGTTAAGACTTGTTAGAAACAATTTATAAATTGTGGAAGAAATTGAAGCATCAAGATTGTAGAGATCTATGTTTCTTTAGAGTTATTTTCTATAATGCCTCAAATACAAAATCTGACAGGAATCTAGAATCCAATAAGAAATGAAGGGAAGTGAAAGGATAAAGAGAAAGAGAAGTTAAAGAAGAAGTTACTTTCCTTAAAAATAATCATATTTTATTCTGTTAACAATTAGATTATTAGAAACATAGAGACAAAATGGGAGGAAAACCTAACCACTGGAATATAGCAGATATCTTTTGCCTTATAGAGGAGCAATTAAGACCCAAATCTTTGTTTTGTCATTGGGTAGAACTAAGCCAGAAAGAACCCAGGCTCAAGAACCCAAGTTCAAGGGACTCCTTTTTCATCACAGGGCTTCCTCCTTATACTCAAATGCTAATGGTCAGTTTCAACAACAACAACAACAACAACAACAACATTTTCACAAATACAATGCAGATAGTTGCAACTAGAGTATAATTGATGCTTTCACATACTGTAAAGACCAGAGGGTCATTTTAATCTGGCATATTTGTATATGTCCTGATTATGACAAGTAGTAAAGACTCTGTCAAGATTTGCATATTTCCTAAGCATCTTTACATATGTGATCTCCATAATCCTTTCATCAACCCCATGAAAGAGCCAAATAAAAATGAATATCAGGAAAATGAAGCTTTTCTCCTAAGGTAACAGTGTTGGTAAGTAGCAGAGTTAGAATTTGAACCCAAACCCCCTGGAACCCATTGCACACCTCCTTCAGTGTTCCAGTCACAATAATGGAGGGGAAGCAGTCAGAAAGATAGAACACTAATCTCTTAAAATTGTTGTCAATGTCTCTATAAGTCTGTCACTACAATACTGAGAATAAAGAAACACCTCTTTCTGATTTTACGAGGCAAACACAAATGCTGGAGTCATATCGTTTTAACTGAGATGCATAATGATTAAAACATAAATGCACTGACACTGAAGTCACTCAAATCTGGATACAAATGCCTAATTTTCACTATCTAAGTGAGTTGTCTCAGACTCTTAGTCATAGTGTAGGAACATTAGAGTGATCAGGCCGACTTTTGTTTGAACAGTGACGCTTGACTCTGAGAGTGCTTTGTCAGAGTGAGCAAACTAAGAAAACTAGGGGCACCTGGGTGACTCAGTCAGTTGAGTATCTGACTTTGGCTCAGGTCATGATCTCACCACTTGTGAGTTTAAGCCTTGCATCAGGCTCTCTACCATCAATGCAGGGCCCACTTTGGATCTTCTGTCTCCCTCTCTCTCTGCGCCTCACTCACATTTTTTCTCACTCCCAAAAGTAAATAAACATTAAAAAAAATTTTAAAAACTAATGCGTAAGGGAGCTTAGACAGCCTGAGTCTTTCATCCCTAGGTTCAGAGTGACTAACTACAAACATTTCCCAACATGAAAAAAAAACTACTATTATCTAAAGTTTTTTCTTTTAAGATGCATTAAGTGTAATTATGTAACACATACATGGAGCTGGCATATTTATATAGTTCTTCTAATTACCCTATGATAGTCTTCTTTTTAAAAAAAAACCCGGGAAGTCATGTGATAGGTGATAGGTATCTCATGCAAGACCAGCAAAATATTTGAATTCTGATTGAACAGTATTTACCCAAAGGGCGCGCACACACACACACACACACACACACACAGGAATACTACTTGGTGATGAAAAAGAATGACACTTGTCATTTGCAACAAAGTAGATGGAACTGGAGGGTGTTATGCTAAGTGAAATAAGTCAGAGAAAGACAGATATCACATGATTTCACTCATATGTGGAATTTGAGAAACTTAACAGATGATCACAGGGGAAGGGAAGGAAAAATAAGATAAAAACAGAGAGGGAGGCAAATGATAAGAGACTCTTAAATACAGTGACCAAACTGAAGGTTGATGGGGGTGGGAAAAATAGGTGATGGGCATTAAGGAGGGCGCTTGTTGGGATGAGCACTGAGTGTTATATGTAAGTGATGGATAACTGGATTCTACTCCTGAAGCCAAAGACTACACTATATGTTAACTAACTTGAGAATAATGTGCATGTTTGTATACTCACACACACACGCGTGCATACACACACACAGACACACATATAATAATGAGTGCTACACTGTACTTTTTTAATTACAATATTTTACTTACTATATTTTTAATTACTAAAATATTTATATTTGGGGTGCCTGGGTGGCAGTTAAGTGTCAGACTTCGGCTCAGCCCCATTGGCTGCCCCCCTCTCTCCCTTTCTCTCCCTCTGCCTCTTATCCTCTCTCTCTCTCTCTCTCAAAAATAAATAAATAAATAAACATTTAAACCAAAATATTTATATTGTACTTCTTTCTTGAGCACATAAGTCATATCACAACTATTTTTCCAGTTTTATTGAGATATAATTGACATATAGAACTACATAAATTTAAGTCATATGGAATAATAATTTCATTTACACATACAGACAGTCCCTAACTTACAATGTATGCCTTAAGATTTTTTTTTAACTTTATCACGGTGTGAAAGCAATATGCATTCAGTAGAAACCGTACTTCAAATATTGAACTTTGATCTTCTCCTGGGCAAGCAATGTGCAGTTTGGTCCTCTCTCATGACAATGGGAAGTGGCAGAAGCCACAGCTCCCAGTTAGACACTAGGGTAGACAACTGGTACACCGCCAACCATTCTGCCCCCACACAACCATTCTGTTTTCCACTTTCACCCCAATACTCAATCCATTACATGAGATCGTCAACACTTTATTATATAACATGTGTTCTTTGCAGGATGATTCTGACCAATTATAGGCTAACATAAGTGTTCTGAGCAGATTTAAGGTGGGCTAAGCTAAGCTACGATGTTCGGTAGATTCAATGTACTAAATGTATTTTGACACGATTATCTTCAATTTACAGTAGGTTAATTAGGATGCAAACCTATGGTGAGTCAAGGAAGACCTGTATTGTGAAATGGTTAACACAATACATTTAGTTGATACCCATCATCTCCTATAGATACAAAATAAAGTAAAAAATATTTTTGCCTTGTGATGAGATCTCAGGGTCTACAATTTCGACTTTATTTTTTTTAAATTTTTAATGATTATTTATTTTTGGTAGACAGAGAGAACACAAGCAGGAGAGAAGAGAGAGAAGGAGACACAGAATCTGAAGTAGGCTCCAAGCTCTGAGCTGTCAGCACAGAGCGTGATGATGGGCGCGAACCTGCAGGCAGTGAGATCATGCCTTGAGCCGAAGTTGTATGCTTAACCGACTGAGCCACCCAGGCGCCCCAACAACTTTCTTATATATCATACAGCCATATTAACTATTGCCAACATACACTAAGTATCTTAGCACATGTATTTAATTTTTTTCTTGAATCTTAACATATGAGTCTCATTGTAATTATATTTCGGCCATTATTTGTCTGATGTGGTATTTTCTTGTATTTCTTCATCCAAAGGAACGTTATATCTCAGGAGGTCTTCCCATCCCGTTCATGTATCATTGTACAGGGGGTAGATTGTGCCACCCTCATTCTCTACAACTTGACAATATGCAACTTGATTGTTTTATTTCCTTTATTCCTCTTTAAATATTCCCTTTATCTATTCTTTATCTTTCTGTCTTTTCTATCTTTTGAATCTTTGTATTTTCTCTTTTAATTCTTCAAACAGAGTCTGCTATACTCAATCCCATGATTCCTTGGACAGCTTTCTCCATTTTATCAGATCAAACTACCGTGACTCTGTTCTGAGATATGGAAAGCTTATAAGTTAAGGTAGATTATATTGCTGCTACACATTTTCTTAATAGATGTTAAGAACATATGCCCTCCAATGCATAGCTTGGAAAGTTAACTGTATTCTTCATTTTGGGATTCTTTCACAAGAAGGAAAATCTATTCATTCCCATTATAAGTTTGTTTGTGAAGTCCTCTTATGCAACTAACATCATGTGGGAAGAAAGAGAGGATTAAGAGCATCATAATAGGCACAAAAATAGGGCCAATTTTCACATTACACAGCTAAATTGGAAAGGAAGGAAATAAAGACATCAGTGGATGAAATTAATGTAATTGGAGAATACTGTAGTCAAAGTAGTTTGTTTGCTCTAATCTTGTACACCGTATAAAAATGTTGTTGCAAATGGACCCCAGCTGCAAGTAATCACAGTCAGAGGCTAAATGGAATCAATGATGATGATCTGGGAGAGAGGCAAATGCCCATGCAGCTTTCCTTGGAGGAAAATAGACAATCAACAGTCCCAAGTTTAATACATGAAAAATGTGCTACAACCCTGGAAATTAACTCTTATGTCCAAGCTAAGGAATTGAAATGATGGAAAAGCTTCCAGCCCCACAATGATTTTATTTTTAATGTTTAAAAATTTAAACAGCATAGATGCCAACCTTACATTTATGGTAAAGTCATTATCATATGAACCATTTAGGAATGAAAAGTCCTTTATGTGAGTTTATGCCAAAACGCTGTTGAGAAAGGGTCCCAACACTGTCTAATATATCTGATATGGACTTCTGTGCTCTATTTTTAAAACATTATTTATTTTCTGCCAAATTTTAAAGACCAATGCATAAACGTGTACACGTACATAGTTTTCAAGAGGAGAGAGAGACTCTTACAGGTATTCCCGTCCATACTGCTTTGGAGTACAGAATATTGTGTTTATTTAAGGATTGATAAAGGTTTAGTTGTGAACAACTTAAAAGGAAATGATTAAACCCATTCTCATTCTGTTAAAACTCTCTAGAAAGATCTTCACAGAAGAGTGGAGAGTATATTATACCCCTACCAATAACTGAATATTAATATTCACTAATCCCTTTTCAAATGCTTTGCCCTCTGACAGAATGAGGAGGAATACTGGAAGTCACAGGATAAGCTTCTTGGGCCATCCATTGTATTACAATATTTGTAGAGGAATCTCAGTAATTTTAACAGTAATTCAAAACATTATTTTACTATTGAAGTAAATACAGTGTGCCAAATGTGCACAAATGAAAAATATAGAATTTACATATTTTGTTTAGGGTTATTTACCTTCACATTCTGGATAATAGGTTATTCTCATCTTCATCAAAGCAGCCTCTGTGTAGATGATTCTCTATCACCTCATTCTATTTTTTTCCTTGAACTTCTCACAGTTCAAAATTATTTTATGACACTTGTATTGCTTTTTAATTATTAGTTCCATTCTAGAATACAAGACTCATGGAAGCCGTGTTCTCATTGGTCTTGCTCATGTATATCTGACCCTCGCCTATATCAGATCACTGGTTAGGTGTTCAGTACATATTTGTTGAATAAATAAGTGATTTTCAAATTTGAGTATTATTGACATAATAGATTCTAGGCACACTCCTCAATGATTTATGAGGATTCACAAACTGTTGAGATTATTTCCATTTTTTAGAAAATGACTTAAGAATCTAGTAGGTTAAATAACTTATTTCCTCAACTAACCCTTTCTCTGTTCTCTTCCAAATTACATAGTATGAAGATGGATTGACATAAGAATAATGCATGGGCTTTAGTATCAGTCTGACTTTGTATCAAACTGGATCTGCCACTTCGTAAACAGATCATAAGCCAGAAAGTCATCTCTGTACCTCAACTTCCTAAAATGGACATAATAATTCCTACTTTTTTGAGTTGTGAGAATCAATGCAATGATATATACAAGAAACTTACTATAGTGTCTGGCACATAAGAAGTTACCCCAAATAATAGCTCTTTTCTATTACTTGTTGGAATGAATTTTCCAGCAAAGAAGGAGTGAAAACTGAACTAAAAATGAAGCCAGGGACAAGCAAGACCTAGGTGGAAAATGCAAGTGGTTCTACGCAAGGTGCTGTATAATTATATGCAAAGTCCATACTAAACATTTTTTTAAGTGCACTGGAATCGAAATGTTACAAATATTAATGTACTCCACTTGAAATTAAAAAACATTATAAGACTAATATTCTGTACGGGATAAATATATCTCATCATGGAAAAACTTCTTTACATAGTAAGATCTCCATATTATAAAATCTTTCATTTCCAATTTCTTTTAAGGATACTCTCCTAGAGGATTTATTTCTTTACTGAAATGATAAAGAGAAGCCATGGGTCATACAAATTTAGCAGTCCCTCACAGTTAAAATGTGAATGAATGTAAAGTAGAATCAACATTCTATCAGATTAAAACCAAATCTGATCTGTAGAAATGCACCTTACAGATATATTTTTTTTAACATAGGAGTAATAAATATAAAATTAACTGAAAGGAGTCTGCAACATTCAACCTATGAGAACTCAACTTCTGATGAAAGATACCTCTCAAATTCCTAAAAACAGCCTTAAATATTTCCTGACTGGGGGCTGCTTATTCTAAATAGTTTATCACGTTCTGTATGGTGTATAAATAATTTCAAATTCATTTTAATTAATGTAACAAGAAAGAATCTTCTCACCATAGTCAAATATCTAAAGTCTCATGTTTGAATCAGGAGCTGCCCATGGCCTGTAGTCACTGAGGACCGTGATCATGTTGCCGCTTTACTATTTAGACAAAACTTATCAAACAGCTTAGATAAAAAGCATAAGAGAGTGTGTTGTATTCCTCGGTCTAATACTTTTTTAAATATAGGGTAATTCCATACCTCCGCCCTCCAAACCATAGTTAATTTGAAGTGGGTTTGCCTCACGATCTAATGCAGATTCTCTTATACACTAGTTCAGTCAGTCCTAGTCATCTTTAAGCATGTAATAGAGAAAAATAAAATCAGCATTTTAAAACTGGGCAATGCAAGTTAGTTCCTCCAATCTGAAGTTCATAAAATAAAGTACAATTTGAATAGGGAAATGGCTTCAGGTTTGGCGTTTGCCACCCAAATCTTTTTGAATTTTTATATTGAATTAGTATGTCTTTTTGCTTATGAAAAATGCCAAGAAAGAAGTCAGTGTGTTGGAAAATGTAGAAGAATAAATGGCAACAATAATAAAAACAAAAGGAAAATGGGATCAACACAGCCAATTCTCTGTGGTCTCTCCACTAGAAAGAGTACATTAAGCAATGCAGTTCTGTAGAGATGAGGAAAAATTTAAATTCTTAAAACTTACATTGTTCCATATTTTGACATTGTTCCATATTTTTGTCTAATTTCTTCATTATGAAATTCTAGAAGCCATTCCCTCAACTTAGCACTTTATCTCATCTTTAAAATAAATATCGACACCAAGAAGACAAGGAATCAAGATCATGCCACCTCTTTGGGTAAAGAATAATGACTTTCTTAGTTTTCACAGCTGTGAAATGGAGCTATAATGTCTAGCTTGTAAGGATGTTTTATGTATAAACTGATGATTGTAAAACACTGTATAAATGCTAATTGCTCTGTATTAGTGTCAAAGGTTTTATAGTTACACCCGCATCTTGCCAAGGAGAGGTCTCATTCATGCCAAGCCGAGTTCATTCACTACCCCTCTGGGAACTATGTTGGAGTTGCAAGGCTGATCGGTAGAGGTGTAATGTGGGGCCCTGTTAACCGGGTTTAGAAAGGGATTTCACTCCTGCTCACACGAGCTGTGATTATAGCACTACTAAAACACATTTATATTCCACACATGACTATAAAGCCTAATGCATACAGCAAGTCTACTCTTTCAACTACAAAGAGGAGGGCTTTCCTAATGGGAGGTAATGAAGTCTTGAGTTTTTATACCCCAAACTATCACCAATTAATACCTGCAAATGACCAAATCACTCCACCCAGGAAGAGCAAATGTAATATTTCCATGCCGCAGAGAGATGTGAACTGTTATAGGGCCTATAGCAATAGTTAATGTTTGTAAATAGTCTTTATATTTTTGGGTAAAAGCAAAACGTGGTGTCCCCTACATAAGGTAATATATGGAACTTTTAAAATGAGAAATTATGATATGTGGGAAAGAATTTCAAAGGATGTCCTCAAAAGACTTTCTGTATACTCTACAGTGAATAAGAGAAATGCATTTATCTTATATATATCTTATATAGAAAAAAAATAGTTGGAACTTTCTTAAAGATTCTCAATAGAAAGAAAAAGTATAACCAGCCATTAGTAAGTTGCGATCTGTCAAATAATGAGATTGTCTCAACTTCTCTAGGCATAAGCAAACTTGTATTTCAAGAAGATACTTTTAAATAATAGGAAAATGTGATTTGTAGGCATTATTATATACACCTGTATCCAAAATATAGTGTTAATATGGTATAATCATTGGATACAATTCTGAATAATCAAGGTGTGTTCCAAAACTTTTTGTTTAAAGTCTATAGTTCTAGAACTTGCCTTGCCATTCATCTTTTCACTTGTTCTCACTTGCCTGGGTACAGTGGACAAATAGAAGTTGTGTATCCTCTGAGTGGCAGATCATGTAGCTCCTCTAAAAGCACTTCAGTATGATTTATTGATAACAGTTCCAATGATCCAAAATTAATTGCTCCAAATTTGCGTCTGGGATATTAATGCAATTTTATATGGCTAACAACTAAAAATATGTTGATAGGAAAACTCTACACATTTTCTATGAGTAAGATACGTTTTTGTTCCTGCAGCAACTACGTGGCATAAAATAATATTTTTTTCATATTTCCCTCCCTCATAGAGAATGAGATAATATATATTTGTATATTCTCTGTCCTATCAGTAATTTCTTTGTGTTGAGAAATGCCCATGATCTTTAAACCACATAATGCAGAATTTTTCATGCAGATTAGGAGTCTCCAGAAATTATGACTGAAGAGAAACGTCACCATTGGATGGAGCAAAACTTGAACCAGTTGGGAGATGAAATATATATATGTATATATATATATAAACACATATGTATCTATATGACATATTTTATTTGTTTATTCCTTATGCAATAAATATTGCAGAATATAGGATTTCTTTAGGGTAAAGTTATCTATTCTGATACTGAAAGCTCAAAATGAAATTAATCCCAACTCTCAAGTCATATATTGTTATAGATTATGCTATTATTACTTACAATTATTAATATATAATGTATATTAGATACATGGCATGCATATAAAAGACTTTGTCAAGCTATTTATATATTTATTTTATTAGGTGCTTACATCATGTTTTGTGTTAATGTGTATGTTTTCAAGGTTTTATAAATCTGGATCCACAGTCCCTTATCTGAAATCTCTGGTGCTGGAGGTATTTTGGAATTCTGACTTATTTTTCAAATTTTACAAGGGTAATACAGAGCAGATACTGTAGAGTATCTTACAAAACACCTTCAGAGAGCTCTGGGACAGTATCCTGTTATTAAGCACATTAATATACCTAAAGGAGAAGTCTGAACAATCACCCCAAGCTGAACACATTAAGACTAAAAATATTTTTGCATCAAGTAATTTTGCTGCTAAATGAATTTATATCAGGTAAGACCTGACCATGTTTCTACACACACACACACACACACACACACTATATGTATGTGTATAATGCATATGTATGTGTGTATATATGCATATATAATGATTAGATATACAACCAAGTGTGACCTTATTGGATTGTTTTTTCTTCCAATTTAAGATAATATAAATCCACATTTTAGTTCTCCATATTGATAGCAAAAACATACTAAAGACACATCAAGTATCCACTAATCAAAAACTATCAAGAAGTATCTTAGAGGAAAAAAAGATCAACCACAAACAGGGCTTTGTAATTTTTTGTCCAGCAGTTTTACTACAAAGATGTTTTGAGAAACTAAGTGTTTAGTTAGGGGATATAAAATTAGGCTTTTAATAAAAGAAAATCCATGTTTCCTTTGAAATCTACCGAATTGATCTATAATTATACAATAGAAGCATTTTTCATTTATTAAGCTAATATTTTGGAAGTAAATGGTCAAATCAGGAGGAGCTGGTATAAACTAGAAAAGCTAGGATCTTTATTTCTTGATTTTCTTTTTTCCCGGACAGGCTAATTCATTAAATCACAGATAACTTAAAAAGCATCCGTAGCTAAAAAGATCTCAAATATTCTCAATGTTTTCAATACTTAATGATTACATCATCAAAGACGGCAATCTCTTGGTGGTTGATGGCTGACCTCACCCTAATACTTCCTCTGTAAAGCAGCTTTGGGTCCATCTTGTGACTGGGATTATCCTTCCCCACAAGGGCAGCCTCACTCATTTCATGATGCGGAGAAAGAAATAGTTGCAAACCACAGTGGGCTCAGAATTTCAAAGCTGAGATAAAAAGCAGAAACTTTTTGACCAAACCCCAAACTTTGCTAGCCCCGAATTGTGATTCGCAGAGAATAAACATGTCTGAAGGTGGCATGAGAATCGCTTTTGAAGACTATCAGGTTTGGAGTGTGAAAGTTTGAAGTTCTGCTGTCTCCCTGGCTGTGTGACACTGTGTACATGTGTCTGTCGTTCTCTAAACCTCAGTGCCTGTTTAAAATGAGGATGATGATGACTACCTCAAAACGTGGCTGTGATGATTAAATGAGATCATGGAGGAATAAAGTGTCTGACACATAATTGGGTAAATTAAGGGCTGTTATAATTTTAAAAAGAAAGGGTCATGTTCCTATGAGGTGAAAGAATTGTCATGATGATTCCGGTTTCTTGGCTTTTAGTCCACTCTTCTTTTCACTATTCCATATTATCTCACATTTATCTGGAATTAAGGAATCACATAGTAATGTATAATTATAGCTGCTAAGTGAGAGATGCAGCTTTGGCTCATGGCAACCCTCAAAAAAAATAAGTATATAAAAACATCTAATAAATTTAGTAAAGGAAAACGAAAAATAATGTGGGGCTTACAAAATTCTGGACAGTCTACAAAGCAATGTATAAAAATACAGGGAAGTATTATAATTTATTTTAATCCTGCTGACTTGAAAATATTTGAATAATGTTTGCAGCAAGAAGAAATTTTGTAAGTTAGAAACTGAATATTCTTGACCTTTTAAAGTGATATTTCCTTAAGAAGAAAGAAGCTTAGTTTTTCAGTGACACAGAAAATTCCTATCATTTTCACTTTGTTCCAAAATTATATTAATGGAGTTTTTGTCATGGGAATAAATTAAAATGGGGCATACGGCATGTGGAACGTGATGGTATTTCTGCACCATGCAATTTACAAGAAAACAATCTCATTTAGATTATATCACTGACCGCGTGGCCGCACGGGGGATCACCTGGAGCCCATGCGGAACCTCCTAAAGCACATGGTTCATTCACTGAGAAGCATGTGATTTTTAAAAGATTTCATTTAGAATTTCTCAGAACAAGTTTATGAAAGGATCACTTAGATTGAAATGGGCTGTTCCTTGAAGCCATGCAAATTTCACATATTCTGTATTTAAGTCCTAGTTTTCTGACAGAAACGTAAGTTGAATGACAGTGACCAAAGAGAGAGAGAGAGAGAGAGAGAGAGATACCTTAGTAAAGAGAACCAAAAATTGAGTCCTTACATAAGAAAAGATCTAAACTTTAGAATCTTGTGCCTAACCTTGTTGCTTTTAGATGTGCTTCTTTCTTATGCAAAGGTTAAAATATACCATTATATTAAGCCTCCATGAAATTTAGGAGCAGCAGTAAGAAAGGATCTAAGAACAAATCACAGATCAGAACAAATCAAATTCAGATACAATTATAGGCAGGCAATGTTAAAATATAAGAATTGCCATCAAAATCTTTATTTAGGTTTAATGAGCTTATATATGTTAAAACAGTAAAATACACATTTTTGAAATATTTTTAGGATTGGGAAGTTGCTTTATTGTTAATATAAGCATTTTCCCATAGCAATTTAAATTGTGATTCAAATCTGCACATATCAAACAACAGTATATGCAGAAAACCAAAACTTATCTATTCAGTGCAGCCATAAATTAGAATCTTCCAAATTTGTCCTCTTCTTCACATGTTTTAGGAATAAGCATAATGAATAAACAAAAGTAACTGTTATTTTGTCTAGTAGTTGATTGTAACCTAACATTAAATTGACTTAAAATTGTTTTAATGAACAAAAATTCTGAAACGACGTATTTACCAGATCTCATAAAGTCCTAAGTCCTTGCACAGGAGGTTGTGTAAGTGGTGAGGTGGACGGGGTGTGGATGGGGGAAGAACACACCATAAAGAAGTTTTTAATTAGCATCACTGTATTCAACAAGTTTCAGGCTGATTGTTCCTCTGGTTCTGTGAAATTTATGCCTTTAGCTACGATGCTCCAAAGGAAACAGAACCACCCACTGGGTTTAACAGTCAGTATCATTCTCTCTTCCATTTTTCTGCTTTTCTATCTGCTTTAAAAAAAAGAAAGAAAGAAAGAAGAAAGTTTCACATACTTCAGGAAGAAACTATATATGACCCAGCCATCACACTGAGACCAGCAAAGAGGCCAAAGAGAGCCTGAGAGGAAAGAGAGAAAACAAGAATACAACATGCATTCTCAGGATAAATCCGATAGGAAATCGCACAAGTGAGGCACTCAGCCAACTGCCATATGTCCTGACAAAGATACCAACAGCAGCAGTGAGCCCAGGGAGCTGTTTTATCATTAGCCCCTCACCCAGCAGTGGTGGAAACTCATTTAGCCCCATGCTGGACTTTCATTAGGCCAGACTCGCATCAGATGGTCCCGTGTTTTGGCTCCGGCGTGGTGTGGCCCTGTGCTGGGGGAGGCGGCCACGTCTCGGCTCAGCAGGGAGCCCAGATTGGAGCATTCCTCTCTGACAGATGCCAGGGCCTCGGTGGAGACTGAGTGGCAAAGGGGGCCCGGTACAAGGCTATCCTTTATGCTGGCATTTTGTGACATAAAACCTTTGGAAAAGGCAAAACAAAAAACAAAACAAAACAAAACAAAAAACTAAACCTTCAAGTTTGTTTTGAATCTTACTTCTAGTGAAGAAGAAAGATGGAGTGAAAAAATTATCTACAAAGCTGAAAGCAAGAGGAAATGCCAGGAATCTTAGAACCAGAGAAAAGGACTGAGCTGACACTGGCAATCTTTTTTTTTTTTTTTTTAACCTCAGGACTGTAATAAAAAGTCAACGAAGCAAGGGATGTCAATATATTCAAATAACAAAGATGTGAATTTTTAGTGGGCCTCTTTTTCTTCAGGATGTTCTGTTAAAAATATACAGAAATAGAGAATAAGAATTGAAGCAGAATAGACACACACTCTCTTAAAAGAGAATCTGAAACTTACAGCAGTGATACATACTGTGGTTTTGAGGAAGGAGGGGTTTTTGGAATGGAATTTGAGTTGATTTCTTTTAAATCAGTAATAATTCTATCAAGAAATATACAAAAGAGAGATGGCTGACACTATTGTTTTGTGCCATTGGCCTGTTCGAAGAGGTAAAAATCATGTTCAATATTCAAATCAGTGATTATTTTAAACTCATTATATTACTGTTCTTTATTGTTGTTATATTTCATTCCCTGAAAGATTTCTAGAAATATAATTGAACCCAAAATGTATCCTTCTGTTAATTTTTTTATGTTTCTATGAATTACAGAATAAATGACAATCTAGGAGATACAAAAACTTTATTTTTACTTTTTTGTTTCATTCATTTATTTAGTTTATCTAACATCAATTATAAATGTTATTACTTTATATATAAATTTAGTTTTCATATCAATATGATATGTTAAATAATGATTGTGCAGGTTACTTTATATTCACTTGCTATTCTATCCAACATCCTAAAATGTATGTTTTAATTTAATGTATATGAAAGCAGCAGACTGAAAGGCAAAGAGTTAACAAAAAAGAAGCAGGGGAGTTTTCCTAATATCACCATATTTACAAATGGAAGATCTATTTAATGCATATTTAGAAGATTTCAAGAAAACATTAGCAAATTATACAAAAACTGAAAATACCTGAAATGATATTCTGAACTCTGAACGTTGGGCAACAAATCAGGGGGAACATTGAATAGTTGTCAGTTTCTCATTTTTTTAAAGAGACAAGTGGCTAGTTATTGCTAAAGTATTCTATTCTCTTTCCTCGTCTTCTCTTGGAATGAAGCTTGCAGATATCTTCAGGTCAATGGACCATAGGGAGTTTCTTTGAGGCACTGAGGCTCCTTTTAGTACATTTCACTGCAGGCATCTCTATTCCTGTTTGTCAATGACACGTGGCTTATCGTCCACTTAATCATCCTGGTTTATGTCAATTTATAGACATGTTAGGGAACATTGCTGCACATGGCTCCTTGTACCAAATTAAAAAACAGGGATGTTGCCATTTTCATATATTGTTTCACTTATTTAATAGTAAAATTACTTGAAAAAGGAAAGGTCTGTTTTTCATTTTACTAAGAATAATGCTGCATAAATATTGCAAAATTGTATTTTAAGAAAAAATAACACGCATATATGCAAATATGATGTAAACCAGTAACTCAATCAATCAATCAATGTGAAACTGAAATCAATGAACCATTGAAATTTTAAGATCGATTTTCTCTGGTTTTTAATTTTAGAAGTAGAGCTAGCATAGGTATGTGTGAATGTGTGTGTGTTAAAATAATGACCGAGGATTATACGAACAGTCCCGCTCTCTAGATGCTTCAGCTGCATTTGGGGGGAGTTATTAGCGGAGACAACAATCTAGCTACACTGTTAGCCAACTGGGCCAAGCCTCTTCAATGCACCTCAGGTATTAGGAAGTTGAGTACACGTGTAAACCCTAGAGCAGGTGGGCTGTGTTGAAGCGCCACCTACTGAAACATTGTGGTCCCCAATCCTGCAGGCCCAAAGTTGGCATTTCCTATAGCATTGGCAAAACTGGTTCAGGGGAAAAAATGACAGTACAAATGAAATCCTATTTTTGGCAAGCAGGACTCTATAAGTGTGTCAGCTTCAAACTTTACTGATTACAGCAGTTTGTCTATGCTAATGCGTGTGTGATCTCCCTTTTCTAAAGAAGAATAAAAACCAGAAAGGAGCATATCGGTTTGCATGCTCATAAACTGGGTCGTTTGTGAGTATATGAAAAAAGGGGATGGGAAAGAGGAGGATGGGACAGTTTTCAATGCATTTTACACAGTTGGAAGTTTTTGTTCTGAATGAAATAGATCTGTGTAGAAATCATACAGTCTCACATATGCATAGCTACAGCAGATTATAACATCCTAATAAAGGTGGTTAAATTAACAAATAGAGGTAAATGCATGCATGGCCTTACCTCTTCCAACTCTCTACCCCTATATTTAGAGCAATTGAAAGGAAAAGGTCCTAAGAATTAACTGGATATTTTATCTCACCTTATAAGTGAAAATAAGAATGTTGTCCAGCCACATTGCAAACAGGACAGCTAACTCGTGACCAACTGGACAAGCATCAGTGACTGACCGGACAAGCATCAGTAACTGATCTTGAGATTGGTAGAGATATTTTTAGAAGGTTTTACAGCAGAATATGTTGCATCTTATGGATATTGATTGGATAAAATTATTTTCTTTCTAAAACAACACCTTAAAAATATAATGGAGCATTTCTTCTACAAACTAGGCTTGACCTTAATGGGGAAAGTCTTTCAGCTTGAAAGCATATGGGTCTCTGTTCGTATAATTTAAGGGGGGGGGATGATTTTATTTTGTTTCTCTTCTGACCTGGATTTTTAAAGTTATGTAAGTAGTAAATCCATTCTTTGTAGAAGTATAGACTATCTATTTAAATGATACAGAGCAGGCTAACTCTGACCTAGCTAATATAATTTTATGAATAAAGATAATGTATTTAATGTATTTTTGAAATAACTGAAGTAAAATTCCCAGGTATGTATTTTTAAAAGTCTCTCTGGTAAATATATATTTGCATGATATCTATAAAACAGTGCAGAAGTTGATACTGAGTAAGAACGTCATTTATATACTTAACTACTAGAGCAACACATTTACATATCCTCCCGTTTAGACTGTAGTCTTTTATAATATTAACTTTTAGACTCAAAAACTTCCAAAGGTAATACCCCTTGTAACACTTACTCTCTCTTCTGTGGATGACGACAGCCCTTTCATTATATAGAAAGTTTAATTGCCAAAATAAAAATTAAATCATATTAAGGGAATCCTTTAAAGCCACAAAAGGAGTAAAAAAAATTTTAGAAAATGGTTTAATCCTCTTCCTCAAATATAATTGTACAACTATGCATTGTGTTTTCAATATAAAAAGAGCTTGTACTTTAAAGATTTAAATATTTATTCACATGCAACTTTTTAGGGATTGCTCTAATTTATTTTTAGGCCGTCGTCCTTAATCAGAATTGAAAGTTGCACCCTTAGGAATTATAACCCTCACAAGAACTGGGGCTCACTTTTGTGGCCTCCACTAACTCACTTAACTTAAAAAAAAGAAGACTTCGTTTCCTTATTATCTATGAAATGAGAGTCTTATTAACTACTATTTCTCCTGGTGAAACTATGAAAAAAACATCTTGAAATCATCAAGATTTTTAATGGGTCTTTTCAAACCAAATTTCAGTGCTCTTCTGAAAATGCATATTTAATTTTGAACTTAGTTGATGCAAAGTTACATTTGGAGCAATGTAACAACATCCATGCCAACATCCTTCTGTTAGAAGGGCAGCGTCAAATACAATCCTTTTTCCAGTTTTATGTAAATGACTGACTTAGAACTAGTGCCAGATTCAGAATTCCACAGGACCCAAAGCAAATTTAAGGAGATGCTTTATCAAAGGCAAGTTTTCATTCTGTAATGAAATTGTAAAGCTTTCCAAATATCTACCAGAATAGGAGGGGAAAATAAGGGCATCAAACACCTGTGACCCTGAAACGCAGGCCATCTCACTTAACAGATAGGAAAGAATGAATCCCACATAAGAGGAAACTTTCTCGCGTTTACTGGAAGCATATGGTATTCAAATCTGCCCTTGCAAAAAGAACACAACGATAGAAATAGGCACATGTTTCGGATCATAATAACTAACACCTAAAATAACAAAGCACAGAGGCACAAACAGAATCATGAACATATTGATAAAATGGATTAGCCTTTACCTTCTACTGTGTCTCAAGAACCATATCACTCATTCAGTAGTCCGGCCCCCAGGCAGAATCCTGAGTAAATAAATGGACCTTGCCCCATTTATGCTCCAGGGTCACCATGCTCTAGCTTGTCTTACTCAATGGAGAGCAAATTCTGAAGTGGAAAGCCCCATTGCTCTGGGTAGGACTGTTAGCCATATAAGGTAGCTGGTAGCTTTCTGGCCATACATCATGCACATGCAATTCTGAAATAATGTAAATACTTAAACCCATCTATCTAGTTGATAAGCAAAGGTACATTTAGGTAGTTCCTTTTATTATTAGACAATTATTTGAAATAACTCTGTTTTCTTTACAAACCTCAGAATCAGCTTAATTTGCGTACTTTGCTATAAGATCAGGGTGTAATCAGTATCTTGAAGGAATGGTTCTAATTTAACATATTCTGGATTTCATTTAAAGAAATCTGGAAAGACTTTCAAAGCAACGTGGCTTTTCAGAGCAAATGAAAAGTATATCTTAAATGGTATTTGGCAGCTAACATTCCCCTAAACAACACCATCACTAACTTGTTTGCAAACTATGATTCCCATTAACTGGACAGAAATGCCCAGTTTTCTCTCAGGAGGGTCCTGTTAAGCTCAGTTAAACAATGCAAGGGCAGAAGTTTATATAGTAAAGTGAGGCCCAAGGGTTAAGCATTTAAGCAGTGGACTCAGGGAAGGAACATAGATGGTGTAGATCAAACCTAATTATGGATGTATTTTTCAATATGCAACACCAATCAGGGCTCCTGGTATTGTTGTAAGAAATTACTAATGGGGGTCTATTTTTGGCAAATAGTAGAGTCCTAATCAGAAGATACACTCTCTCTGATGAGCATGTCATTACACCAGCATTTTGTTAGGCCCTTACATACATTACTTTACTCAATTCTCAACAATCATATAAACATTAAGCCATCTTACAGATGAAAAACATGCTCAGAGAAATTAAACGTACTTCAAAATAAATAACTGGAAAATAGCAGAGCTCTGATTTAAATACAGATATTTCTGATTCCAAATATTTATATTCCATGGGTAATTTACTCTATTGGTTGAAGATTTCTGATGTAAATAATTTGATTCTTATATTTTTCAGTCATGAGAATTTGCACCTTACAATAATATTATAAGTACATCTTCTTTTCTAAAGGCAAATGATTTGTTCTCTATGTAATTTTTATGATTTCTACAGATAGAATTTTACTAAGAAATATTACCACTTATTGACCTAAACTCTTGCAGAAATTGTTTTTCTTTATAAAAATAACAAAACATAGAGTTAATTTTAAAAACAAAACTTTCTGTACTTACAAACTAAGCAAGAGAATTCTATAACCACTCAAAGGCTATTACTCACTCAAAGTACTATATGTGTAAAAAGAAAAACATACTAAAATGTTGGTAATTAACCCAAATAAAAATCAATGTGACATTCATTTGCTGCTATTCATATTACTTTTCTGAACTTCAAAGCAGCAGCATGTAAATGTTTGTCCAAAGTTCCCAATTTTAGTTTTAACTGTGGTTATTTAGCTTGTAAAGCACAATGCTGGCCTAATTTTCAAGCTCTAGACCTTATTAGTGAACAAATTTCTATATTTAGAACTTCATATTAGTACTTGATTCCTCACATACCTAATTTTTAGTGCCAAGACCCTGATTTAGGTTCTCGAGTGCATATTTTAAGCAGCCAACTATTTCTTGTTGTAATTGGATTAAGTTGTCAATGATAGATCATAAAGTAGATAAGATATGCCAAAAATGTTTATATAAAAGTTTAAGATCCTAGGTTAGCAGAATTTCATTTAACTTATTACCATAATCCTACAAACCACCTGAAGTTATCATTAATAATTGGTTAGATTTACAAATTAGGTTACTAAATTAGCAGATCTAAAATGATATTACTGATTCCTTTTCTCGAATTGAGAAATCCTGTATTTATAATAATCCTACTAGATTTGAAGCATGAAAAATTGGCACTCACCCAAGTTACCTGATATCTAGATGTTTTATTCACATAATGGCTTAACTGAAGGCAAGCTTAGGAAACAGCAAGCTTAGCCTCTCATTTCATAGATGAGGTCAAGTGACTTACTCAAGATCACACAGAGAGCCCAGGCTTCTTGGTTTCTGGTCCATTGGGCTTGCTGCTACTTTTGCTGCATTTATTTAAAGATGATGAATAATAATATCATTTTGTGGTGGAGTTCTCTAATAGAACTATGTTCAAAAATCATTGATCTATTTACACTAAAATGCATCTCTTTTCCAACCTTGATGTAAATTCATTTGAGAAACAATTAACTTTCTATGTGTGTTTACATATTTGGAACTAACTGCCAGTGCCAGGTTTTTTGAGGGTGGTTATAAATAGTAGTTAGGGGAACCAACTGAAGGTTATGCCTACCACTCTGTCCCCACACCCTGTGTCGGTTATCTGGTCTACCTATGATGGAACCGGCATCATTGATGGTGGTTTTATGACTGGATTAAAATTACATGCCCAACAGGGAGGTACTCTTTGGAAAATGAGATTACTGAAGGATTCTCCTGAACCCTTGTGAAGCTGCAATGAGAACATGAGAAGAAGTGAAGAGAGGATGGATCTGATTCAAGACAGTGCCCGAAACCAAGAAGACTGAGGTCCCCAAAATAAGCCAAAATTGAATCAGGAGGTCTTCCTGTAGCTCTCTCCATTCATCCCCACAAGTAATAGAAATGTAATTCTTCCATGTGCCATGTCATCTGTCTCCATTTGGTAGTTTGAGTCTATAACCTGAACCAGCTTGCCCTTGGCTTTCTCCCTGCTCATCCTCTCTCAGACTCTGGAAAGGACAGGAAAAAAAAAAAAATCTCAATTTGTGACACTCAAAAGTACATGATTTCCTAAATAAAATAAACGTGGGGAACTCCTTCACCTAGAGAATTCCAACATCAGGAAATTCATAGGAAAACAAAGAGAAAAGCTTCATGAGGAGTTATCCCTAATGCCCTATCGGGAAGAAAAGTGATGTGACTATTCAACACATTGAATTCTTCAGGTAGAGTTATTTTTGCTTTAAGCATGGGGTTGAAAAATCTATCAATGTTATGGAATGTTTCTTTCTATGTGAGGCTTTGTCTAGTTTTTTCAAGTAGTCTTAGTGTGCCTTACCTCTTTCCTTCTAAATTATGGGATGTTCCATCTATCTAGCACTGACAATATTGTCCTATAATTACTTACAACCCTCTCAACTCACAGCTCATAGAGGCTTGCCGTATTCTTATCTTTCGCTATGGTTATAGGCTCTGTCTACCTGGAAAATCTATTCTCTCCCTGTTCAACCTCCATAGGAAGTGCAAGTTATCCTGAGAGATCCAGCTTCTCTTTCAAGTGTGTGGGTATTCTTTTGTTCCCTAACTCAGACCAAATAGAACTGACCACATTCTAATCTACAAAGTGTGATACCCCAGCACTTTTATAAACTGTTCAATATAAAGTCTGGCACATATTAGAATTAAGAACACAATATCCTGAAATGGTTCCTAGATTTTCTTAAACTCCTGACTTAATTGTCTTGAGGTATTCCTTATAGAAGGTAATGGGTATTTAATAAAACAGGACAAAATACAAATTAAACCAGCCTTTCTTTTATAGATACCTGTATTCTCCCAAGAACTAAGGATAAAAGTGAACATTTCAATTCCAGGTGAATAAATAAGGAAAATACATGAAAAGAGATTTTTTTAATGTTTTAATGTTTTATTTATTTTTGAAAGAACATGAGGTGGGGAGGAGCAGAGAGAGAGGAGGACAGAGGATCCAAAGCAGGCTTTGCAATGACAGCAGAGATCCCAATGTGGGGCTCAAACTCATGAACTGTGAGATCATGACCTGAGCCAAAGTTGGAACTGAGCCACCCAGACGCCCCTTAAAAGATATTTTTAAAATAGAAAATCTCTATTTTCACTTTTTTTATTGTTCTTTACTATATGTTTTAAAAAATGTTAAAGGATTATCTGTCACTAGGAGTTCCATGCTGTGACAATAGCCCATACTCAGAAGTTAAAAATAAGATTTAAAAAAATACTCTCTGACCAATTACTTTAATGAGAATATTTGGGATTAATTTGAAATAGCAACTTTTTATCTTTCATATGCAAATAAAATATAAATGTTTTAGACAATGAAGATACAAGTCACTCTATTTTCAAAGAGGTCACATTCTATCAGGTTGCCTAAAGGATGTTTATTTTATTTTTTTAATGTTTATTCATTTTTGAGAGAGAGAGCATGAACAGGGGAGGGACAGAAAGAGAAAGGGACAGAGGATCCAAAGCATGCTCTGCACTAACAGCAGAGAGCCTCATGAATGTGAGATCATGACCTGAGCCAAAGTCGGATCCTCAACAGACCAAGTCCCTGAAGCACCCCTATAGCATGTGCTTCATTTACATTTGTGCTTTACATTGTGCTTACTATAAACTAGGAATCATTCTGAACATTTAACCAAGCTATGAGCTTAGCAGTATCACTAACTCCTTGTCACAGTGGAAGAAACTGAGGCACGTAGACATTAAGCAATGTCCAAGGTTACACAGTCAGTGGCAAAGTTGGCATTACAATCCAGACATTCTACCTGCAGAATTCATACTATCGTGCTATGTGACAAACTACCTAATGGCTTAAAGACTCTGCATGTCCATTGGCTTAAATGGGAAATAAAAACAGTATGTCCTAGTAAAAGAGATTTGAGTCTGAGTTTAAAACTTTGAGGAGATGATTAAATGCCTTCTTACTGTATGCAAACAATGTGTTTGAGGAGTCCTGATCTATAGCACGATTTTACTTTCTCACAAAATACTGCCTCTGTTTATGGTTAAAGTGTACATTTAAAAGTCCTCTCCTCACCATTCCCTGACTAAGTGACTGCCACTATGCAGGCATTCAGACAGGAACTTCAGACACCTGCCTTTTCTTCTCACATCCTTTCCTCCCCAGTCCCATGTGTACTTAGTCATGCAATCTGGTGCATTTGGCTTCCTTACCATCTTTTGACTCCATTCTCCTCTCCATTACAGCTCCCAAGGCCTTGCCTGGGTGGCCACCATGGCTTTCTGGTTCCTGGGCTCCATTTCACCTACTTCACCCACTTCATCCTCCATACAGCTGCAGCAGTAGGTGACCTTGCTAAAAGGTAAATTTAATCATTCCATCTCTCCACCCTCTCACTGCATATCTACCCATCTGGGATAAGGTGTACATTTTGTAGGATCGAATAAAAGGCAGTAAATGATCGTCTAGGCTAGCATTGCCCAATATGGTAGCCATTAGCCACATATACATTTAGCTCTTGAAATGTGGCTAGTATAAATTGAAATGTGTTCCATGTATAACACATGCTAGATATCAAAGATTCAGTATGAACAAAAGAATGTAAAATATCTCTTTAATGTGTTTATATTAACATATTAAAATGTGAATATTTTGGCATTTTGGACACATAAATGAAACATATTAGTAAAAATAATTTCAATTTTTTTCATCTTCATTTTTTTAAAAATGTGGCTACAAAAAAGAAATTCATATGTAGCTTGCATCAAACTTTCTGTCAGACTCTGTTAATGAACTGTGTTGAATTCCGGACACCTACCAGAATGCATCACTCTGCCCTAAATGCCCTTCCTCTAGCACTCCACCCCACAATCCTCCTTGGTAGAGGCTTATTCATCTTTTTTTTTTTAAATGTTTATTTATTTTTTAAGTGGTAGGACGGGCAGAGAGAGGGGGACAGAGGATTGGAAGTGGACTCGTGCTGACAGCAAAGAGCTCAAATTCATGAACCACGTGATCATGACCTGAGAGGAAGCAGACTCTTAACAACGGAGCCATCCAGGTGCCTCGAGGCTAATTCATCTTGAAACACCCAGTTTCCATACAAAGCCTTTACTAAGGTTACCTCAGCAAGCAAAGACCTTCACTATCCGGGCATATCCTGGCTTCCATTTCCACAGTCTACTCTTCAGTTACCTCACCAACATCATCACAGCTAATATCTAGAACACTTCTGTGTGTGATGTGCTCTTTTAAGGTCGTCCCATATATTTATTTAATCTTTATAAGAACTCTCTAAAGAGGCCTCTAGCATTATTTAATCCTCAGAGTGGTCCTATGTGGTGGGTGCTAACTTTCTCCCCATTTCACAGATGCGACCTTGGTCCCTCCCTCATCTCCATATGGTGCTACCAGCACCCCCACCCTGTCAGCCCTCTCATCTCCAGTTCTCACTGACTCTACTCCAATCTTCTCTGCCTCATGTTTCTGCTCATGTTGAACTTTCACTGTACAGAACTGTCACACTTAATTATCCAATACCAGTCGTTTGTTAGCTAGTCATAATGCCCATGAGAGTAGTGGTAATAGTCCTCTTCTTCAGTGAAATATTGGTGCTAAACAGATACCCAGTGCATAATCAACAGGAAATAAATACTTTCAAATAAAGAAAATATAATTGCAGGTCTATTTTCCCCCTCTGGACTAGATAGGAACTGTAAGACATATAAACAAAATATAGAAGTAACAGTGATGTTACTACTAATAATAGCTGCCTTCTATCGAGTGCATGTTGTGACAGGTGTCATATACATTTACCTCTGATCCTTAAAACCCTATGAGATGGACATCACTGTCCTCATTTACAGAAGGGAGCACTCAAATTGTTGCATGTCTTTTTAAATTTATTTTTTTATTTTTTATTTATTTAAAAAAAATTTAATGCTTATTTTTGAGAGAGAGAGAAAGAGAGAAGAGCATGAGTGGGGGAGGGGCAGACACACACACACACACACACACACACACACACACACACACACACACAGAATCCCAAGCAGGCTCCAGGCTCTGAGCCATCAGCACAGAGCCCAACACGGGGCTAGAACTCGTGAACCATGAGATCATGACCTGAGCTGAAGACGGATGCTCAACTGACTGAGCCACCCAAGCCCCATATTTATTTATTTTATTTTAGAGAGAGAGAGAGAGAGAGAGTACGCACAGGTGGGGGAGAGGGACAGAGGGAGGAAGAGAGAATCTTAAACTCAATGCAGAGCTTGACACAGGGCTCGATCCCACAACTCTGGGATCATGACCTGAGCAGAAATCAAGAACTGAATACTCAACCAACTGAGCCACCCAAGCACTCACATTGGGTGTCTTGTTGAAGAAAACATAACTGGTTAATACCAGGGGAAAGATTCAAATCTCAAAACGTCTGGCATTGTTTCACAAGATTGTGAGAGTATAGGAAAAACACTTCCTAAAACCAAAAGGCTCAGAAGACCAGGTGGAAAGGACATTGAGTCTTTCTTCATAAAAAGTTCCAGAGTGCTGCTTTTCATGAGCAAAAGCTAGCTATAAAGGGCACTGGCCAGCCTACCTCTTCCTCCCCTAGGATGCTAGGAAATGAGAGGCAGAGGATGTTAAAAACAAAATGCCCATTTTTCTGGTGTGTGTGGGGCTCCCTGCCTTTCACCCCATCTCTCCATGATAGCTCTCTGGCCAGATGTGCACCTCTCCCCATCTCACCTGCCTGTTGGGAGTGTTTCTTTATGGCTCTATTTGGTTACATAATACACACTTTTTAATGCATGTTTTTATATATTTATTATCTAAACTAATCATTAAACGGTGCTATTCATCCATTGTAAACTTCAGTATGCATTTTGCAAGTTTCTGAGTACAGATTAATTTAACAAATACTAGTTTAGGTGGTTAGCAATTCAGAGACTCCCAATATAAACTCTTAAGGATTTACAATCTACTGAGCCACGGGTGATGTTAACACCTAAATATATTGCATACTTACTATATGCTAGGTGTGGAGCAAAACATATTTTTAAGTGTTAATTCATATATGCTCTCAAGACAGCCAATATTATTCCCAATTTACAGGTGAGAAACTGAGGCACAATCAGAGAATTACATGGGTATCTTTATTTTTATTTATTTATTTATTTATTTATTTATTTATTTGGAGTCTTAAGCAGACCCCACGCACATCATGGAGGCTGGCCCAGGGCTTGATCGCAAGACCCTGAGATCATGACCTGAGCCGAAATCGAGAGTTAGACACTTAAGCAACTGAGCCACTCAGGTGCTCCAATACATCGGTATCTTCAATACAATCAGAATACGATTGTCATCACAATAGATCTTGGTACTGTATAGCAACGGGGTCTAACCTAGAATTTGATAATTCTAATCAAAACAAGCCACGCTGAATGATTGGTTTCCTTGTTCTGCTTATGTGGCAATGGCTGCTAAGTTACTAAGAGGAAAACCTTTTCTCTTTCTTATCCAATACTAGCATCTTCATACAATGTGCCAACCACATTTTATATAGACGTTCCATTTTGTTAAGAGCATCAAACTTATTTTTTAAAGGATACATAGGGCGATAGATTTCTGCACCTATAAAATTTGAAATAATATTCAACATTTCTTGAGGTTATTTAAATCCTATCTTTATTTAACATACCCATAAAATCCTTTTCAAGAATGCTTTTTGGAGTGTCTAAAATAATTATTTGACTCATGCCAGTAGGTCAGACATTCAGTGGTAAATAAAATCAAATGCAATTACGTGAATGGGCATAGTTTTATTGACAGAGAGGTTTAGGTTAAGCCAGAGAGCTGAGGACAGCATTTCAGCTCTGGAGTTGGTCAGATGCTCTTTTTATGATATTCTGCAGGCTTTGGAGGAGGCTGCAGTACAAAGACTACAAGATATGAATTTAACCCCTGTATTCAAACCCATCAAAAAACCAGCAGTGAGATAAACCATCTAATAAAGATAGAAACAGTTGGGGGAAAAAATGCAACTTAACGTCTGCAGGGTGCTCTCTAGGCAATGATAAAGAAAATCATGGAAGTTTAGGGATTGTGGATCTAAAGTTGATTTATTAAACAGTCAGAAGATTTTTTTGCACAATATACTAGCTGTTAATGCATAACAAAACCTGCAGGACTTCCCTGGAAATGTTTCTGTATTGATTTCATCGTTGCTTGAGTCAGATATGGATGTTTTCCTTTTATGCAAAATGCTGATGTGTACCGATTTGTGACTGGGTTTGTGCCTTCAGGAATTCTCTGTAGGGCATGAAAGTAACCATATTGTAACAGTTTGAAATTGGAAGAACCGCATTTTCCATTTATTTTCACTTACTCAGCAACAATGCACTGAAGGCCAATGACAATCCTTCTCCTCCCAACTCATCTCATCCCCAAAGACAGAAAACACTTGTGTTAATTCTTTGACAGGTTGTTTCCATTTCCTGGACTTTTACGCCTTATTATCAACACATAAATTCTTCTCTCTCCCGAATTCTTTCTAAAAATAGCTACTCTTTGGAGCCCACTGTGTATTTATTAGAAACATGATAGTTTGAGGGAAGACAATTACCCGGTGATGGTTCTAACACACTGCAAGTGATATAGGTTTGAAATGTCCCATATACAACACTCAGCAGAGGGTTAAATATAGGAACAAGTTGCGATTTACCTTCAGTTAAAATTTATAATGCATATGCATTTTGTCCTTCTTTTCAAGAAAGGCTTTCATTTTTTCTTTATTTGTGTACTTTAAATTCTAGGACCTATGTCATGTTTGTGTACATCTTTATCAGGATGTCCTTGCAGCACCTGTAAACATTTAACAGGTGAGCCAAGGCTGTTTTAATAATATCTCTGTATCTATAAAGCATGATGGACCTTGACTGAGTCTTTGAAAGTCAATGGGTCAAGCTTTGAAAAAGGAGGGTTCCTTGGAGGGTCGGTGCCCAGGTGCTGTTTGTGACCATTCAACATGTCCACTGTAGAGTAGAAAATAGCTGAGCCTCCCTTTATTGAGCACTGAGTGAGCCGACTCTAACTGAGCTTATTGACATTTTGTGTACCTAATACTTCTGAGCTATTAGAGCACAAAAACATGAAGATAAAAAAGGAAGAAAACACAAGACCAAACTACCTAGAGGCTTCTAAGCAATGAAAATGGATTTACACACACACACACACACACACACACACACACACAATGGTAGCAAGGAATTAACTTACTGTGACCTTCTGAGTTTGACTAATCTCTTCAGGTTTGTTCATTTCAATTACAAGCACCATATTAGACTCCTGGAGTATACTACTTACCCCCAGAAAAGATTCAAATCCAGGTAAGGCAAAATTTAAGGGTATAAACTATCCTGGGTTCAAATCCCAGTTCTGCTCTTACTATCTCTGTGATCTAGAGCATGTTGTTTAATCCTACAAAAACTACTTAGAAAGACTTACTGTAAAGCAGGTACCAATCACAATATCCACCTCATGGAGTTTTGGTGATGAGGAAGGCAAACCCTAGGAAGCGCTTAGCTCAGAGCCTGATGACATTAAGTAAAAGCCTGATGAATATTGGGGAGCTATTATATTAAACAAAACCATTGATTGATTTCTGCTTCCTGCCATAGTTGAGTGATGAAACTTTCAAAAATATCCATTTTTATTAAGGCCATTATAATTCAAAAATATTTGGGTTCACTTATGTAAGATGTACACACACAGACAAAAAAATCAAAAAGAGACCTTAAAACTGCATGTGAATCTGCAGTTATTTAAAAAGAAGATAAGCTAAAAATACAAGAGCACCATGTCTATGAATTTCTTGATGATAAACTACAGATTATAAAGAAAAAATAAATGCATCAAAATGACATAATGATACATTACTCCCTTTAGGAGTGATGGTGAACCTGGAGTCTAACTAATTTTATGGGTCATTATGTTTTCAATGCTTGTTTAGCAAACAACTACCAAATAAAGGAATAGCTAAATTTAAAAAAATGGTGGAGTTTCACTCATATTGTGAATTTCTCCCATTTAAAAGGCAAATTTATTTATAATCTATAGTAAATATCGACACATTCAATTTCTTCCTCATATTTTATTTTTACTATTCTGTTACTTGACTTTTTTAAAAAAATAATCATTTCCATCTTTCCATTAAACTTTCTACATTTGTTTTATTCCTTTGGTTTCTCCCCACTCCCCACATTTGGAAGCCTTTCTTTTATTTGCATTATTTTTTTGTAGTTCCCCTTAAAATACAGAAGGCACTCACAAAAATTTTAGAGCTAATATCTCCACCCTTCTTAGTAATAGAGGAAACAAGCAAACAAAAAAGTGGCCCGAGAAAAATATAAATCAGAAGAAAGAAGTAGAATACAGATGTGAAGATTGTCAAGCCTATATCCAGTGGTGGGCTATCAAGAGCCAGAAACCACACCAGCTACTTAAGCAGAGAGTATTTAATATGAAGAGGTTATAGCTAGCTATAAAGTTGTTAATGAGGTAACTAAAAAGATAAAAAAAAATCGAAGGTATTACAGAGGTACAAATACTGACAGCAGCTACCACATCTAGGGCTGAGGGGTGGGGGGAAGCAGGAGGCTGTAATTATTAAAACTTTCAAGACTCTGAGGAAGGAGATGGTTCCTTTTTTTAAAGTTTATTTTTATTTATTTTGAGAAAGAGATAGAGAGCAAGCAGGGGAGGGGCAGAGAGAGGTAGAGAGAGAGAATCTTAAGCAGGCTCCACGCCATCAGTGCAGAGCCTGGGCAAACATGGGGCTTGAACTCACGAACCATGAGATCATGACCTGGGCCAAAGTCAAGAGTCAGAGAGGCTTAACTTCCTAAGCCACCCAGGCACCCCAAGGAGCTGATTCTTTAAAAGTTGTAGAAACCTCAAACTAGATGTAGCTGCTTCTGCAGTGTGGAGGCCATGCTGATGCTGGATGACCACAGACACAACAAGCAGACAGGAGAATGACAGGGAGCCCACAAGAAAGAAACGGGAAAGAGCAAGTCCCCTCTCCCTGCCCCAGGCTTGCCATCTCCTTCTGGCATTCCCATTCCAGAGTCCAACAAGAAACCAGTACACAAAGCAGAAGTGAGGTACAGTGTCCTAGCCCCACCTCACAGAGCAGGGCATAGAAGCATGGGTTTGGCCCTGAGAAGAGGCAGTGACTTATTTGCTGGAAGAAACTTCAATATGGATTTCTGTATCATTTGAATCCGAGCCTTCCTGTCTGGGGAAAAATAAAAGGAACATAATCAGACATAGAAATTAGTGCAATAATTATTTTCAGAAAGCTGTGTCCTGTTTTTTCTTGTTTGTCTTCTTGTTTTTCGAGAAGAGCTAAAATCAGGACATCGGAGTACAAGTAAGAAAATATTCAAGGCTCCAAGACAGTTAGATTAAGTCAAAGGGAGAAAAATAACAAAAGATTATAAGAAACATAACACCAAATTGCGTTACAAGATACAAGTTGTTAAATCCAGCTCAACTAGGAAAAGCATGCTGTGTGTCCCAGAAAGACATACACAGATGCAGTTAATCCTCCAAACAGTGGAATAACATAGATGTGAAGGTCCTATTTTCCAGTTCTTAAACTACTTCCAAAATAGCAGTTCCTGGTCTATCAGCTTGGGTGCTAAAGATGTTGAAGATTTGTAGTCAAGTTCAATAATGCTTCTCTGACAGACATTAGAAACAGGTTTAATTGTCCAACATTTGTGACAATTCTCCTATCACGTGCCTTCTGGAGTGACAGATGTTGCCTCCAACTGGAAATATAGAAAATCCCAGATACATATTTTTTTTTCCATTTTTTCTTTGTGACAGGCATGTTGACTAAGGCATGTAGTGTCTAGTCCCTCAGGGGTTGCCACATCAGTAGCCAGTGCTCAGTGCTGCTTGTCTTGAGTTCTCACAGGGCAAGTTCTGTTGTGGGACTGGTGTTCAGTTCTTCCTAGAGAGACCCTAGATTCTCCTGCCTCTCAATGTCTTCTCCCCTTCTTCATCAGCTGACTGCTTAGCTAGACAGCACTTTTCATCCTTTCTCTCTAGCAAGGCCTCCAGTTCTGCACAGTCAGACTTAAGTCTAAGTGAGTCACAAGGGGAGTTCAAGGTGAACATTCTGAGGATGATGTTTCAGATATCTGAGTTAGCCAGCTTCTGCGGCCCCTGCCTGACCAGGCGAAGAGTATGACCTTGTCCTCAAAATTCTGCCATGTTTAGCAGTCCACTGGGGGTCCCACCTCAGAGTCCCAGTTGGAGGAAGGGCTAGTAGGTTCCTGTAGGAGTCTTGTAATTGTCCAAGCTTGTTATTCTCTTCATTAACTCTCAGACTGTCCTAGGGAGGTCTTTACCTGCCTGTCAGGGCCCAGCTGTGCCCGGAGAAGCAAGACCTCTCATCTGAGGTGAGGTCTCCATGGTAGAAGCCAGGGTTGATTTCACCATCTAAATCCCTGCTCAGTTAACAACCTTGCTGTTAACTATCTGGAGTCCAAGACATGTATCTTTTCTCTGCTTCAAATCTCATACAAGAGGTCAATACATATTGGAAATGAACGAAAGTACAAGAAATGTCCCCAATAAAAACAAAGAAGAAAAATATGACCACATGACCAAGATCTCCCCAGCAGAAGGGAAGCCGTGTCTTTGATGGTCCTGTGCACCTCACTTATAACATTGGCTAAGCACTCTGATTAGGCAGGTTATGAGCATAAAAATTAGTTTAATTTTTTTAAATTATAAAAACAAGGTCTGTAGCATTATTTTAATTACTCATTATGCTGTTCACTCAGAATTATTTTTGAAGTATTCTTTTTTTTATTTTATTGAGGTAAAATCAGCCTATAACATTATATTAGTTTCCAGTGGATCCCATTCTTGTGAAAATAGCTGTTCTCTGATCTCTGTAATCCTTCCTGATTTTTCACATCTGCCAACAGCCCTGTCCAGCCTGCTGCCAGCCAGTGAGTCATGACATGTCTTACCTATGGTCTTGATTTGGAAGGTATATCTTCCCATTTCTGTGCCTCTTTAAAGGCTACTCTCCACCTCCACCCAGAAAACTTTCATTTTTCATTTCTTCTTTAAAAATAAGATAATTCAGTTGGGGTGCTTGAGTGGCTCAGTTGGATGAGTGTCCAACTTCAGCTTGGGTCAAGATCTCATGGTTTGTGAGATCACTGCTGTCAGTGCAGAGCCCTCTTCAGATCCTCTGTTCCCCTCTCTCTGCTCCTCCCCCAGTTGTGCATGTGTGCTCCCCCCCTCAAAAATAAAGAAAATAAAAATAAAAATAAAAAATAGCTGTTGTTTAAAAATTCCTCACTGGTGCTTAGATGTGACCTCAACCCTTCTTTTTAATTATTAAAAAATTAATGTTTATTAATTTTTGAGAGAGAGAGAGACAGACAGACAGAGAGCGAGAAGAGGAGGGGCAGAGAGAGAGAGGGAGACACAGAATCCAAAGCAAGCTCCAGGCTCTGAGCTGTCAGCACACAGCGCGATGCGAGGCTCGAACCCACAAACCATGAGATCATGACCTGAGCTGAAGTTAGCCACCCAGCCGCCCCTCAACCTTTTCCCTTTACCAGGGAATACTCCAAAGACTCTTCTTAATTACTTTCATTTTTCACGAAGTTTGGAGTCCTTTGAAAATATTAAGGGAATACGTTTTTTAAAAATCTGTCACCAAATTCTTTTTTTAATTTAACGTAAGAGAAAATTTTACTGTGTATACGGTCATCATATGTTGGTCTTGAATTTTCAAAATTCTGCTATTGCATCCAGTTTTATACTTTTCAGTCATCCTATCACAGGGCTGGGGGTTGATTTTTAACGAACCTAAATGTGAAATACAAAGGAACAACGTGATCTAATTACAAATGTATGACCTACCATGATATAAAAATTGGTTTAAAATCTGTTCAAAGTTGTAGAGTTAATATCTTACCCTAAAAAACAATGTGAAAAATCAAAAGTGGAATCTCAGTAAGATGCAATTCTGAGAGCATTTCTAGATCTAAGGGGGAACAATAGGAATCTTATTTCCCTCATCACCAGGAAGTTGTCTGTCGAGTTAAAGTCTCCCAATTCAGGTGAGGAAGGACCTGTGTTTCCCTCCATCATCCTGTCGATATTGAGGAACAGTGGACATAGTTCTAAAATTCAACCAATGGTACACTGGAAATGATGTTTGATTTCCACAAACCACACCCTTCACTAAAGAAAGCCTTAGGATACTAACATAATGTATGAACATAAAAATTCAATTTCGTTTTTTTTTAAATTACAAAACAGGGTCTGCAGCATTATTTTAATTATTCATTAGGGTGTTCACTCAAAATTCTTTTGGAAATATTCTTTTTCTTTATAGAGGTATAATTGACACATAACATTATATTAGTTTCAGGTATACAACATAATGATCTGATATTTGTATACACTGCGAAATGATCACCACAATACGTCTAATTACCATCTGTCACCGTACAAAGTTACAGGTTTTTTTTTCTTGTGATGAGAACTTTGAGGATTTAGTCTCTTGTCAATTGTCTAGTATATACTACATGTTATTAACTGTAGTCACCATGCTTTACGTTACATCCCTGTGAGTTATTTATTTTATAATTAGAAATTTGTGCCTCTTGATCCCCCTTAACTTGTTTCAACCACCCCCTCTCCAAAGTCTACATTCCCCCCAGGAGCGTCTCTGTAGTCCCTTTGTGTGTAAACGTGAAGCCTGTCCCTCAGGGTGAAGCTCCAGGAAAAGTGAATAGGCCTTTTTCACAGCAAGACCAAGAGTGTGTTTCAGTTTGCTGTCTGTGTGAGGAGGCCTTCGGGGTGATAGCCCGTATAGAACAGTCATTCTGGTTGCTATAGTCCATTGGGACACAGGAACACAATTCCTGCCCCCACTTATGGCCACCAGAACCAGGCCACAAGGAGAATCCCCAGCTAGTCCCTGTGCCCACGGGATTTAGTGCAGAAGCAGGAGAGCACAGGGGTGGGGCATGCCCCTGGCTTTAGGTGGGCAACAGAAAATTGTGGGAATTGCACTTGCCTGCCTGAGCTAGCCAGGTAGAGAGTTCTGGGGGGCCTTAGCCCTTCTGGCAGGCTCTGTAAGATTAGCAACTGAGTCTCCTTTTCCAGTAGTCTAGACACTTTTCCAAATGCTACTTTTATGCTGGGCCTTGGGGTGATGGAGTCTGCGTGAAACCCTTGGAAAATCCTCTTCAGCCATTTGGGTCTCTTGGACATAAGCCCCTTTGTTGTTCAAAGGTAGACATTTTGGGGACTTACCTCTCCAGTACAGGCTGCAAGAGTCGGAGTGCCTGCTGTGCTGTGCAAACCTCTCGCTCCTGAGGGAGTAACTCCTGCTGCTTTGTGAGATCCCTCTCGACTATGGGTCATCATGCCAGAGTGGGTTTTTAACGAGACCATCTCTGACTCTTCTACAGACCCTTTTATTCGCTGTTGTGGAGAAGCTGTTCAAGTAGTTTCTAGGTCTTTGTCAGAGAGCGTTGCTCCACAAATAACTGTATATTTGCTGTGTCCATAGGAGTAGGTGAGTTCAGGATCTTTCTACTCTGCCGTCTTGGACTACCTCCCAGGAATATTCTCTTAATAATACTTAGGATTGTATGGTCACCATTTAAAAATTCCAGAGGGCACAAGATTTTCCCCTTTTCCTGGAAAAGATTTCCTTCTGGGCTATAAATATTACAATCCTACTTCTGGTGATATAAGAGACCCACAAGACAATTTTTTGAAATAAATATTTACCAATGTTCCCTGGGAATAAGTAGCATTTTAAAAATTATACTTTTATGTTGATCCAAAGGAAATGGCTGAGACTCAACTGTTTTGGCCTATAAAGTGGCCCTTTCGTATGGGTCAGCCTGGCCCTGTGACTGGTAGAAGTAAATCACATCACATGTTTGTGGCATCTTATAGCTGACAGTCCTTCAATATGTGTTATCTTCTTTGATCCCTAGAATAACTCATTTTAGGGTAGGGGATGTGTAGTTACTATTCTCTTTTTACAGATGAGAAATCTGTGCTTTAGAAAGATAAAACGGCCAGGCCTGAGTCATGTCCCTTCAAAGAAGCAGAGCTCCCTGCATTAACAAGTCCTCTGCATACAGGTACGTGCATTGTGTTGGAACAATGATGCTCACTTAGCCCAGGGAGGTGGATGGAGGTTGAAATGGAGGCAGTGTTCTATTCCCCGGGATGGGGTGCTTTTTCTAATTTACCCCCAAATCTGGTCATATGTAAACAGAAACAGAATCATTTCCTGTTGGTGGGACTAATCCTTCATAATCACTCTCATTGAGTTGTTTTGCCAATGGAGGGAAAGCTATCCAGCTATCGTATTGTGTGGTCCTCTTGGTTTGTTACAACATTGTTAACTCTTTAGGGCATTCTCACAGTAAAAATTACCATATAACATGATAAGGAAGTGAGAAGTACAGTTAGTAGAAATTTTAAATGGCTCCCCAACGTCCGCCCCCTGGAATGGATGCCCCATGTTCATCTGCCCTTGTGGATGGACAGAACCTATGACTAACGTCAGGATAGTCACTCTTGGATGGAGAAAGTTTCCCCTGTTTGATTTTAAGAAGTAATCTGCCAAGTTATAAGAGCAGCCTCTAGAAGCTGAGAATGACCCTCAGCTGATAGTCAGCTAGAAAACAGGGACCTCAGTCCCACAACCTAAGGGCACTGAATTCTGTGAAAAACCGGTGCACTTGCTTGGAGAAGAACCTTGAGTTCCAGATACACCTGGATGTCAGCCCGGTAAGATCCTGTGGAAAGAACCCATCTAGCCTGGACCTGGACTCCTACCGCATGAAGCTATGAGACAATAATAGTTTTGTTTTAAGTCCTTAAGTTTGTGGTAATTTGTTATGCAGCTATAAAATACTGAGATAGGGAGGGAATACATTGAATTTATTAATGGTTGGCCTGGATGGGATTCAGACTGAGTTACATAAGTATTCACTCTATGGTACTAAATTTAAGCAATAAATGTATCTGTGTGAAGGGAATAGTCCATAACCCATTATTTTAAACACAAAAGCAATATTATATTAGCATATGTTTTTTACTCATTCAGTCTCTCTAAAACAACATAAAAATAGACCTTCTATGATTGGTACACGCACGTATTTGTTGCTTTAACCATTATACAATGGAATATAATGTTTTTTTGTTTTTAGAAAGTTTAATTAAAGAAATTCAGTTTTGTTAGTGGGTTTTTTTTTACATAAAATAAATAATTGCTGGGCTATAATATTAGATTTTATTGACATCTGTATGGTCCTATTTGTGTGTAGTTAGCTGCACATTACACATGAATGAATTAAACCAATGATTAGTAGAAATAATGTTCTAAGAACTAGTAATTGGCAATATTGGGCTATGAATTTAAATTTTTGACTTCTAAGTTCAAGATTATTTGATCATAGCACACCTACAGGAGTAAAACAAAAGAAAATATAAAGTAAATATAATACAGAAAGCTGGAGTTTTTCCCACATTAGCAGAAATAACACAAGAAAATAATTTCATTAGGAACAATGATGTTGGTGGATGTGGTATACAAGCCGGTTTCCTCCCTAACTATGTTAGAGCTTCAGGTACTTGGGATTAATCTCTTGAGAGAATTCTCCTGGTTCCACTCCTTGTTAATTGTTCACAATCACATTTTTTACCTTTTTTATGATGATTTGATTTGTAGAAGTTCTTCTTCTTCAGAGTTCTTAGCTGTTTTCTTATCCTTTGGGTAGATGTTTTAGATTGTCTAAAAGGTTTTGGAGTCTGTCTTCACATAATTTTGTGTCTTGTTTCTTTCTTTGCTTCTGGAATGCTAATCTACTTTATGCCTTAGATCCTCCTGGAGGGTGCCAAGGACCCCTTGGGTTTGATCATAAGCCTGTTCAGTCCAGGTTCTCTTGTTCACAATGAGAAGTAAAAGTTGAAACAGGAAACCCATGAGCTATGTCCAGTATTTGTTTGCTTCATCTAAAATATGGAAAATAAATGATTTTATGTATAAAATACTTGTTAATTTTATAAATGCTTAATTATTAAAATATTTTTCATAAATTAGGTATCTAATTATAATTCCATTGGTTGAAAATAATCAAGATAGACCCTGTAATCAATCAGGTAAGAGATATTCATTACACAGTTCCTTAACTATTATACATTTCATAATATAGAGAAAATATATAGACCAGAAGAAAACAGCAGTATATATTTTTTCTATAACAAAAGTGGATACCAATACAATGGATGGGCATAGCATAAACTCAAATATTTTAGTTCATAATGACTTTAGTTGATTCTGTAACAATGGGTTTCCATTTGAATCATTTACATCAAAATACTAAAATTCAGTTTTAAAAAATTAAAGGACTTCAAAAATTTTGATTGCTAGTTATTTAAATTCCTTTTAGATATAATAATCTAACCTAACATAGTCTAATATAAAATATAATTGATTATCTTGTAACATGTGAAGAAAATGCATTTGAAGGTAATGTTCTTTATGTTAAAAATTCTAGCAGAGAGAAAAACTAAATACAAACATTGTTTTTCTTTTAATAGTAAAGATAAGGATTATTTTTCTACTTTCTATATGTTCGTTTTATTCCATAAGGAACATATATTATTTCAGTAGCAGATAACTAAAAGATAACATTCAGACATTTAGAAGCTGGTGTAGATAAATATTAAGGAAGAGACTTTAGGGGCAACTAGATGGCTCAGTTGGTTAAGTGTCCAACTTTGGCTCAGGTCATGATCTCATGGTTTGTGAGTTCAAGCCCTACTCCTGGCTCTGTGCTGACAGCTCAGAGACTGGAGCCTGCTTCAGATTCTGTATGTCCCTCTCTCTCTGCCCCTCCCCTGTTCACACACTCTCTCTCTGAAAAATAATACATAAACATTAAAATTTTTTTTGTTAAAAGAAAGAGACTTTAAAAAGTAAGTTGGAGGTGCCTGGGTGGCTTAGTTGGTTAAGCATCCAATTTCAGTCAGGTAATGATCTCACGGTTCGTGAGTTTGAACCCTGCATCAGGCTCTGTGCTGATCCTGGAGCCTGTTTCAGATTCTTTCTCCCTCTCTCTCTCTGCCCCTCTCCCTCTTGCTCTCTTTCGCTCTCTCTCAAAAATAAACATGAAAAAAATGTTTTACAAAGTCAGTAATCTGAGGTGTGTTCTGCATAACTAATTCCTGGATTACAGATCAGTGAGTCTTTGATTCCTTTATTGAATTAAAAAAAAAAACTTTTACCTCTTCTTTGGTTATTTTGACATATGAATGTCTTACTTATTAGCAAATCCACCTGTAATTATCTCCATCATCTTCCTCATGGTTTAGCCCAACATCAGTTGTTTTCCTGTCTAGTACAAAACTGGTCTCCCCACACTTACTCTTGACACAATTTTTAATTCACACTACAGTGAGTTATTTTTACAAACACTGTCAAGAAATAGATTTCTATTAGCTCTAACAAATTCGTAATTAATGTAGCCTAAAAGGCTCTTTAGCACCCCGCATACCTTTTCAGTCTCACTATAAACAATTCTTCTCTCTCTGTATAATCTAAGTCACACTGGACCTTTTGCCTCAGGGTTTTTACAGCATAAATCTCCTTATTTTCCTCCCATTTTGTTTCCCAGCTTAAGTCTATTCTTCTTTCAGTTCTCAGTTTATGGTGTCACTTATTCTAGGAACTCTACATAGATCCATTCTTACCTTAACTAGGTCAGCATGCTTTTTTTATTTGTTTAAAGTTTATTTATTTTTGAGAGAGAGACACGGAGAGAGAGAGAGAGAGAGAGAGAGAGCGTGAGCAGGGGAAGGGCAGAGAGAGAGGAAGAGAAAGAGAATCATAAGCAGGCTCCTCACTGTCAACATGGAGCCCAAAGTGGGACTCAAACTCAGGAACCATGAGATCATGATCTAAGCCAAAATCAAGAGTCAGACACTTGTTTAATCAACTGAGCCACCCAGGTGCCCCAGCTTGCTTTCTTTTAAATTTCAATAGCGCATGTTAGATCCTCATTGTCTGCCACTCCCCCTTGACTGTATATTTAGGGAGGGCAAGGTCCTTACTTACTTTGTGTTACAGTCCTACCCCAGAACCCACAACAATGCAGGCACTATAACACTGCAGTCACATTGCTGAGACTCAATAAATGCATGTTGAATGAATGACTGATGGGGCTTCTTCGCTCTGATGGGACTGAATTGGTTCTTGTATACCAGCTGTCCCCAGTGTGATCAGCTACTTACAAGCTTGAGGTCTTTTCCCAGCTATGAAAGAATACAGAGTTTAGAAGACAGAGAAATAACTTACCACTCCTCTTTATCCTCACATGCCCTCAACTGTACTTTTTTTTTTATAAGCGGTTGAGCCCTAGTCACTTTGTGTGAGGAATAACGTAGTTTTTCTTATAATCCCAAAGAGATTCTGCTTTCTCTGTATTCTTGAGGAGAATAGGGCTAAGTGTATGTAATTGCTGGCTCTGGTCCTAATCAGAAGCTTGAAGAACTAAAAAACCCATGACATATTTCTTGTCTTCTGTCTGAGAATTTTCACATTGACATAAATCAGTGGTCATCTGAAAAACTGCGCACTGTGTGGAAAGGGGCCGGGAATGGAAGAAGGAATGTTAGTGCTTTATCCAAAACAAATTTCTCAATTGTTTGACAGTTGAGCAATAAGAAAAGATGCAGTCAATTTAGATGTTTTTTCTTTTTTTCATTTGTGACCTGAAGTCTTTTGGCAATGCACCATGCAAATCAAGAATGGTAGAAGAAATATTGTCATGGTTTCTTTTTTAAGGTTTTAGGGTCTCAAGAGCACATACAAAAGACCTAAAGATAAGATAACAATATTAATGATAATATTAACATTTAGATATAGCTCTACTTTTATATGCTAATGTAAACCAACAAGATAGAATACCAAGATGGTTTTTAAAGAAAATTCTGTAAGATTAGTGTTAACCATTTCACACAATACAAACTATTTATCTGTAGTTTGAATTTTATTCTTATTTCTATATCTCATTAAATGTGGCCTCAAACATGGTGGAAGTTTGAAGATATAGTACACCCCCAGAAGGCATCAAGATCATCCAGGTTCTGCCATAGGCCTGTTTTGTCAAATTGTTTACACAACTTTCTGGTGAGAGTCAGGAACTCTGAATGATTTACATGGTTACTGTTAGAAAATTAACTTGTAAACCATAGAAACAAAGGACTGTGAAGAACTGTGAGGTCTTGGAGATTTTTACCCTACTTGCGTACTAACAAGTTAGCCTGCCATGGTTTCATGGCTCCTGGCAGAAGACATGAGACTCCTGGATCAGAGACAAATGCCTTTATGACTCACAGCACAGCAAGAGCATGAGGATCATGTTTCTGCTGATTACCCTTGCCTCTCAAATCCTACAGGGGTGACACTGAAAGACCCTGTTGGATCCCACACACATAGTAGGTTTGTGTCACAGCTGAGGAATCCAAACTCAAGAAATCTGAATAATTTAGAATAAGCTGCAAGCATGCCTGCCCTTTGTACCAGAAATGGACACTGTCTCTAATTTCCAAGGCTAGGAAAGATATCCCCTATATCACAAGGAAGACAGAAAAGTAAAAAAGCCATGGATAATTGTTAAATATATTAAGGGGGAAAGAATAGTGCATTTTTCTCTGTTCTTTCAGTTTGTTTTGGCTTATAGATAGAAAACAGAACACTTCAAACACATCAAATGCTTGAAGTGATTAGACATTTAGTTATGTATTTTGTTTTTCTTGTCTTCCTTCATCATGGTCCAGAGTAATATTTGCTTAGCATACAGTAATGACTCAAAAATGCTTATTATCTTATGAATGCGCAGATGGATGTCAAATTGCTACACCTCATGTCTAGAAAAAGCAGCATCTATACAGATGAAAAAGTCAGCAACCACCAGATCACCCATACTCGGACTTCAACAACACATCTTCCATACTGAATAACATCCAGATATAGTTCACAGATGTCACCTTGTACAGAAAATACTATGATTTTCCATCTGTGTTACACTGATAAAATTAAACAATGGTGTGCACCACCACTTTATTTATGTGTGGGAAGAAAAACAATTCTACTAGAAATTGTCATGTTTGTTGTGTGTATCAGGGCGAAACCTGTGAAAAACACTTCCTTTACCTATGGGAAGCTGATACCTCATAAACATGTGGCCTTCTCCTGCAGAGTGTAAAGATTGGTAAATAAAGAGCTGTCTGATAGAAAAGTGTTCATCCCTGTGAGGTCAATGAGTCCTTTGAAGACACCATGGTTCTATTCAGTGCCCTGGAAGAGTTCATTAACGCAACACAAATAGACCATTTACTTCTACCTAGAGGATCATGCTAATTAAATTGCTCTGTTTACCCACCTATGTCCCAATTTTCTATGAATACATGAATGTCTTGAGTCTCATTCCCTATGTCTTTGTTGAAGGCAGAGATGATTACAAATTCACACTCTTTAACTTATACTTCTGCAATAGATCTCAGGGTTTACTGTACTTCTTCAAAACCAATTTTTATAAAATTTGTCACAACAGTGTTACGCCTAGTAAGGGCAGCCCAGAGAGAAAAATGTTAATCTTTTATATGTTTATAAATGTCTACAATAGCTATCCATGGGCAAGTTTTATTATTTTATTTCCTTTCGGCTAAAATTCAACAAGGTCATTCCTTCTACCTTAGGCTAATTTCTACATCTGTGCTATCTATTCTATCCTCAGAGACCTTAAATTGTAAGTGAGTCATCTCTCTTTTATGTGTTCAAACTCCTTCTGTGTCTCTGTCTCTGTCTCTCCTTTTACTCTCTCTCATTCTCTTTCTCTCTCTCAACTGGGGCTTTCCCACTGGGTTTTTTTCAGTGTGCTCATGTCCCCTTCATAAAACACTAACAAGAAATAATCTCTAGGTATCTCACTCCTCCTGGTAACTTTCTTCTCTATTTTCTCCACTTCAGAGCCAAACTTCTCCCAAGAATTGTTTTTGTAATTGTCTCTATTTACTCACTTCAATTCTAAAATGGATTTGCTTACTTTATGTTAACACTGATGTCTTGTTCACAAGATCTGAGATTTCCATTCATTTTTTACAAGGCTTTTCAGTTGCATTCAAAGTTTTGAATTTTTCTTTTTTTAAATTTTTCTTCCCTTGGTGGTTAAAGCCTCCAGGTCTTACTTTCTACCTTCCTGATACTCATTCCCATTTCCTTTCAGGCTCAACCTCATCTACCTTGGACATGAAATACTGATACTAAGGATTCTTTTTTTCTTATTGTATATATATTTTTTATTGAGTTCAAGCATACCTGTCCTTTGAATTGCAACATATTTGAAGATGATCTATAGCTTGGGCCCATATATCCTCTGATTTGGGGACTCATATATCCATCTGTCTACTTGACATTTTGTTTTTGAGACTCCAAGACATCTAAAACTAATAAAATTCTCCAATTAAAATTCATTGTATTTCTTTGATCCCCACTCCATTCTACTCCTTAAACACCATCTATCTTATTATTCAAGTCAAAAATCTTGAGTCTTCTTTGTAACCTTCCTTCCCCAAACTCATCACCAAATATCATTGATTTTTCGTTCTTCCATAATAGCTCTGGCCATCTGAAGTACTCTGTCCTGGACCACATTTTCAATATCTTCCTCAAAGATGAATGTAGTGGGCTTTCAAGTTACCCATCTGCATCTATCCTGATTCCCCTCCAATCCATTATGAAAATAAGAGTTTTCAACATGTATGACTACAAAAAAAAAATCCATGTCAGTTTTTTTAGCCTCCCATTGTCCTTAGAAGAAAGCAAACTCCTCAGTGCAGCCAACCATGCTTTCTCCAGACACTCTTCCCATGTTCTTCCTCCACTGGGCTCTAGCTTAGTTTGTTCTTTTCATCCTTCACATCACGCATGCTCTTTCTCCACGTTGGTGTTTGTACACAAATTGTTGCCTTTCCTTGGATGTTCTTCTCCAAAATCTTCACTTTCTAAATCATCCTTCAGCACCCAGGACAAGGGTCTCTTGCTCAGGAAAACCTCATTCAATTCTTTCATTAGGTCAGTTTTCCCTGTTATGTGTTCTCAGAACATGATTGTACCTCTCTCTCGCAGCTCTTGCCACAAGGGCAGTATTACATGTTTTGCATGATGATTTAATGAATATCTGTCTCCTCCTTCAGAAAACAATCTGTAGAGGTGCCTGGGTGGCTCTGTGGTTAAGCATAAAACTCTGGATTTCGACTCAAGTCATGATCTCATCTTTTGTATGATGGAGTCCCAAGTTCGGCTCTGTGCTGTCAGCACAGAGCCTGCTTGGTATTTTCTCTCTCTGTCCCTCTCTCTCTCTGAATCTCTTTCTCTGTCTCTCTTTCTCTCTCCCAAAATAAATGAAAATAAACTTAAAAAAAACATAGTCTGTATGAAGTTAGAGATAGGTCTATTTTTTTCTCATTAGGAATTACCATAATAAGAGGCTATGAGAGGCACTCAGTAAATGATTGATGACTTAAGAAATGAACAAACAAAAAAACCCCAGCAGATTTTGAATAAAAGGCTTACAGAACAGAAGAGAATAAAAGGTGATCAATGAAAGAAATAAAAGAAGGAGGAAGGAGAAAAAGAGAAGAACAATGAAAACTGGAGAAAGAAACTTGTTTGGTGAAAAATAAATTAAATATTTGAGAAGTGCTAAATATTGTGTTAAGATACGTATAAGTAATGTCCTTGAAACAAATCCAAAGATCAACTATTTTAATTTCTGTCTTATGGACAAGACAACTGAGGCATAGGGAAGTTCAGGATTACAGTATATGGAAGTGGTATGATTTAAACTCGATCTGTTTGAATGGAGTGAAATGGGTTCAAGTCCAAGATTATAATTTTTAATTAAGCACTTACAGTAACATAGAACACATGAAAACTTTTAAGAAGGCAACTCATGTAGTCCCAAGGCATGTAAAAATATAAACCAGCATCTTTAACTAGATCAAGCAAAAATATCAGTAAAAATAAATAATTAACTATCATATGATTCATTTTTTATTATCAGGATATTGTTTTTCAATTATAAAATGGTAACTCATGTGAGATAACAACAGCTTTTATGCAAGTTTTATTAAGATATAATAGACATATATCATTGTATACGTTTAAGGTATAGAACATGATGATTTGATCTACATATATATTGCAAAATTATTATCAAAATAAGTTTAGTTAACATCCATCATCTGACATAGTTACTCTTTCCTTGTGATAAGAACTTTTAATATCTATTCCCTTAGCAACTTTCAAATATACAATACAGTATTGTTAACTACAGTTATCATAATATTCATTATATTTCAAACTTATTTATCCTTTAATAGGAAGTTTGTATCTTTTGACCACCTTCACCCATTCTGCCTCTGAAAACTACTAACCAGTTCTCTGTTTCTGTGAGTTTGGTTTTTTAAGATGCTACATATAAGTGGGATCATAAAGCAGTTCTCTTCCTTTGACTTATTTTGTTTAGCATACTGCCCTCAAAGTCCATCCGTGTTGCTGCAGATGGAAGGATTTCCTTCTTTTTTATGGATGAATAATATTTCCTGTGTGTGTGTGCGTGCACATATTCCTTGAACTCTCTTAGTTTAAACATAACTATTAATACTATTGTTTATTATTCTATGCTTTATAAGTGTTTTGTGTGCAATCTATCTATTTATCATCGTAATCACTCCATTAAAGAGTTGGGTTTGGAAACCCAAGTGGAGACAGGCTAAAGTACCTGACAGACATCACTCAGTAGGAGTGGAGCAGAAACCTTGAAGTTTATTGCAAGTCAGTTGGAGAAGACTTTTTAGAAGAAAAACAAAATGAGCTTTCCTAAATGTTAAGAGAAAAAAAAAAGCTAAATTTCCTAGTTTAATAAAAAAAGGAAGGTATTAAAAATTCAATAAGATTGGGGTGCCTGAGTGGCTCAGTTGGTTGAGTGTCTGACTTTGGCTCAGGTCATGATCTCATGGTTTGTGGGTTCGAGGCCGGCGTCAGGCTCTATGCTGACAGCTCAGAGCCTGAAGCCTGCTTCAGATTCTTTGTCTCCCTCTCTCTGCCCATCCCCCGCTCACACTATCTCTATCTCTGTCTCTCAAAAATGAATAAATGTCAAAATTTTTTTAATTCAATAAGATCTCATTAGTAACAGTTCCATATTTTTGTGACTTTAAGATTAAAAGAACAGAAATAAAAACAAACTTTGTTTTTATCCTAATTTTTAGCATCCTATTATAATTTTGCTATTCTCAAAGCATTTTCTTAGTATTGTTAGTTAATTTTAACAAGCAGTTATTAAGCCTGAAAACGATGTATACAAAAGAAAAGCTACATAAAACTTTTCTTATAATACATTTATTGTTATTAAAAAACAGCTGAAAGTCTAACAGCTAGGATAAGAAAATATTATTTCTAGAAAACACATAATGTCTTAATTAATGAACTATGTCAAAATTTAAAATTTCAAGTCAGGTTGAAAAACAATGTTTTACACATTTATGGCAAACATATGTCTTTGGTGTGTATAGACTTTTTTATCTTTACATACATCAATTGTTAAAAGCTTTCATTGGGGTCAGGTAAGGTTATTAGTTGCCTTGTTAATTTGGGAAAACATCTGATTTCCCAATTTTTGGAAATAATTTGAAAATCTCAGATTCTCAGGAGCTAAGAGTGTGCCTGTTTCCATACTTAGTCAGTGGAAAATATTTTTAATAAATAGAACTGAATCTTCCAGTAATGTCCCAACTCAAGAAATTAACTGGAACACTAGTCAATAAAGGAGAAGAGAGGGAAAAGATGAATGTAGACACATGTAATTTCAGAACCTTTACTTTGATGAAACTCATTGATGTCATTAAAACAAATAAGGATACAGTAAATCTCCTTTACTGGTGTTAATCATAAAGATCATACATTAGAAATCATTTTTTTTTAATTTGAGAGTGACAGAAGAGAGAGAGAGAGAGAGAGAAAGAGATCACATGCAAGCAGGGCAGGGACAGAGGGAGAGGGAGAGAGAGAATCTTAAACAGTCTCCATAACTCAGCACAGATTCTGATGAGGGGCTTGATCTCAGGAGTATGAGATCATGACCTGAGTAAAAATCAAGAGTCAGGCTTAACCAACTGAGCCACCCAGGTCCAATGGTTGGGGTTCTGAAATGCAATTAAACCTTGCATTTCTGGTAAAAATCCCACTTTGTCAAGGTTTACAATACTTTTTATGTATTGCTGGATTCAGTTTGATAATATTTTGTTAGAAATTTTGTGTCCATAGTCATGAGAGATACTGTTCCATAATTTGTAATGAATGCATTCAGTGGCTTATATATTTACAATTTTAAAATTCATTTAAAGATATTTTCCAATTTTTCTAATAATCTGTGTTGACCCATGCATCATTTAGAAATGTCTTGATTATTTTCCAAATATTTTCTTCTTCTTTCTTACCTTCCTTCTTCCCTCCCTCCTTCCTTCCTTCCCTCCCTCCTTCCTTTCCTTTCCTTTCTTTTCCTTTCCTTTCCTTTCCTTTCTTCCTTCCTTCCTTCCTTCCTTCCCTCTTTCTACCCCTTCTTCTCTTGTTTTCCTCCTCTTCCTCTTCCTAAGCCTTTCTCTCTCCCCCTTTCTCTCTTTCTCATTTCCTGTTCTCTCACAAAAATAGAACACTAATATCTTGAGATAAATTATCTTAGACTTTAAATAAAGATGGTGGCCTCAAACTAATATCTGAGTTAAAAGATTCAGGACAAGGTATTCAAAGTTTGACTTTGACTTGGCCCAGAATAATGGTTGGAAAATATTTTAAAGTTTCAAGTGATAAGTAATGATTTCTATATTAAATAAAGTACAGAATAGGGTTTTATTAACATCAAACAGGGGCGCCTGGGTGGCTCAGTCGGTTAAGCATCTGACTTTGGCTCAGGTCATGATCTCACGGTTCATGGGTTCGATCCCCACATCGGGTTCTGTGCTGACAGCTCAAAGCCTGGACCCTGCTTCGGGTTCTGTGTCTCCCTCTCTCTCTGCCCCTCCCCTGCTCATGCTCTGTTTCTCTCTGTCTCAATAATAAATAAACATAAAAAATTTAAAAAAAAACATGAAACAGTAAAAAAAAAGATATTTTGATGAATCTTAGATGTAAATCTTATATGCAATATTTACTTAAATATTAGATTTGAATCTGTAATTTTTTTATTTTATTGTATGATTAAAATTCTCTAAATTTCAGTAGAGAGATCTACTTCTAGAAATTAAATCTTTACTTTATATATGTACCATGGACCTGACACCATACTGTGTGTAGGAACAGGCACAACATGTATAGAATTTGTGCCAGCAGCAATATGGTGATATGTCACTGCATGTGACAAAAACAATAAATACTAGACAATGAATGGTAAGTCGTAAATAAATGTAAAAGGTAGTAATCAATTATAGACAGATGAGAGCTTTTTCCATTTGGGATGATGAAAAACATTTGCAGCTTCAAATAATAAAATTAATTTCATTTTATTGATATTCATTGGAAATGATACTATTTTAAGTTCTTTACCATCCTCTGCTGTAAGGTGGGGACGGGGATACTTATGCTTTAGCTCATTGGCATTTCTTGTTAAATACATAAAATTTAGTAAAATTAGTGTATATTTTTACACTTCCTTATTTTAGAATTTGTTGAATATCTTGAAGTCCAACTTCTCAAATAAATTTTTCCCAAACTTAATTTTCATTTAGTTTTGAAATCATAGTACATTTTTAAGAAAACTTTAACCCATATGTTTTTACTCATCAGCTCTTAAGTTATTAAAGTTCATTATTGTTTTTAATAGATATTTTATGTTCTAAAGAAGTCTGTGGAGCTATTTCAATGACGTTTTTATTCTGATTACAAAGCACAATAATTAGTTTTAGCCAGGGGTTACCAAACAATCTGGAAGAAAAGAATCTTCTCAGGTCTTATCTCTTTTCACTGCATTGTCTTAACTGCATTTTCCCCGTGGGCATAAGACCCTGAGTGTGACAGTATCGGGTAAGAAAGAAGAATTGGACACAAACCAGTCAAGGCATTTGTGGAAAAGCTTTACTTCCAGTTATAAGCAAAGAACACACTCAGGTTTATGACTAAATCAAGTAGGAATGGGCATATTCACTAGGTTTGTTGTATATCCTCTCTGTAACGATTCAAGTGAAATTACTGGAGATGCAGTTAGTGATGGAATCATGCCAAAATACAAGATATTTATAGAGAAAGAGCTCTAGTACATTCATGAAAGTGACTGAATGAGATGAGAAGATCCGTGGGTAACTCCCTTTCATTCTTAGGGAAAGACACCTTAACATAATCCAGTGGCTATACAAGGGCTTCCGGACTGAATCAATAAATCAGCATCAGGGATCTATTTATCTATCCAGTCACTATTTAGCCCAAAGTAGCCACAGCTATAGAGAAGTAACGTGAGTAAAGTCTAACCGGAGGAGCTACACTACATGCAGGTGAAGTAGGTAGTTGTTAACATCAGAACATTGTTCATCCGGAGATACTGTATCTATGCAGTTTGTCACTGAAATCTAGAAATCCATGATTAGGGAATCATTTCTTTGACTAAAGACTTTGTCCTCTAAAACAATTCAAATCACTCCATGAAAGGAAATGCAATAATCTTTCTCAACCACTGAACATTAGTGATCAAGTCTATCAGATTCTTTTAAGGGCTTATGAGTTTCCATGGGGAAGGATGGATTTTTCTTTATTTCAGAGTTTTGATAAGACTAGATATATTTGTAAAAAGTCTTTAAGAGCACAATCTATTTGAGGCTACTGGGTGGCTCAGTCAGTTAAGCCTTGGACTCTTCATTTAGGCTCAGGTCATGATCTTACAGTTTATGGGATCAAGCCCCATGTCAGGCTTTGTGCTGACAGCACAGAGCCTCCTTGGGATTCTCTCTCTCTCTCTCTCTCTCTCTCTCTGCCCCTCTCCCACTCACATTCTCTCCGTTTCTTTCAAAATAAATAAATAAGTATTTAAAAATGCAATCTATTTGTCCAAGATCCCATCTACATAGTTTATACATAGTAGGAAGAAACTTTCTGCCATGCTTATAGCCAATGCCAAAAGTAATTTGTGAAAGGAATTTTGTAGTCAGTTGAGTTATTTGTAATCTAATGAAAAGCAAACAATATATTCTGGCACAGTTCTGTTGGTGTGAGTTTTCATGAATAAATTTCCTGAATTTTTTTCCTCTACTGAAAGGCAAAATGCCAGGGAGCCCATCTCTACTGGGATGGGGTTACAGTATACAAAAAAAAAAAGATAAGTTTTCTACCAAGGTTTTAGAGTTATCAGCAAAATACTAGAGGTGAAAACCTAACCTATAGAAAGCATGCAGGGCAAGTCCCTAACTGGCTCATAATAGATGCCTCGTAGTATGAATGCCTGGATTTCTTTTTCTTTTTCTTTTTTTTTTAACTGAAATCTTTTCAAACATTGAATTGATATACATCTTCATAAAGGAAGACATAATTGACATCTATTTTTACAGAGGTAATAACTGAGACTTGGGGTGGCTATCTGAAAGTGTATCTTTGAAGGAAGAAAAAGTGTCTGATTCTATTCTATGATATTATAATTCCTTCTTCGCTCAGGCAAGTCTTTCTTTGCTTCACAATGTGAGAACCATAGAGATTCTTCAAGAGATCTTTTAAGAATGTATTTCTATGTTTTTCAGAATAAAGTTTCAGAAGTCCATTCTAGGCCAAGTAAGAGCTCAGATGCAAGAATTGTAAAACTATCCATGGGATTTAACATCTGAGTAGGCTGATAGATTCCTTTTTGCCCTTCTTTCTTATTGCAATGGAATTGAACCAAAGTTGTAATTCTTGGAGAGTTTCAGAATGGTAAATGCAGTTCAAACCTAGATACTAGCTGCTCTCTGCATGTTAAAAGGTAATTGAATAGGAGCAAGTACAAGTGCAATTGGATATGTAGGCTAGAGGCACTAAGTTGCAGCCTCAAAGAGGTCACACTGAAATGAATTTTTTAAAAGGACTATAAAATTGCATCTAAGACAGATGGGAAGCAAAAGCAATATTTAAATGAAATTGTTATGGATATAAGTCACTTTCCAGGCATTATAACTATTTCTAACATAAAATATGTTTTCACTTCATATATAAAACATTGTTATTATTCACATTTTATGACATGTTAACATATTAAAACTTAAATGTTTAATGCATATATTAAAATTTTGTGTCATCATTAACCCAGCTGATGAATTCTCTTTGAAAAAAAATAATGGAAAAGATATATCAAGAGAGATAATTTTTACAATTAGAATAAAAATATGTAGCTTAAAGTGTGGTGAGATAAAAATGTCTAACTCAAAGTTCCAAACGCCTCCTTTTTTTTTTTTACTCATGAGAATCCTACTGCCATTTGTTTTCCTATTAAATGACATTTCAAATACTTTACTATAAACATAAATAATATCTCCTTTCCAGAAGGCAATGACAAACTAAATTTGAGATCTGGCTACATTTCTACACCTTACCCCAAACTAAATAGATGAACAGTTGCTTTATAGATTGTATCTGAAGGATAAACGAAGAAAGACAGTAAGTTACAGAAAACATGTCACTTGAAACTGGCATCTGCCCTTTAATTCAGGAACATCGCCCTAAACCCTGTCATTTTCGTTGACATCTGTTACACATCCTGATACATGAGGTTCTGGAAAAGCACAGTGTGATCTGCGGTTGGTTAGAAAACATATATAACATATTTATATCTGTATAAATATGTATCTTAAGTGTATTATATACATATATTTTTTAAACTGCCTTGATTTATCTATAGATAAGGCTTCGCCTTTATTAGTCTTCAAAGTTGGGAAAACACTGTTGACATACTGATCCTCCTAGATTTAGTAGTGGCTGCTGTTGGGGACACTGAAAGCCTTGTACACTCAAATTATACATCCCTTGTGATATAGGAAATTTTCACCATTAATTGACTTCCTTGAATGAAGGCATCTCAAGAAAACCCTTGTTAGATGTATACACATAACCTGAGATGAGTATACCATTAATATGCTTATGCTAATTATCATCAGTTATCACATTAATGGAGAAAAGATCCTTTGCAGTAGAAAGGAAGAACTACACCACGAGACAATGAGTAGAAGTCATCTATGGCCATGGCTACTCAAAGTGTGGTCCACTGAATGATAGTATCAGCAGCACCTGATAGACTGTTAGAAATGCAAATTCTCAGGTCCCTTACCCCACCTGCTGAATCAGAATGTACTGGGGATGGCACCCAGGAGTCTATATTATAACAAGGTCCCGAAGGCGATTCCGATGAGTGTTCACATTTGTCAAGCAGTGGTCTAAACTTCGGAATAATGAAAAACCTGTCAGAATGAGAGGAGGGGGATGAACAGAGTGATATTTCACATACCACTTACATTTATTACACACATTTATTTATATTAATTCATAATCTCAGATACATTTACCTGAAAAAAAATCATGGTAAAAATTAAATGGCCAGGACGAGTGGGTACCTTAATACTTCTATATTTGCATCTACTATGATTACATTAATAAATTAAGAATAATCTCCCCCAGAGAATTGGCGGCAGTGCCGCTCACCCTCCAGTTCTGTCCCTAGCCCCAAAACAGCAAGAGAAAGAAATCAAGGAACCACTCCTGTCATTGACCAGTCAACCCCACCAGGGTCAATAGACACACGGAGTTCCCAGGGAAAAAGCTGCTGACATCTGAGGATAAACCATTTTGAACAGGTTTTACCTTACTGCTGACCTGGAAGACTTTGACTCCTGGTTACAAGGGCTACCTCAAAAAACAAACCAAAGTACACATGGTGGAGAGTCCCAAATATCACTATGAGTAGGGAAATAAAATAACCAAAGGCATAACAAGAGAGACCAAGGGACACCATTAAAAGAACACTTCCTGACAGGACAGGCTCTAGACAGTCAATGAGCCTCCTTTAATATAGCAATACTCACAGGTGCAGAGCCCATAACAAGCTTTTAAAACTGACAAGAGACAGAAAGCTAGCCAAAATGATGAAACGAAAGAAATCTCCTCTAAGAAAATTCCAGGAAGAACTCACAGCTACAGAATTGGTCAAAACAGATATAAGCAACACAACTGAGCGAGAATTTAGAAAAATTGTCATAAAATTAATCGCTGGGCTTGAAAAAGGCATGGAAGACATCAGAGAAGCTATTGCTACAAAGACTATGGGCCTTAAAAATAGTTGTCATGAATTAAAAAATGCTATAAATGAGGTGCATAATAAAATGGAGGCAGACACTGCATGGATTGAAGAAGCAGAGAGGAGAATAGGTGAATTAGAAGACAACATTATAGAAAAAGAGGAAGCCGAGAAAAAGATAAATTGATCCAGGAGCACGAAAGGAGAATTTGAGAATTGAGTGATACAATCAAACGGAACAATATCCGTATCATAGGAATTCCTGAAGAAGAAGAGAGAGAACAAGGGGCTGAAGGGGTACTTGAACAAATTATAGCTGAGAACTTCCCCAATCTGGCGAAGGAAACACATTGAAATCCAAGAGGCACAGAGAACAGCCCTCAGACATAACTTGAATCGACCTTCTCCACAACATATCATAGTGAAACTGGCAAAATATAAGGATAAAGAAAGAATTCTGAAAGCAGCTAGGGATAAAAGGGTCCTAACATACAAAGGGAGATTTATCAGAGTAGTTGCAGACGTATCTACTGAAACTTGGCAGGCCAGAAAAGAATGGCAGGAAATCTTCAATGTGATGAACAGAACAAATATGCAGCCAAGAATCCTTTATCCAGCAAGCCTGTCATTCAGAATAGAAGGAGAAATAAAGGTTTTCCCAAATAAACAAAAATTGAAAGAATTCACCACCACTGAAGCAGTCCTACAAGAAATTCTAAGGGGGACTCTATGAGGAAAATGTTGCAAGGAACACAAGGTACCAGAGACACCATGACAAGCATGAATCCTACAGAGAACACAGTGACTCTAAACCCAGATTTTTCAATAATAACACTGAATGTAAATGGACTAAATGCTCCAAACAAAAGACATAGGGTAGCAGAATGGATAAAAAACAAAATCCATCTATTTGCTGTCTACAAGAGACTCATTTTAGGCCTGAGTACACCTTCAGATTGAAAGTAAGGGGATGGAGAAATATCTATCATGCGAGTGGAGGTCAAAAGAAAGCCGGAGTAGCCATACTTATATAGGACAAACTGGACTTTAAAGTAAAGGCAGTAACAAGAGATGAAGAAGGGCATTCTATAATAATTACAGGGTCTATCCATCAGGAAGCGCTAACAATTATAAACATCTAGGACTGAATTCGGGAGCACCCAAATACATAAAACAATCACAAACAGAAACAATCATATTGATAAGAATGTGCTAATTTCAGGGGATTTTAATACTCCACTTACAGCAATGGAAAGATCAACTAGACAGAAAATCACTAAAGAAACAATGGACCTGAACGACACAATGGAACAGACGGATTTGACAGATATATTTAGAGCTCTACATCCTGAAGCTATGGAATTCACTTTCTTCTAGTGTGCACATGGTACATTCTCCAAGATAGACCACATACTGGGTCATAAAGGAGCCCGCAATAAATATAAAAGAATTGAGATGATACCATGCACACTTTCAGATCACAATGCTATGAAACTTGAAATAAATCACAGGAAAAAGTCTGGAAAACCTCCCAAAACATGGAGGTTAAAGAACACCCTACTAAAGAATGATGGGGCCAATCAGGCAGTTAGAAAAGAAATTAAAAAATATATGGAAACAAATGAAAATTAAAATTAAACAATCCAAACTCTCTGGGATGCAGCAAAGGCAGTCCTAAGAAGAAAGTATATTGCAATCCAGGCCTATTTCAAGAAACTAGAAAAAGCACAAATACAAAATCTAACAGCACACCTAAAGGAACTAGAAGGAGAGCAGCAAGAGCACCCCAAACCCAGCAGAAGAAGAGAAATAATACAGATCAGGGCAGAAATAAACAATATAGAATCCAAAAAAACAGCTGAGCAGATCAATGAAACCAAGAGTTGGTTTTTTGAAAAAATAAACAAAATCAATAAACCTCTAGCCAGGCTTCCCAAAAAGAAAAGAGAGCACCCAAATAGACAAAATCATGAATGAAAATGGACCTATTACAACCAATCCCTCAGAAATAGAAACAATTATAAGGGAATACTATGAAAAATTATATGCCAACAAACTGGACAATCTAGAAGAAATGGACAAATTCCTAAACACACACGCACTACCAAAATTAAAACAGGAAGAGATGGAAAATCTGAACAGACCCATAACCAGTGAAGAAATTGAATCAATTACCAAAAATCTCCCTACAAATAAGAGCCCTGGGCCAGATGGCTTCCCTGGGGAATTCTACCAGACATTTAAATCAGAGTTAATACCCATTCTTCTCAAGCTATTCCAAAAAATAGAAATAGAAGGAAAACTCATTCTACAAAGCCAGCATCACTTTGATTCCCAAACTGGACACAGACCCAGTAAATAAAGAGAACTACAGGACAATATCCTTGATGAATACAGATGCAAAAATCCTCAACAAGATACTAGCAAATTTAATTCAACAGCATATAAAAAGAATTATCCATCATGATCAAGTGGGATTCATTCCTGGGTTACAGGGCTGGTTCAATATTCGCAAATCCATCAATGTGATACCTCACGTTAACAAAAGAAAAGATAAAAATCATATGATCCTATCGATAGATGCAGAAAAAGCATTTGGCAAAATACAGCATCCTTTCTTAAGAGTACTCTCAAAACATTTACTTAAATAGGTCTTAAATCATTAAATAATTACTAATGCTCTGGAGTATTCTGTAGGGAAGTTAAAATTTAAAAGAATCGTTATTTATATAGGTATTTTTATATGTGAAGGCACTGCTAAATCTTTTGTAGTGGTCCATTACAAAACAAAACAAAAACAACCAAAAATTTCTACATGTGTAGTAGTTCTTTCACATGTATGTGAATGACAAAACCCTCACAGAAACATGGAATTGAAGGAATCATAGGAACCCATGAAGTTATCAAGGAGCTTTTAGTCTGTAGATTATAATTGTGCTCACTAAAGACATAAAGCCTTTGAACATGTGCTTTTGCTAAATTCCTACTCATTCAGGTGACCTATGTAACTCAAATGGGGACTATTGTATGTGACTCTGCTGAACCTCATCTTGTGAGATTTAATTCATTGCTCAAACCTGCTGAGAATTTGTCAGAGCCCAATTTTGTCATCAAATGAATTCACTGCTCTACCCTGTTTTGTGACATCTAGAAATTCTGTGCATATCCCTTATTCATGCACACATTGTTTTATGGACTATCCTAGGGCAAGACCATTGCGGAATTTAAAATTTTTCAAATTTAAAAAGAGAATATGGTGCATGTATGACATATAAGAGTTTCTGCTATGATTCCACGTTTAATTTCAGGGGTATTATATAATAGGTCACACCGAAATAAATAGGGCTTATGGGAAAAATAGGTTTGGTAGACCACCCAAATCCTGTGAAAATTTGTAAGCAGAATAACAACAACAAAAACAACAAAATAACTGTTCTAATAAAAATGTAGCAGGACACTTCTCTACTGCCATTTACACCTAGCATCCTAATTAGTTAATCCTTTGCAAAACAAAACCATGGAGCACTTTCTTTATCTCTGCTGATATAAATCCTGATAATTTTGATAGCAACTGTTTTCATCCAAAAAATAAAATGGAAAAAACAAAACCCAACTTTAATTCCATGTCTCAGTCATCTGACCTTGGGCTGACATCTTCACTATTTTTTCCCTTCAGAGAAATGTAAGAGCAAGCCTGCAGGTTTTGATGGCCCTGGGATTTGTTTGTCTATTCCCATGTTTGCATTTTTCTCTTTGCTGTTTTCTTTGCCTTGAATTACATTCTGTACTCATCTCATTGTCAATTACTAATGTATTTCAAGTCTCATGCTTTGTGACAAGTCCATTTTGGCAACTCATCCTTCTATATTGTTACAGAACTAATTACTAATTACATATGACAATCTTATCATACTCAACATACAAAGGCCTGTATTGCAATATCATATAGATATTGCATATCATATATATTTATGATATATGGCTATCTATCTATCATCTATTCCTGTCCTCATCTTCCATCTCCTGGTCTTGAGCTAATTCATGTCATAAAAATGGCAGAAGAGTAATTGATTTAATAATGTATCCATTATTCAGATGTATTAGTCAGGATTCTCCAGAGAACACATATCCTGTGGAGAGAATATATATTGGGAATACATATGCTTTATATGCATTTGTTGCTTTGATGGCTATTAGATTGCTATTCATAGGAGTCCCATAGTGTGGTACTGAACTGTTTGAGAATTTCTGTTTTTCCAGACCCTTCTCAGCATAGCATGTTACAAAACCTTTTAAATTTTGACAAAATGAGAGTTGACAAATGGTATCTTCTTGCTTTTTTATTATAAATGAGGTATAACATCCATTAAAGTGTTTAAGAACCACTTGTATTTTCTTCTCTGAGGAAGTTATCCATATCTTTTGTCTATTTTCCATAAACTCACTGATATTTTTATGATAAATTAGAGTTCTATACCAATTAAGAGAATAAAATAGAGTACATCATTGTGTTTTGACTTGCAAATATTTTCCAGAATTAGCTGTTTAATTAGTCTGGTCTCACCAAAAAGATTTTAAAAATCATTTATGTATGTCAAAAGTTTAAATACATTTTAGTTGAAGTATTACATAAATATACAGATCAAAGAATTTTTATTAAAGGAGTAAAGTTCATCTTTGTAAATACCACCCAGAGCAAGAAACTGCTCCATAAATAGCTTCTCATATGACACCTCCAATCACTAGCAATCTCTCCCCAAAGATAAAGTCACCAGCATACATGAGTTATGTCTGTTTTAAATTTTAAGTAAATTTATTTATTCTTAATGTTTATAATGTTTATTATATATCATAAAATTATACATATTTTAAAAAGTTTTATAGGTTATGTATTCTTTAGGTATTTGGCTTCCCTTGCTCAACATTAGGTATATGAGATTCACCCATGTTATACTATGTAGCATTAGTTTATTTTCCTCCATTGCTGTATAAGGTGGGCTAATATATCAAAATTGCTTTCATCTGCTCAGGCTGCTATAGCAAAACATCAGAGACTGAGTAGCATATAAAAACAGAAATTTATTTCCAATAGTTTTGGTGAGTAGAAGCCCAAGATCACAGTCAGGTGAGGGTCCTATTCCAGGTGGCAGACTTCTTATATCCTTATATGATCAAAAGAGCTATGGGTACTCTTTCATGAAGCCAAGGCCTATGATCTCATCACCTTCCAAGGCCACAACTTTTCTAACCTATCACATTGAATATTAGGATTCCAACATGTGAATGCAGGGGGCACACAAGCATTCAGTCCATAGCAATAATTTACTTATTTCTCAACTGTTGGAGGCCACTGAGGCTTTTTCAATTTCTGATTATTTCAAGAGTGCTGCTAGATAATGCTTATATATGTCTTTTAGAGGACATGTGTATATATCACTTTGGACTATATATTTAGGACTGGAATTGCTAGATCATAGCATATACATATATTCAACTTTATTAAATACTGTCAACTGATGATCCGATTTGATTGTGAAAATTTTCATTCCTATCAACAGAATATTAATTGTCATTTAACATCAGTCATTCTGTGTAATGGTGCCTTACTGTGTGTGTATATATGTTGTATTCTCCTGCTGATTACAAAAGTTAATAATCAATTTTTTTTACTTTATCTGTTGAACATTATTTTAAATTTTACTATTTTATTACCTTGCTTCTGCTATCTTTGGGTTTAGTATGTGTTCTTTTTCTTTCTGCTTGAGAAGGAAGATTGGATCATTCATTTTTAACCATTCTTCTTTCTTACAATATGAATTTAAGGCTATAAATTTCCTTCTAAGCATTGTTAGCTGCATTCCCCAAGGTTTGATATTTTATTTTCCATGTCATTTAGTTAAAATGTTTTCTAATTTCTATTCATTTTTTTTTAAATCCATGAGTTACTTAGAAATGCACTGTTTAATTTCCAAGCAGTTGGGGGGAATTTCTAGTTTTGTCTTCTTATTGATTTCTAACTTAATTTCACTGTGGTCAAATAATGTACTTTGAATGTCTCAAAACTTTTGAAACTTGTTGGGGTTTGCTTTATGATCCAATATGTGGTTAATTTTGGTGAACATTCCTTGTGCACTCTGTTGTCATTGGGTGAAGTGTTCTTATGTCAATTAGATCAGTTGGTTAATTGCATTTGTGAAAGACATACTATAAGATGGCCTACAATTATTTTTGCCTCTGGGTAATCAAACCATTATGTAATTCCCTCCCATGGTGGTTTGTGGATCCTGTGACTTGCTTATAATCAATAGAATATGATCATGTTATATAAGATTGAACTATCCGTCTTGATAGGAGACTTTCTCTTGCTGATTTTGATAAAGCAAGTGGTGTGAGGGAGCCAGAGACTGAGCCTAAAGACAAGCTACAAAATAAGGGTGACACCTAGTCAACAGGTGGCAAAACACTGAGACTCTTGGTCCAAAGGGAGGCAAGAAACTGTGCCAAGAAATGTGTGATCTTGAAAGCAGATCCCAGTCAAGACTTGAGGAGAGACTGTAGCTCTGGGCAATACCTTAATTATAGCTTTAACACGAGTCTCTGAGGCAGAGAGGCCCCAGTAAAGCTGTGCCGGGACTCTTGACCCATAGAAACTTTGAGATAATGAATTGAGTAGTTTAAGAGGAAATCTGTGCTGATTTGTTGTTATGCAGGGACAGATAACTCCTACAGTGTTGTTTATAGCATCTGTAATCCTATTGCCCTAGCCATAGAGAAAGGTATGTAAGACTACCTCACTTTTTGTGGTTTTCTCTATTTCTCCTCTTAGTTCTATAACTTTTATTTTGCTTTATACATGTTGAAGTTATATTTTTTATTGTACACAAATGTAGAATCTCTTTGTCTTTCTGGAGAATTTACTCCTCTATCATTACAAATTATTCTCTTCCTGATAGTACTTCTTATTTCAAACAGCTGTTAAAACTTTTCCTTTCTCTGTTTTTCATCAATATTCCAATGGTAAGCTTAGCTGATATTCTCTTTTTATTTCTCTACTATGCCTCACAAAACATATGGAATTTGTGGGTTGATATCTTTCATTACTTTTAGACTATCATTGACCATTATCTCTGTTTAGTTACTTCTGTCCCATTTGTTCTTTTCTACTTAGGATGCGCTACTTATATTCATGGTAAATCATTTCTCACATGCCTCTAATATTCTTTTATGAATTTTCATAATTTTTTTCTTGATAATTTTTTCTTTCTGTTTCAATGTGAATATTTTCTATTGACCTGTCTTCCAATTCACTACCAGTAGGGTCTTTCAATTTATGCAATTGCTTGTTAAGACTCACAGTCAAATTCTTAATTTCATCTATTCAACACACATTAATTGAGTAGCTACTTTGTGACAGTACTGTGTTATGCCCTAAACATATATCAGTTAAAAAAGAACAAAATAAAAAATTAAGTGACAAATATCCTTACCTTCACACAGTCTACATTTTAGTATAGGTAAGCAGAAAAAAATCAATAAGTATATTGCATAATCTGTTAGAATGTGAATGTACTATGGAGAAAATTAGTGCAAAGGCTGAGAGCAAAAAAGAATGGTGCAATTTTTGATGAAGTGGAAAGTGAAGAGTTGCCTGGAAAGGTGGCATTTGACCCAAGACTTAATAGAATAAGAAAAGTTAGCCATATGAATTTTTGGAGGAATTTTATTCTAGACAGTCCTGAGGCTGGAGTATTCTTGATAAATTTGAGGAACAGCAAAAATGCCATGTTTGTGGAGCAAAGTGAGTGATGGGGAGAAAACTCTAAGAGATCAAAGTGAAAACTGGTGAGCAGGGCAGAGAAAGTGAAATCTTAAGGACAGACTGTAAGATATTTTAGATCATTATAAAGATTTTGATTTTGACTTGAATAGTTTGGAAAATTATTGAAGAGTTTTAGGCAGATGGCTGATATAATGATAATAATTCACAGAATTCTTCTGGTTTGTTTGTAAATGGTGCTAGCATAGCAAAAATGGAAGCAGAAACACTAATTGGGGGGGGGGCAGTTTTAATAATCCCCATGTGGGTCATGGTGTTTTGGATAAAGGTAGTACACAGGTTGTAAATTATGGTGAGAACTTGTTGGATTTAGGATATACTTTGAAGGTAGAGTCAATGGTGTTTAGTTTAACGCTGCCTGGTTTAATAATGAGATCGTTTATATCTATATATTTTCTACTGTGTCTGGCTTTGGCTATAACATATATGTTTTATATTAGGCATCATAAGTATTTTAATTAGTTTCATTATTGGGCGCCTAGGAGTCTCAGTCGGTTAAGCATCTGACTTCAGCTCAGGTCGTGATTTCATGGTTTGTGGGTTGGTTCGTGAGTTTGAGCCCCCTGTCTGGCTCTGTGCTGATAGCTCAGAGCCTGGAGCCTGTTTCCGATTCTGTGTCTCCCTCTCTGTCCCTCCCCCATTAATGCTCTGTCTCTCTCTCTGTCTCTCAAAAATTAATAAATAAATGTTAAAAAATTAATTAGTTTTGGGGCACCTGAGCGGCTCAGTCAGTTAAGCGTCCGACTTCGGCTCAGGTTATGATCTCACGGTTATGGGTTCAAGCCCTGCATCGGGTTCTGTGCTGACAGCTCAGAGCCTGGAGCCTGTTTCCGATTCTGTGTCTCCCTCTCTCTCTCTGCCCCTCCCCCACTCGTGCTCTGTCTCTGTCTCAAAAATGAATAAACTATAAAAATGTTTAAAAATTAATTAGTTTTATTATAGACAAATAATTTAAGATTTTAAAATTTCTAAAGTACTGAGGACAGGTATTACATGGAACAGGTATTTTACCTTGCCTAATGTTTAAGTTGTATCACATTATGGTTAATAAATCAATATTATTTTTAATAGCCCTATTATATTAGGAATTTTGAGATTGCCTTTGAGGTGCAGTATAGGGATTTTTATTTTGTAAAAACTAATAGGCCTTTTGAAGAAAATAGTATCTTTTCTTAGGCAAAAAATTTCAGTAAGTGTACCTATTGAATCAAATTTTAAATTTTATTCTTGAACTCCTGTTTGTGTATAACATAATTAACTTTTAAAGACTAGTAATCATATTATAAAAATCTCTGACTCTATATTTCTGAGTTTATTTCACATTTTTTAAATATGTTGCAAGTACACAGATTACCCAAACTTATTTCAGGTTTTTAACATGATAGGAATATATATATCATCCAAATAGCCATATCTTAATCTTACATTTATGCTTCCTTAATTTTGACTCTATTTTAGGCTTAATTTTAGGATAACTTTTTACTTAAATTCTACTTTGTCTTATACTTATCACAGATCTCATTTCACATTAGCCTGTGAAACTTTTCCCTCTTGTTCACATTCAGCTCAGTCAATTTGGTTGTTTAATGCTTCTTTTGGGAAAACAAACAAATAAACAAAGACAAAAGTTTGTTTAGTGCTGTACTTTGAAGTCCTTGTGTCTTACCTGAGGGAGTCTGGTCCATTTATATTATTTGGCATTTCTGTTATATTTGAAACATTGATACCTTTTTTCTGATTTTGTGCATCCTTACTTTATTTTTCATTTCCATAGTTTTGCTAATATAAATATCCCTTGTTCTTTTTTTCCTGTTATCATTTTAAATGTATATGTCTTATGTTTAATTTGTATACCTAGTGGTCAATTTTGAATTTTCATTTTCTATGAACTATTTATTACATTAATATCAAAGAATGAAAGAAAAGGAAAAGAATGGCATATCCCATCTCTACCATTTTCTTATTTCTTTATATATAACCTGAGTCATTTTAGACATGTAGGCATTATTATCTTTATTTATCTCTGCATTTGTTGTTTTTCACAGATTTGACTTTCTTATCTGTAATTTAACACACAACAATATTCTTTCTATACTTTATTCCTTCTTTTGTCATTTATTGTTGCATTTTGTATTTCCTTGAAGTCATTTATCACTTTACTCATTTTTTTTACAGTTTTATTTTTTTATTTATTTTATTATTTTATTATTTTTTATTATTTTTTTAAATTTTTTTTAAATTTATAGTTTATTGTCAGATTGGTTTCCATATAACACCCATACTTTCCTCATTTTACATCTCCAAAATTGATTCAGTGAATTGTTTCTACCCTGTAGAGACAAAGTCTTTTTCATTTCTTTTTTTTTAATTTATAGTTTATTGTCAAGTTGGTTTCCATATAACACCCAGTGCTCTTCCCCACAAGTGTCCTCCACAATGACCATCACCCCCTCTTCCCTTTTCCCCCCTTTTTCATTTCTTTGAAGATACCTAACAGACACATTAAAATTATTTTTATCATTCATGTATTTTCTTCTGATTTTTGAAAATGTGCTCTTTCCCTGATCTTTAGGATATTTCTTTTACCTTGTGTTCCAGTATTTTTTTCACAGAACCCATGCTGCCATCATTTTTTCTAATCAACAGTCCTTCACTGGCAAAATAAAGATATATATCTATAAAGTACCTGATATTTGCCAACAGGAAAAACATCTGGCCTATTTTTTGTCCCCACCTTTTCTAGCTCATTAAGACCCTCTTCCTCTAGATCTACATCTGACTATCAGATTGATGTACATAATTCCTAAGAAAATTGGTAATATCTTCATGCAATATTAATGGCAAATTGTGTAGCTTCTTCTTGATTTTATTGTTTTGATGAGAAATAGATACACCAAGTTGCCTCCAGAAATAGAGGCTTATTTTACATATAGGAATGGCAAGGAAGGAGACAGACATCTCCTGGAATTTTAGGAACAACCTATTAATGGTACTTCAACGATCCTGGAATATAGTTGAAGAACTGAAAAGATTCGGTGTGGCAATAAGAATCAGGTTATCTTGTTTAACTCCTACAAGCACATGTCAGTAATATTTATCTTCTCAATGTTTCACCACTTAAATGACTATACCACCTTCATCAGCCTCCAATTATCTTCATCTTTTCACATCTATCAGCTGAAAGTTCATAGATAGACATGAAGTTCACAGTTTCAATTTCTGAGAATGAAAACATAATGGCTCTAGAAGATTCCTTTTTTCTTTCTAGACAGCATGCACAAATCCATTTCCAGTTTTCTGCCCAGCATATAACATGAGTGCTTTTATGTTGATGAACACTCGTGATATACTTATGGAAGAAAACCAGGGGTTGAATCATGCCATTAGTACTTAAGGAGTTTTCTTAGCAGGGTTTGGGATGGGAGTAGGAGTGTGGCAGGCATTAAATCAATCAGCCAGTTCTCCCAACATATACTCCATTTGGTGTTCTTTCTGTGTTCGCATTTGTCTATAACTTTTCCCTTGAGGAAATAATAAACTTAAGAATCTGTACAACTTTTCTTATGGTCCTCTTCTTCCTATTGCTTTCATGAGGAGTGTTGTTTTGAAATGTTTATAAATAGAGAGAAATTAGATGCCTGAGTTATGGGTAGAAAACATTCTAGAAAGAAAGTTGATCCCACGGACATACATTTTTCTTGCATCCTGTATTTGGGATTTATGTAAAGGCAGACTAACATAAAGGCTTTTTTTTCTGACTACTTGGACGAATCAGTCCAGGGATGATTTTATAGGTTTTACCCAAGAATTCACTTCTCTGTTTACCTCTAGAAATAGTAAAAGTTCTGACTGTACCTAGACAGTCCTTACCTCCCTCTAGTAACCACCAGTGTGTTCTCTCTATTTAAGAGTCTGGAATTTGTTTGTTTGTCTGTTTTTTTCCATTGTTCATAGTTCTGTTTTTTTAATTCTACATATGAGTGAAATATATGGTATTTTTATTTGTGTGACTTATTTCCCTTAGTATTATACTTCAAGGTCCTTCTATGTTGTTGAAAATTGATGAAGAAGAAGTAAAACTTACACTATTTGTGGACGACATGATACTATATACAGAAAACTTTGAAGACATCACCAAAAAACTACTAGAACAGATCAATGAATTCAGTAAAGTTGCAAAATACAAAATCAATATAAAGAAATTTGTTGCATGTCTATATACTAATTTTGAAAGAGAAGAAAGAGAATTTAAGGAAACAATCCCATTTACAATTGCACCAAAAATAATAAAATATTTAGGAATAAACTTAAGCAAGGAGGTGAAAGACCTGTACTCTGAAAACTATAAAACATTGATGAAATAAATTAAAGACGACATTAACAAATGGAAAGATATCCCACGCTCACTGGGAAAACAAATATTGTTAAAATGTCTATACTACCAAAGCAATCACAGATTCAATGCAACTCCTATTAAAATACCAACAGATTTTTTCATGGAACTAGAAAAAATAATACTGAAATTTATAGGGAACTCATAAAAGACCCTGAAAAAAAGCAGTCTTGAGAAAGATGAACAAAATTGAAGTATCACAATCAAAGTTTTCAAGATATATTACAAAGCTGTGGTAACAAACACTCAGAAAACTTGGATTTCTTCTTTTTGATAACATCATCTATATAGATTTGATCAACAGATGTAATCTAAGTTATCATCTAGGCATCTCTCTCATCTCTTCCTGTTTCTCCAATTTTAGTGCTATTTCTTTGGCTCAAGTATTCCTTATTTCTTCTTAACATTAGTAGAGGGTTCCATTCTTAACATTTGAGTTAGTTTCTTTGTGGTCTATTCCCATTTTCATGGCTACAGCTTACTTCAGTATAACCTGAGTTGCTCAAAATATTATATTCCAGTTCCTTAACATGATCTTAAGGGTTTATTTTTGTGTGTCTGTTTCTTACCTTAATCCTCAAAAATAAATTGGGCAATTTCCTGAGAGGCATGATGCTCTATCATCTGTTCTTTCCGGCTAACACCATGGAAAATTCATACTCATCATTCAAATCTCAGTTTAAGTAATACTTTCTGTCACAACCTTCAGACAACTGTAATAATTTTATCTCTCTGTGTTCTTATAGCATTTTGCATATATCATACTGAATATTAAGGTTTTTTGATTTTTCTTTTAACATTTCTTTTTTTGCTCTATATTTTGACATTGTTGAGGGCAAGATCTTTGTCTTATTCTTTGTGCCATGAGCAACTAATATACTACCTGAAACACTGTGGACAATGAAGTAACTACTTGTAATGTATAAAAATATAAATGATCTGATGCTTCTGGGTCAGGATAAATCCATCATAGCCTCAGAAAAAATGCCCAGGGCATATCCCTCAGATAATGGGAAACAAATTTATTTTTCTATATAAAGTAAAAATAAAGCTATGTGGAGAATATTAAATATCTTGTTCCACTGAGGTACTTATGAGGTTTTTGAATTGAATTGAATTGAATTGAAATTCCTCCCTCAATATAAATCCTAGATGCAAGTCAAGTGTTCTTAGGGGACTGATACTAGAAAAAGAAACAGAAAGAAAACCAAACATTAGGTTTTAGTCTAAGAATTTGAGTGCTTTTTAAAACCCACCAAATATAATCAGATTTATATTTATTTTTACAGAAATGTTTGCTCAGCTAATGCATTCCTAATCAAATAATGGGTGTTCCATGATGGAAATTTCAAATAAAGTTCTTAAGAATGTCAAAAAGTAAATAAGCTAACTAGAATTATATTTCTTTGTTTCCCAGTGGACCTCTACATACTTGGAGAAGGATATGGTGTATTTAGAAATACGCCAGATAGACACTCAAATGAGAGCATAGTGAACACTCTCTCCTCCATCCTTTACCCCCAATCAATGATTTCACACATACCTTTTGAGATATCTTCATTTTTTAAGTGACAATTATTTCCATACCCTGTTAAATTTACTTCATATTTGGTTTAATTTTTTTGCAAACTCCATACCACCTCAAAATCTACAATTTCATTAACTAATCTATTTTGTATAAAAATAAAATGTATTTTCTATTTCCTCATTAATTTTGTGTTTTTATGGCTGCCTTACTGTGAATAAAGGTTGATGATTTTTTTTTTACTTGCAATGCAGAGCACATAAATGAACAGTGTATACTATTAAATATAATGTGAAGTTATTTTGAAGTTGATTCTGTGTTATGAAAGTTTTGAAACTTTCAAAAGTATTTGACATGATGCATTCAACCAATAGGGGTTTTCCAACTGAATATAAAGTTCTTCCGCCTTGAGTCTTGCAACATAGGAATCACAGGAAACTTACTAAAGCAGTGTTCTTGAATGTCCAAACTTAGACGCTGTAGAAAACATCTATTACCAATGACACATTCATGAAAAACGTGAATTTATTTTCAGTTTTGTGGTTCATCAGACATTCATAATTAGGCCAAGCTTTCTGAGACATAATTATGAAAGATTTGATTAAAATAGATTTGGAAGCATTGAAATGGCATGGCAAAAGTTCAGATTGTCTGTGTTTACTCTTGTTTGAAATATCTCTCAATGGGAAAGATGAGAGCAACTTTTGTAGAGTTCAGAATCTACTTTGTTTGAAAAGAATTTGGTTCACACGTTCTGAGACAATTTGAGAAAAATGAGATTACTGCCCTCTGAGCTCATGAAGCATTAGGACAATTGGCCATACAAGGAAATAGTCAATAGGACATAACTCATCATTAGGACCCTAGAATGCTAACGCATGCTTGAGGCTTTTTTTTTTTTCCATACTATCCAAGACAGGAAAGTCCACACAACTCTTAAGAAACCTCTGCGTTTCAAAATCACATATATTATCATATATATAATCTCTTCTTCCTCTCCTTATGCTTTCATCCCATCTATCCATGCACAATAGAGTGGCTAGGGCTTTCCATTTAAACATGTCTGATCACATTATCTCTGTTCAACCCATCAGTGAGTTCTCATCTTGCTCAGAGTAGAGCTCTAAATCCCATTTTTCAACCTAGTGGGCTGGATAAAGGGAGCAAACAAGGAGACATAATGAGGCACTCAGGACCTAGCAAAACTAGAAAGCTGTCATCACCCCTAGACATAAGTGTGCACATCAGTTCCTCTTGTACCCCAAGTTTCATGGCATGATGGGAAGATGGGCCTAAATGGATAATGCAAGCATAGTGGGTCTGTGTCATTGTTAGAAAAGTCCTAGTTTGAGGACCCCAACCTTAGAAGCAAGCTTCTAGAAAATTTGCTCAACATTTATCCCTTAATAAAGACATCCTCTTTCTTATGTTGGATTTTAATCCTACCATCTACTTCAGAGGAAGATACTGTATCATCTTCTAAAGCTATCCATTTAGTCTGGAACAAAAGATGCTGAACAAGGCAAGCAGAAAAGCAAGAGACTCATAGAGAATTATCTCCCAATGTGTGCTAGATACATGTCTGTATTTTTTAAATAATCCTTATATGTTTTAGAATATTCTGAATATTTCATAATAATACATCAAAATAACATGAAGTCTTTACATAGTTAGCTTTGGTAACTGTTCATTAGAGGAAACTTCTAGTTGTACTATTTCCTTAATATTTATTGCCTATTATATACCTTTGTTACTGAGAGAAATATATTAAAGTGCTTTATTGTTATTTTAGATTTTTAACTTTATTTTCTTTTTATTTATTTTATTTTTTGTATTTCTTTACATTTTGGCTTCCATAGCAATGCTTTTTGACACATCAAAGTTTTTTTATTTTTTTTATTTTTTTTTTAAAGTTTTTTTATTTTTATTTTGTTCTAAAGAGCTGTTAAATTTGTGTGATGCTTTCTATCCATAATATCTATAACATCCATATTACCTATCCAAATTATCTTATCCAAATTTTTCATAATATCCACCCCAATTTGTTGCGATTCTATCCTTTTTGTCTGAAAGATTATTTTTTAATCATTGTAATTGATGCCTTAATTCTTCTGTGAAAATATCTGTTAGGCTCCTCGTTGTAAATAGATCATCCACTATAACTGAATAATTGAGAAGATTTTAATAAAATGGCTCTTTACAGAGTTGTGGGCCTAAGATTTGAGGAAGCAGACAATGGATTAGGGCAGTATTCTGGGAGGGCTGGTATTTTAGCTTCACCTGTTCTGAAATCCTCCATTTCCCATCCCCACAGTTACTTGCATTTTAGTGGGGTTGATTGACGTGGTACAGTAAATTCATTCCTGCTTCTTATGAAACTGCCTTTCCACTCCATCTCATCAGGTGTCCCTTCCTCATCTCTGGTTGTGTCACTGGCACAGCTGGTAGCTTACCCAGCAATTTTCATGTTCTACAACAGACATTTTTGGACTGAAAATGTCCAGTTGGAATGAAATCTGAACTTCAATCTCTCATCCAATTGAAAACTTCTAACACTACTTAATTCTGACCTGTGGATTCTCCTAACTCAGAGAAAGGAAATGGGAGAACTCTGTTCTTTTACATTTTCCCCATTTTTCTGTTCCACTTTTCCTCCACTCACTGAGATGCTATGAGCTCTTCCAAGATCAGGAAGTCAGGGAGAAGACAAAACTTATCTTATTAGTCCATAGTTAAAATATGGTGTTTGTGCCTTAAGGGTGCAAATGTTTCGATGCTGGCTTTTTATGGCTGCTCGAAGCTTCTAGAGGGCTCTCTTTAGTCTTTGCACATGACTCTCTCCTTCCAATTAGCAATGGTGTGTTGAAATGTTCATGTGCTTCAAGTGTCTCTGACCAGCCAGAAAAACCTTTACAATTTTAAAGGATTTGCCTGGTTCAGTAAGGTCTACTGGGATAATCTTCTGAACTGAGAGTCAGATGACTTAGAACTTCAATTACACCTGCAGACTCTCTTTATGGTGGTACTAAGATTAATGTTTAATTAAGTAACTAGGGGCACCTGGGTGGCTCAGTCAGTTAAGTGTCTGACTTTAGCTCAGGTCATGATCTCGTGGTCCATGGGTTCCAGCCCCGTATTCGGCCCTGTGCTGACTGCTCAGAGCCTGGAGCCTGCTTAGGATTCTGTGACTCCCTCTCTCTCTGCCCCTCCCCTGCTCATGATCTGTCTCTCTCTGAAAAATAAATAAACATTAAACATTTTTAAAAAATGAATAAATACCAAAGGATTGGAATTTAGGGGGTTAGTTTTATAATTCTTCCTTTCAAAGCCTGTCTCTGACCCATCGGATCCACATCATTCCTAAATGCCACAATTTGTTGATTCCATTCCAAAGTCCTCACCATGAGCCACTTTTCTGTGTCAATCTGGCTAAGGCACTATAGCCTAGAGGACACCAAACAATGATCTAGGTGTCAATGTAAAGGTATTTTATAGGTATGATTAATATCTACAACTAGTTGACTTTACATAAAGGAGACTGTCCTTGATTATCAGTGTGAGATGATTCAATCAGTTGAGAGATTTTAAGAACAGAACTGAGGAAGAAGAAATTCCACCTGTGGATGGCAGCATCAGTGTTTCCAGATTATTCTTGCTGATGGCCTGCTGTATGGGTTTGGTACTTGCCTAGCCAATTCCCACAGTTGTCAATTCCATGTGATAAATCTATTTGTTTTATACATATATACGTATATGTAATATATTTAAGATGTATAGGTATAAATGTATACATATGTATTTGTATATGTATATGTATATATATACATGTGTGAATATATATCTACATCTATAAATGCATACATAAGCATATGTAAATATACGTGTGTGAATGTATATGTACATGTATAAATGTATATGTAAACATTTGAATGTGTATATGATGTATATGTATAATGTATATAAAATATATAGAACATATTTAAAATGTTACATGGTGTGCAAAATGCCACACATATATCTCTCCTGTATCTCTGATATATCTACTATATCTATATGTACATATATAAATATATACATCTCCTACTGGCTCTGTTACCCTAGTGGACCCCTGACTGACACAGTCCATAACATCTTGTCCCATAACAATATTAGTTTAGTATGAGTTTATTGAAAGTCTAAAATCTCATCTAAATATTGAATGCCCAAAATCTCATCATTTAAATCAGGCACCAAGGAGGCTCCCAGATGTGATTCATCCTGGGTTACAAGGCTGCTTCCTCTGTGGACCCAAGAAACTAAAGACGGAGTTATGTGCCCCGAGCACTCCAAACCCACCATGGTGGCTCAGGCTTAGCATTAACAGCCATAGACATTACACTTCAGGAAAGGAGGAAACTGGAAGGTTAAAAGGGGTCGCCAACCTCAAGTAGTTTTGAAATCCAGTCATAAGTCTGCTTTGGGCTTCAATGCTTGAGGTTAATTCTCTGTGGCTCTCAGTTTTCCCCTCCATATTCCCCCCTGCACCTCACCCCCCACAAATTCTAGTTTCCACCATCCAGGTCATTCTTTCTTTCACAGGGGTTTGCTGCTGAACACTTTCATTGACCTACTTCCTATCAGAAGAATACTGAGGGTCTGAAAGCCCCTTTCTATATAACAATTTTCAATTAAAACTAGAAATTCTATTTTTTTCTTTAATTGACTCTGTAACATATTATGGTTGCCAGTTTCCTGCTGTAATTTCCACATTTAAAAATAATCCTTTGTCTGAAGTACAAATAGAAGATTTTTGATCTGTGTCTGATAATGGCAAGATGCGAAGTCTTTGTCGTTGTCCCTGTTGTGTTTTGTGTGTAACAGTTTCCCTTGTGTTGTTTCTGTGTCTAATCCTTGCCATGGAATATTTATATTTTATTAATGATTTGAGGCCCATGATGACAGTATCTTCTTCCACAGAAGACTTTAATGGACTTCCATTGGTACAGACAATCTGTAACAAGCTTAATCAAAATTCAAGCTTTGAGTTCCATGGACCTCCATGCAAAGGCTTCTTATGATTATTTTAATCTGGGGTCCCATTGACATTTTGGGGGGTACTGATATTTAGGTCCCCATCTCATTAGTTGCGATGAGCAAGGTTAAGCTTCCCTAAGTTAGACAGACTTCCTTACAACTTAGTTTTTTATGCACCCTTCTGGACTGACAATTTCTTTCAAAGCAAAAACAGCTTTAAGTGCTGGACTTTTCTCTCTGGGACCTCACCTTCCCTTTGAATATTGGCCAAGTAATTTCTCACTATTGGTAAGTTTTTTAAAGTTTTCAAAAATATTTTTTAAAAATATTACATACAGTAGGGGCACCTGGGTGGCTCAGTCAGTTAAGCATCCGACTTCGGCTCAGGTCATGATCTCACAGTTTGTAAGTTTGAGCCCCACATCGGGCTCTGGGCTGACAGCTCAGAGCCTGGAGCCCGCTTCGGATTCTGTGTCTCCCTCTCTCTCTCTCTCTCTCTCTCTTTCTCTCTCTGCCCCTCCCCCACTTGTGCTCTGTCTCTGTCTCTCAAAAATAAATTAATGTAAAAATTTTTTTTTAAATATTACATACAATCTTTTTAGTTGTTTTCAATGAAAGGGTTGGTTAGAATTACTCTGTTTATCTTTGCTCCAAGTTGAAGTTTCCGAACAAAGCATTTCGAGTGACTGTTTCACATGTGAACAAAACTTCCAAAGCTCTGGGCATTCTTCTAAGTCTGAGTCTAAGTCTAGGAAGGCCTAAGAAAACATATCCCTATTCTGACCTGAGTATTATCTAAGGTCCACTGTGGTTCCAGTCCCTTCTATTTTCTACTTAGGCTTTGAGTTCACTCTTTGTTTCTGGCACATGGCAGTCGCCCCTCCCCAGGTTTTTGAGATAAATCAGGTATTATTTATTTTCTACTTTGTTCTTTTTTGTTGTTGTTGTAAACTCCATGTGGGTCTTGAACTCACAGCCCTCAAGATGAAGAGTCACATACTCTACCAACTGATCCAGATAGGTGCCCCTAGTTTGTTCATTTTTAAATATTGCAGATGCAACATTGCAGAATGAATTGAGTTATTTATTTCTTGTTGGTTCCCCGCCCCCAAGATCCTCATGCAGTTGTATTAGGATAGAAGCTCTCTATATCAACTTTGTACAGTATTGGAAGCACATACATTTACAAACACATACTCCTTATTGTTTAGGTTTCTCTTCCTCAAGCAAAAGTATGCATGTGCTACATGTACTTTAAAGCAGTTTGTGTTGACCTCATTTACTTTTATTCTTGACTGATTTACAAAACTCTGTTTAACCTTTATTACATTTAGTGTTTAATGTTACCACACAGAAAAAAAAAAGTTGTCCACTTTAGAGAGCATAATTGACACTGTTACCTCATAACTTGAAGGAACTTTTTTTTTTTTTGGCAGCTTTTGAATATGAGCGTATCAATAATGTTGCCATGATCTAAACGTAATTACTATTCTGATTTTTTTTTTAGTGGAAAAACTTATACGACTTTCTACAATAGTCAGATTATCACAAAAGCAGAAAATTCTGCTAATCTGTAAAATCTTATACATCAGATAATCTCAAGGTCTCTATTTAGGTATAAACATAGCTATCCAAAGAATGAGCAGATAGAATCCCATTTAATTTCAAGACTAGTCCTAGCTTGGGGAAGAAAAATCTAACTGAAGTCCATCTGTTGATAATTTTTCAGAAAAGCTAATACCTCAATTTTTTTCTGGTTCTCCCAAAACCAAATTCTCCCCTAACTTACTGTCTTGAGATAATACTGACAAACTCAGTGTTGACTATATCTAAGAAGGTCACAGAATTTTAGAGCTACTGATTACTTAAAGATTCAAGGAAATGGCACCATAATGTCAGATTAGATAATTTATATATTTTAAAAAAGTGATGCTATATTCCAACCCTAATGCTATATTCCAACTGGGTGTTCCACAATTCATTTCAATTCTGATACTACCTGGAGTTAGGGCAGACCTCACAATTGAAAAGCTTAGTCTCACCAGATAGTCCCCACTTCAGAAACCAGTCTCAAGTGTTAGATTTCCCTAAGCTACCCAACTTCTGCTTGACTTAGATAAAAATTTGGGGGTTCCCACAACCCCTCCTTTAGGCTATACAATTTGCTGGAATGACTCACAAACTTATGAAAAACACTTTACTTTTTTAAAAATTTATTTTAGAGAGAGTGAGAGAGAGAGCTTGAGTAGGGGAAACAAGGAGAGGGAGAGAAAAAAAATTTTTTTTTGAGGGAGAGGGTATTTTTTGCTGCTGGTGGTTTGTTGTTATTGTTTGAGAGAGAGAGGGCATAAGTGAGCAAGAAGAGAGAGGGGGAAGAGAGAGAAGTGAGGCTCACCCAAAGTGGGGCTTGAGCTCACCAGATGTGAGACTCCAACTATGAACCATGAGATTGTGATCTGAGGGGGAGTCAGATGCTTAACCGACTGAGCTACCCAGGTGCCCTGAGACAGGTTTGACAGGATCTCCGGTACAGAAGCTTCTGTCCGCATGGAGTTGGGGTGCATCACCCTCTCTGTCATTGATATGTTCACAAACCTCACTGCTCAGAGTTTGTATCTGGAATGTCATTACATAGACATGATTAATTAAATCTTTGGACAAATGATTGACCTCAATCTCTCCGGCTCATTCCTCTCCAGGGAAGTCAGGGAATGAAACCGAAAGTTCCAATCCTTTAATGAATGCCTGGTCTTCGGGCATAGCCAGCTCCTCCTCTGAAACTATTAGGGACCCACCATGAGTCATCTCATCAGCATTAACTCAGGTATGGTTAAAAGGGGCTTGTTATAAAAAAAAAAAAAAAAAAACAGAAGAATTTCTTATCACTCAGAAATTCTGGACATTTTTGAAATTCTGTGTCAGGAACTAAGGACGAAGACCAGATATATTCTTTATTATGGTACAGACATTTAACAAATTCTGTTATAAGCTATAACAGAGTCTATGTTTTAGGAAGAACAATTAGAATCAGAGATAAGAAAAACATAAATATTAAATGTTAAGACAACATGTGAAATGGGTGCATATCAGTGTAGCAAAGGATAACCATAAGGAAAATCATATGAGTAGTTATTAAAGATCAAAAATTATATATATTTATAGTAAGTCCTTGCTCTGAATGAATAAATCCAAGTGATTATTATCCCAATATATTAACAACATATCTGGTTTGGTAGTAGAAATCTCATTGGAATTATTCATCTCATCAGGAAAACTTAGTTTATATAGCCTTGAAGAAAAAGATTTAATTTTTAGATGAAATGAGTTTAGTTTCTCTGAATTTTTTTCTGGTAAGAACAGCTGTTCATATATATTTGCCTATTCCCCAAATTCCCCTTGCCAGTACTCCAGAGAAATCTCCTCTGTAAATCCAATAAGAATTATATTATTGAATATAAAAAAACTATTCACCTATTCTCATTTTATTATTTGTGACAGTCAACCAGTGTCAGTATGTTGTTATCTGTGATCATACATTTCTACCCTGTATGTAAAAAATGACAGAGATAGTGAGCAAAAGATCAGGTGAGAAGCCAAGTGTTCAATGTCATGTTCCTTGGACCTGACACTAATTTAATGTGTGATTTATTATATGGCAAGCATTTATCGTGTATGAATTCTAATTTATTCATTTGTTGAGTAAATATACCTGTTAGATTCAATAATTAATATTTTGTGGTTCTATTTCTATGATTTCAAGTTGTAGAATAATCATCTGACCTGTGTACATGAATACACATAACAGTACACAAATTTGCTTTATACAAATTCACAGTATTTCTGACTATAATGAGAAATTGAAAATACATATCCTTGAAAGAACTTTTTAAAAAGGATATTCTAATTTTCATTGATGAGTGTAAATACCTTTTAATAAATACATATGTAAATATAATACATAACTTGATAATGGATCAGGTATCATGTCTTATCCTCTTGAATTACTTTTTACTCCAGCCACTACTACGGCAAGTAGCATTTTATCACTCCACCTGAATTGTGCTTCTTGCTTTCTATGCGAAGTGCCCATGATATTGTGGCAGGGAATCACCTAGAAAATCACTAAAATCATGTATGCACAAACTGTTCATGGTGGAGAGTTAACAGCCCATGGAGTAATCTTGAGGAATAGAGAAAAAAAAAAAAGAATCAAGAAGCTACCTGCCCTTTCCTTCTATCCCTCAGGAGCACAAGGCTGGGATCATTCTGTGCACTTTCTCAGAGGGACCCAGTTGGATTGAGTCTCAATCACCCTCCACAATGATCAGCTCAATAATACTCACTGTATTAGATCCCCCGTTCCCCATTTCAACCTCTTGTTTCCATCTCCAGTGCCCTGTGACCACTTTCCAAACAAAACACCTGCACACAAGCTAATGACTCAGCTCTGTTTTTGGTGAGGGCATACCAAGATTAGGAAAATTGATATAAGAAATATCCTAGGGAGCATATCTTAAAGAGGAGATTCTGGTACTGGACCACTCACTGGCTCTATGGCAATGAGTCAAATGTAAGGTTATAAGCCAGGTGGTACTTAGAAGCATTACAGGCTATGGTTTAGGATGAGTTGCAGTTAGAAGATAACCACTGACTCGTCGTCTTGAACAATGGAGTTGATGGTAAACATAGGCCAGTAGCCTTTTGTTAACTGCTTTAGACTTGCAAAATAAAATAACAGGTTTTTAGCTGATAATTATCAACTTCAAACATGCTGTGAAAGTCAGAGGCCTCCATCTTTAAAGAGTTATTTGATTTCTGAATCTGCAGGGAAGATTGTGCTGTCAACCAGACTTCAGACTTAAGTACGATGGGAGCAACACTAGTAAGGAGAATAAATGTCTCAGTGGGGTTCTGTGTGAATGTGCCAGAATGAATCAGAGAGGACACCTGACACTGAGATAGGAACATTTGAGGTGATGAGCCTGAGGATCTTGGATCCTTACTTTGTACTGAAGCCTCCTTGCTAGAGAAGAATAGTGTATTTGTGCCAGGAGTCCGCATAAAGAACTCCCCTGATGGGGTGCCTGGGTGGCTCAGTTGGTTAAGGGTCCAACTCTTGATTTAGGGTCAAGTCATGACCTCATAGTCATGAAATCCAGCTCCGCATTGGGCTTCATGCTGGGTGTGGAATATGCTTAAGATTCTCTTTCTCTCCCTCTCCTTCTGCCCCTCCCCTGCTCACGCTCTTTCTCAAACACACACACACACACACACACACACACACACACACTAAAATAATTGCAGAATGGCTAGTGTGTTCCAGTATATACTAGGGAGTGGATCTTGAAGTGAAATGGAGGAACGTGGAATATAAAAATAAAGAAAGAATTTGTTGGCATGTAACCCTGCTCTGACTTTGCTCTGGCATGACTCTGAGTTTGTCTTCCCAGAAAGCACACTGGAAGCTGAGTACACCATAATCCTAGGAGGTCTCCTTGAAACTTGGACATATCAGCTATCATAAATGAGATTGAGATACTGGAACTGTGTTGCCATAGTATTGAGAAAAATTCAAGAAGCTCAAGAGGCAGGAATGTTTTAATGGGTTTATGATGAAAGGAAAGAGAGCCCACCATCTGACTATGTTCTCTTGGAAGACCTGAAGTACATGTCATCACTAAGAAAATAATGTTAAAATGATCTTCTTGGTAGATTAGAGTTGCCAGATCCTACTGTGTAACTAGGTTCCCTAATATCATGAGTGGTTCAGAGAGGACAAAGGCCAGTGGTGACACCAAATTCTTTTTTTTTTTTTTTTTTTGAGCAGGAAAAAAGTTTACTATTAGAAATGTTTGTATAGATGGGCTAAGGCTTCTTCCACCACCCTGCCCTTTTGAAAATATTTTCCAGGGTTACTTCCAAGAAAAAATAAAAGCACACCTGGTGGAAGGCCCAAGAAAAGTATGTGTAGAAATACAGAAATAAATTTGTGTGGAAGAAAACCACTTTGTCATTCAGAGTTTTACAACCACTTATCATTTTGCTGTTGTTTCTTTTTATTTATTTATTTATTTATTTATTTATTTTTTATTTTTTTTTATTTTTT
>CM053577.1:124243406-124322063 GCA_028646485.1 Cryptoprocta ferox | reverse complement strand
AGTCCTTCTCAGTTCAATCCATACGGGCGTGCGCGGATTACAGAGCTCCCTGCTCTTCCGCCATCTTGTCCTCCTCCCGGTGACACCAAATTCTTACAGTCAAAGTGCACATAATGAATAAAATGAGCAGAGAGGCCCAAGTGGCAACCAGAATGCCTTGTTCTTCAAGTATGCATCATAATGTTCTTTTTAGTTCATGGTGTTCCTAGGCATAAAATAGACAGCCAAATGTGGTACTGTTAGAACTTTTTAGAAGCAGAGTGGCACAGTGGAAGGATGCTGGACCCATAACCCAGAGGTCAGTGGATCAAAACCATCCTCTGCTATAGAGCTGGAGCGCCTCGGTGGTTCAGTCTGTTGAACATCCGACTTTGGCTTAGGTCATGGCCTCGCAGTTTGTGAGTTTGAGCCCCATGTCGGGCTCTGAGTTGTCAGCAGGCTCAGGTTTCAGCTCAGAGCTTGAAACCTGTTTCAGATTCTATGTCTCCCTCTATTTCTGCCCCTCTCCCACTCACACTCTGTCTCTCTCTCTTTCTCAAAAATAAATAAACATTAAAAAATTAAGAAAAAAAGCTTTTTAATCCCCCCACCTGCCATTTCCCCCACCAAAACAAACAAACAAACAAAAATCAGGAGCTGACAAAAGACTGAAATCAGCTGGTGTGATGGAAAATTGAAAACCTTTATCCAATTTTTAGATCTAAACTATTTTATTAATGCCCAAACTCATTGAAAAAAAGTGACACTGGGAAAAGTAGAACTCTAAACCATCTTGAAGTAGAACTCTTTAAACTATCTTGAAGTAGAACTCTTAAAGTGGAACTCTCTAGACCATCCCAAAGGGACCAGTAGCCATGCAGTTGTGCCCTGGGGAAATAGGAAAGCACAGATCTTCCTATGTTTGTTGGAAGCAGAGTGTGAGTTGACACTAATGGAGTGTACCTGAGTTACCACAGTGTTTCTCCAGTTAGAATGGGGTTCATGGAGGCCAGGTGATAAGTAGAGTACTGGCCCAAGTCTGTCTCACTGTGAGTCTACTTGTGTATAACAATCCTTCCCAAATCCTGCTACTCATTAAAATCATCTGGGGGAGCTTTCAAAATCTTGACATCTTCTACCAACTAGACCCTCCAACTGGCATGAAAGCCAAAGATTAGCCTTTGCAAATTTCCGAATGATTATTTCTTTAGTGTCTGAGAATGCAATCTGATAGATATACTAAGAAGTTAGCAGAACCCTCATGCTTCACTGAATTATAGACATAGGATAAATGATGATTTTAAAAAAGGGCCAAAAAGAAGCCTTTGATATTAATCTCCCCCATGCAATGGGAAGTAAAACTTGCACATACTTTGAATGACCTAGTAAGACTCATGTGTGCCATGGGATGGGAAAAAAGAGATAAAATTTCAGAGTCTGCAATATCACTGTTTATCAGGGATAAATGGTGTGATGGACTAGATGTATGTGTCTCCCAAAAATTCAGATGTTGAAGCTCCTAATGCCCAGTGTGGCCACATATTTGGAAAAGAAGTAACTAAAGTTAAATGAGATCATAGGAATAGGGCTTGAATCTGAAAAGTTTAGTGGTTTTATGGAAAGAGACACCAGAGAGCCTGCTTTCTCTCCCTCCCTCCTCCACAGGCAAGGATGAGAAAAGTCCAGGTAAGGACACAGTAGGAAGGCAGCTGTCAGCAAGCCAGGAAGAGAGTTCTCACCCAAAACCAAATTGGCCAGAATGTCCACTTGTTCCTAGACCTTCTGCTTACAGAACTGTGAAAAAAAATTCTATTGTTTAAGCCACAGTGTCTATGGTATTTTGTGATGGCAGCCCCAGGAGACTAATATAGTCTGGAAGATATGTTAAGAAATCCCCTTCAAGGTAAAGGACCAATTGTTATTCCTTGTCCTCATCACTAAGAAGAAGGCACAGCTCTTAGTGGGAGAATCTTTGAATTTTGTAAGCCTCTTGTTGAAATATACTATGCATATAGAACAGATACATCATTAATAAAAAATGGTTTCGGTATGTTCCTAGGTTCTAGCAGACACCAAGTATTTCATCATGGGGCATCAATTAACTGTGCAATCAGAGTTTCCCATCATGAGTTGGGTATTATCCCATTCACTAAGTCATGAACCATAGCAATTCACTGTACTTTGGAAATAATATATTCAGGATGAGGCTGGAATAGATTCAGAAAGCAAAAGAAAATCACGAGTATGAGGGTACAGACTCCCACAGCATCTGTCTTTTCTAAATGATGCCTTTTGTTCGGTTCAGACTTATTCACCCACTTGAAAATATTGACCAAGAAGGAAAAAAAACCTCAGGCCTGTTTCAAAAATAGGCCAGCTAGATATATGCATACTTATCTAAAAAGGATTGCTGCCGCATGCTGTCTAACTTGGGATAGACCTAATGGATGAAGTAGAAAGGAAATTCTCCCAGTGGGCAGAGCTGCAAGAAATGTGGCTTTTTCAGTTTGAATAGAGACAGAAATATTTCTGACTACAGATATATATGAACTGTGGACAGCACAAAGTCTTGCTGTCCAGTCATGCCTGGTTGATCATAGAGTTGGAAAGAGTATGGTTGGAAGATTAGAAATAAAGAATTTGAGGGAAGTCATATAGATAAGCCTATAGGAGTGGTCCAAAGCCAATTCTGTCTCATTATATCCTCTAAAAGAATTTAAAAAGAGGAAGCACTCAACACAACACATGATGTCTAAACAAGGCACTCCTGAACCAAGCAACCATAGAGGCTAGCAGGGACATTATATATGCACAAAATATCATAGATGTCTTCTTGCCAATCATGATCTAGCTAGAGCCACAGCTGAATGACAAACCTGCTGACAGAGTCTGATGGTAAGCCTTCTGAATGATAGCATCCCTTGGAGAGAAGATGTAGTTACTTGATGGAGGTTGACTATAGTGGAGCCCTTCCACCCTGAGAGGGAAGTGAATTATTCTAACAGAATTTATAGCATTATTCAATATGAGATTGCCTTACTATCTGCAGACTTACAAAATGCCTCATTTCCCAGCATGATATCCCTTGTGCCCTCATCTTAGATAAAAGGATCCATTCTTAAAGAATCACTTTACTAGCCATTACACGGTATCCACTGGACCTACCATATAATATGTCACTTGGCAGCAGCCTGTCTAATAGAATAGTGAAAAGGCCAATTAAAGGCTTAGCTGAGATAGATGCCTGCTTAGAGCCAAACTCTGGGATTTTGGAATTATTCTCCAGGATGGGATATGCATGTTGAGCTCACAGCAGATACTTGGTGCTGATTGCTAGATGAAGCCAACATCAAATATATGGGGTCTGGAACCAAAGAGTGAAACAGATTAATCTTTCTTATCCTTATTTTCAATAAGCTCAGTTGTAGAAGCTGATTTCCCGTCTTTGGACATGTAGATTTTGTTAGACTAAATGTTCTAGTCTCCAGGGGAATTACTTCCACAAGGGAACACGGCATGGCTTTCAATAGACTTAAAGCTATCTTACCACCTAGTTACTTTGGGCTCCTCATGTCCCTGACTCAACAGACAAAGAGACTTACTAGACTATTAAGGGGAACTGACCCTAACTACCATGAAAAACTAAGATTGCTGCTACAAAATGCAGACAGCAAAGGATGCATCTGGAACCCAAGAGATTCATGGAGGGAGCTTTGGACACTTGATGCCCAGTGATAATTGAGCACAGGCAATTGCAGCAATCATCATAACAAACAAAAAAAGAAAACTGAGTAAGGGATCAGTCCCTCAGGGATTAAAGGCTAGTTGATGCCACCAGGCAAGCATCCTAAACCAGGTGAAAACTGAGTGAGGGTAAGGAATAAATGGTATAGGAAAGGCAGGATGCATATACAGTACTATCTCAGGAATGTGGCAGCTGAAGCCATTTGCATAAATTACCATCTGCTACCACATGAGCAGGGAAGGCTTTGACTTAATGAAGGAGACAAGAAAATCTGAATTGTGTAAGAGATGGGACCTATGTTTCACTGGAGCCACTGATGTAGACACCAGCTTTGTGCAGGTGTAATCTGGCAGCATCTAGCCTCAGCTGCACTGTGTCCTTCTAGATTCTTCCCTTGGGGCTGCTCTGAAGCCAAGGTTGGGGAATGCTGTGGAAACCCACTCAGCATTCACCCAGGTGAATCATGGAGACATGGGCTGTAAATGCCTCATGGCAACTCTTACCAGTAGAGGGTAAGAGGCGGTGAATACATCCCCCCCACCTCATCCCCAGAAGGTACATTCTATCTAGATTTTCAAGAGGTCCTGATGGGTTTGAGGCCTCCAGTCCACATAGCATAACCACTGAAGTGACATACTATCTGTTTTAAATGTTGGTTTTCTTTTTACTCAGTTATGGTGAGGCCAACAGATCATGAAATAACTACTGTTGAAAAGATCATTTGTTACAGTTCTCCTGCCATGCAGGGCCACACAAGGCAATGCCAAGGTGGGTCAGGAGGACAGAGCCAGAGAGCATGGGAAATGTGGATAAGGGCCTTTATTGCAGTGTTTGCAAAAAGGAATAGGAGAGGTAGGGTAAGTGGGGTAAGCAGGTGGCCAGTTTGAATGATTTCAGAAAGTTTCAGGTCGGAGGATCAGGTAGGTTGCTGATACCTGGTTCTGGGCCAGGATAATAGTGTAAGAGCCTGATCCAGTTTTCACTCTATGCTCTAAAATCACTTCACAAAAAAATTACCTTTAGGCAGATTATAATCTTATGTATTGCATTCATAAAGGGGGTGAATGGAAAGGGAAAGGGGTGAGTGGCAAGGACTGCAGGAAAAAGGATTCATTCAGGAGCACCTGGGTGGCTCAGTCAGTTGAGCTTCTGACTGGATTCTTGAGCCCTGAGTTGGACTCCATTCTGGGCATGGAGCCTGCTTAAGATTCTCTCTCTCTCCTCTCTCTCTCTCTCTCTCTCTCTCTCTCTCCCTCTATCCCTCCCCTGTTCATCTACACATGTATATGCTCTCTCTCTCTCTCTCTCTCTCTCTCTCTCAGAAAAAAAGAAAAAAATTCATTCCAACCCACACATTCCCCATTAGATTTCACCGAAATGCCTTACATTTTGCCCCTACACCTATTCAACAGATTCACTCTTTCACTCTCTGTGACTGTATGGACTGCATGTTGCATCTCTATAGGGAAATGATGTGTGAAAATAAAGATGCCATGTTAAGAAAAAAGCAAGACTCACCTGGAAGATGGTTTAAAACATTAAAGACTTGTGGTTTTTGCTTATTTTTATTTATGTAAAATGAAATTGGGGCACCTGAGTGGCTCAGTCGGTTAAGGGTCTGACTCTTGATTTTGGCTCAGGTCATGATATTATGGTTCATGTGTCAGGGTCAGTGCTGACAGAAAGGAACCTGCTTGAGATTCTCTCTGTCTCCCTTTCTCTCTGTTTCTCTCTCTCTAAAAATAAATACATAAACTTATATGACAATTAAAAAATAAATAAAAATTGGCAACGGGAGCCTCTCCTTGATGATTGGTAAATTTAAATTTAAAAGCCTGTGTTGTAATTCACAAGGAAAATGGGAGCTCAGTCATACAGAGAGTTTTATTAAGGAATAGGAAATGGCATGAAAGGCAGTCATCAATAATGTAATCAAATAAATCTGACATTGTCTCAGACTTCCCCCCTAAGTGCTGTGCCATTTTTCTGCATCAAGATCCAAAGGAACTGCTTAGGTCTTGGAGCTCTTGTAACCTCCATGGGTATATATGAGTGTTACCCCACTGTTGCTCCTTCCTCAAGACCCTGGTATGGCAATCTTGCTAGAACAAGAAAAACCCAGTCCCCATTTTACATTGTCCAATGTTGGGGTTCCTGGAAACCAGGGATCCCAATTCTTCCTGGAGCACAGCTTGGTTCTCTGTCTTCTGGGCACATGTCCTTCTATAGCATTTTCCTAAACTAACCTCAACAATGGAACACAGTCAAAGACTGCCTTTAAGAAGCCCATTAGGGTCATCCAATCACCGTGTTGTACACCTGAAACTCATGTGTGACGAACTTTGTGTGTCAACTATACTTCAATTTTTTAAAAACATCCCATTACGTAGCATTTATTTTTTTAATTACTGACGAAGTTGAAGCATTAAGTATAAAGAAATGTTAAATTGTTTTGCTGGCTTAAATAGAGGGGAAGAAAAGATCTCAACTAGATTAACTACCTCATATTTCAAAATGCGAAATTCTTTGGCACAAATCATAAATTTTCCCTTTTCTGAGATCTCCCTGTGTACTTTCGGAAGGGTCTGAATTTGGAAATACAAATACATCAGGGACTAAATTATTTAGAAATTACCCTGAATACCAGATTAGTGAGATTATCTAAAAATAACTGAGGTAATGTAATGCAGAAGATACCTAATGACCTGTAAATGCAGGTTCTTCTACAACCCTCCCTTTAGGGAGTAGTTAATGTTTCTCAAATGGCTTCTGTGAGAACTGGATGGTTCAGAGGAATTGGTAATAAGAGATGATACAGTGATTTTGCCATTATGTCTTGACTTGAGCAACATACAAACAAACCCTCTTTCCAAACAAATATATTCATAAATGCTTCAGGAATGCATGAAATGCTTATAACAGCCCAGAAATCTGCACTTCTAATCAGACTTCACAAGCTCACTTGTCAGAATCCATTTTGCAGACCAGAAAGCATCATCCTTTGCTTTTCCCCAGCAACGGGCTACACTATCACTCTAGTGTAAAACCCATTGCAAACAAAAGTTAATCAGAACTTCCCTCTTCATTTGTACCTATTTCAATTGGCCTTTATATAGGTAATCAAGTAATTTAGGGACTAACATAGAGAATGGAAGACAAGAGGATAAGGAAGCATTTACTATAAGGTGTAATAAGATAAGCACCAGTGGTGAGAACAATACAGCTGAAAGGGAATTTATAATTATCTCTAGCCAAGTTCTTTATTTCATAGATGTGCAAAATGAAACAAGATGGGTTAAATTGACTTGTTCTAAGTGATGTCTTAAGGAATACCACAGACTCAGGTCTTGCCCCCCTGTCTATAGAAGGCTTTTGCCTCTGCAACGCATTCCCTCAAAAGGCATTCCGAAACAGGCCATAGGATCTTGCTGCCAATTACTGAGATATGGGACGCAGTAATAGCAGACAGACTAATTACTACAAACCAGGTGGTTACCCAAGGTTTCTTTAAAAATGGGTCAAGGCGGCCCCCTTGTTTGTACCTATTACTATATGTCATTAATCAAGAAGTGAAAAATTACAGGTAAGTAACATAACTGTCTAAAGAGTTTGTATTTTTTTCACACTATACAGAAAAGAAAATGAGGAAAATAGGAAAATAGCAAATCTACCCAATCATTTGATCACACTTACTCATCAAACTAGCTACTCTGACATTTTATAATTGCAGAAGGGTTTTTTTTGTTTATTTATTTATTTATTGAGAGAGAGAGAGAGAGAGAGAGAGGGAGAGAGAGAATTCCAAGCAGGCTCCATACTGTCATCCTGGAACCAGATGTGGGGCTTAATCTCAAGAACCATGAGATCATGACCTGAGCTGAAATCAAGAGTTGGATGCTTAACCAACTGAGCCACCCAGGCACCCCTATAACTGCAGACGTTTTAAGGGATAGATCTGAAAATATCATCAGACAGGCAAATAGTACCTGTAAATGCAAACCAAAGCATAATGTCAATGTATGTGAGTAGAAGAGAAAGCTACTGCTCTTCTAAAGAAATGGCCCTGAAATTATTCATAGTCCCATATAGTAGAAAGGATGCCACTTTTGGAATCAGATGGGCCTGGAGTTGCTACCCTTCCAGATATGGACCTCATCTCTTTTAACTTTAGCAAACTAATAATATCAGTCTACTAGCCATCAGGATTAAACAGGAAAGCATATATCAAGTCAGTGACATAAAATAAATGCTCAATAAATGTCAATTATTACCATATCCACATACTATCAAGAAAAAAACAAATATGTGTGAAGAATTGTATAACATATGCCTATGAACGTACTACTCAGCTTCAATAATTAAAAACTGATGGCCTATCTTGTTTCATCCACACCTGTATCTCTTCCACCCCTGTATTATTTGGAAGCAAATCTCAGATATCATTTTTTATCTCTAAATAGTTCAACATGTATGTACAAAAGATAAGGATTCTTTTATAATATATCCATAAACCATTATCACACCCCCAAAATGGTAATAATTCTTATTATCAAGTATTTAGTCAGAACTCAAATTTCCAGACATTCTTGTATTAATGTGCTTTTTTCCCCCAGAGTATCTGAGCCAGGATCTAATAAGATTGATTAATACGTAAACATTGTCACTTTACTGGTAAAGGTTGCTGGCATTGATTGGTATAATTTTGGGATGAAAATAAGCTCTATAAGTAATACTAACCTACTGCTACAGGAGTTTAAAGAAAGTACAAGAATCGGGGAGCCTGGGTGGCTCAGGTGGTTGAATGTCCAACTCCTGATTTTGACTTAAGTTATGTTCTCATAGTTCGTGAAATCGAGCCCTGCAGCGAACTCTGTGCTGACAATGTGGAGCCTGCTTGGGATTATCTCTGCCTCTCTCTCTCTCTCTCTCTCTTTCTCTGTCTCTCTCTCTTTCCCCTCTCTCTCCCCCTCTCTCCTCTCTCTCTCTCTCTCTCTTTCTTTCTCTCAGTAAATAAATAAATATTTTTAAAAAAAGAAGGTACAAGAATATAACGGATGACTCATAGACTAGGTCATGTCTCTTCTTTCTCTTCCACTCACTTCAAAAGAATAATTAACTTAATCATCCTGGTGAAAGTTCCCATCATTGACCCTTGCCAGATTCACCCTCCTCTTTTTCTTAGTTTGCTTTAGTTTACACTGTAGGGTCACCAAGACAATAAGAGAGCTGAGTAAGGAGATCTAAGTACAGGAAGGGTATGAGTCAGGGGTTTGGCATAGCTGGCATTTTGAAGGAGCCTGCTGGTTTGCTTCGGTGCTCATATTTAGGGGGTCTATATATGGTAGCACCATGTATTTTCCTCCTATAATTGTATTCACCAACAACTGATTTCCACTAATAGTGTTTCACACCGTCTAATTTTCTCTGGAGACATAACTATTCATAAAGAGCAGCTAAACAAGGAAATGGCCCATTTCCTGCTCTTGGGTTTGGGGAGCCGGATACTATAATGGACTAGTAGCTAGAGATAAAGTCAGAGGGAGAGAGTATAGCAAAGATGATATGCAAACTCATGAGCCTGCAATCAATAAAGCTGCTAAAGGCAACTTCTTTTCTTCTGTTTTCTTTCCCCAATCACCCTCCAAATAAAGGTGGCCTGTGTGTGAATAATAATGCAATTACATATATTCTCGTTTTCAACTGGAGATGAGTGAGGTGACACAAAGGAGGTGAGAGACAGGACATACCTTCAACTGTAGCAGCATCCAAAAGTCGACCGTGTCTAAGGTGACATGGTTGAAAGGACCAAGAAATTTGCTAAAGATTGAACCAAAGAAACAGATGGATGGAAAAATGAAATACAAGGCATGCCTTTGTGACTTCTACTTTATTCTACAAGCCATTAATCTGATCTTGTCTACAAATAAGAGTCTTAAATATTTGTAATATAACATGGATTAAAACTTCAGTCCCTATTGAATAATAACAAGCCCATTAGATGTGTTTAAATAAATTAAACCACCATGCAATTATGTTCCAGTTTCACTGAAGTTGATCCAGACCCAGTTGAATTAGGCTATAAATAAGGCATTATTTAGGTCACACAATTGTTCAAACAAAACCTGAAAAGGGTGGTTGCTCTCTTAAATATTGTGGTAACTGCAATAAATTATACACTTTTGAAAGGGAAGTGGATCTACTTTGGAGACAAATTTATGACCATACAATAATTTAATCATGGACTTAAATAAAAATAATGGGGTGCAGTATCAAATCTGAGGAAAGTCTTATTAGAATACAGATTTTCTCTCTTTTTTTAGCATATAGAGCTGTTTCTGGTGTATGATGCTTCATAAACATTTGGGCATGAATGTATACACATTAATAAAGCCATGATCTTTCCTGACAAAGATGGATTTCCACCAAGTGAATGGCACAAACAGCCATCCAATTTGCCAAGGCAGAGCTGGTAAGTCATCGGTAAAGCCTCCTCTTTCTCTCCATATCCCGATTATCACCAGGTTCTGTAGTGTATGCATCCTGCGTGCTTCTCAATTCATGCTCTTCTTCTTCCACTGCTCCATCTTGTCCAAGCTACCAGACTCCTGACACTGCTCTGTTAGCCTAGCCACATAGATTCTCTACCCTTCTGCGAAGTGAGCTTTTAAAACTGTATTTTGAGGGGCACCTGAGTGGCTTAGTCAGTTAAGCATCCAACTCTTGGTTTTGGCTCAGATCCAACCAAGATCTCATGGTTTAATGAGTTCAACCCCACCTTGGGCTCTGCGCTGACAGTACAGAGCTTGCTTGGGGTTCTCTCTCTCTCTCTCTCTCTCTCTTCCTCTCTCTCTGCTCCTCCCCTACTTGCACTGTCTCTGTCTCTCTCAGGATAAATCAATAAACTTTAAAAAATTAAAAATAAAATAAAAAAATAAAAATGTATCTTGGGGTGCTTGGGTGGCTCAGTCAGTTAAGCATCCCACTCTTGGTTTTTGGCTCAGGTCATGATCTTATGGTTCTTGAGTCCCAGTCTCACTTTGGGCTCTGGGGCTCTGCTCTGACAATGTGGAGGCTGCTTGGGATTCTCTCTCTCCCCCTTCCTTGCTTGCATTGTCTCTGTCTCTCTCAAAATATATAAATAAACTTATTTTTTTAATCTATCTTTAAACATGTCATATCATCCACTCACATTCCTTCTTTCCCCTGAAACCCTTTAAAGGCTTCCAATTAGTCTTAAGATTAAGGACCTAAATACTTAAAATAACCCACAAGACATTTCCTGTCTTCAGCCAAACCTTTGGCATGCAACCTTTCCCCTGCCCAGAGCACCACACTGATCTCCCAGCCAGGACTTTTTTTTTTTATGCTTATTTATTTATTTGAGAGAGATAGAGATAGTACAGGTGGAGAAAGGGCAGAGACAGAGGGGGAGAGAGAGAGAGGGAGAAAGAGAATCCCAAGCAAGCTCCAAGTTGCCAGTGCAGAGTGTGACTTGGAGCTCGAACTCATAAAGCCGTGAGATCATGACCTGAGCCAAAACCAAGAGTCAGAGGTTTAAGGGACTGAGCCACCCAGGCGCCCTCTCATCACAAGGACTTGAATCTACTGTTGCTTTAGCTTTGATTACTTTCCCTCCTGCTTTTGTCAAGCTAGTGTTTACTCAGTTCATACTTCAGATCTCAGCTGAAACCTTACTTTTTCAGGGATGCTTCCTCTAATCCCCCAGAATAGATAAATCCCTACTGTTTATAAACTCTGGCAATACCAAGTAACTTATCATCACAGCGCTTGTAACCATTTATATTTATTTACATGGTTATTTCATTAAAGACTGACCCCATCAAGAGATTTTCACTGCAGGGAAGGTAGAAAGTGTATCTTTTTTTTCTAACTTCATATCATAACACCTTAAAAAAGTAACTGATACATAATTAAGGAATGCTTAGATGGACATATTCCTTCCTATAGTGAACATAAGTGGATATTGCTATTGCCTTTAAGATAAGGGAATATTATACATACAGCAAGGCCTCTACTGTTTATTAAGGTGGTTCCATGATTTATCAGAAGAAAAATATACAAAACAATTCAATCAGCTATGATTTATATAGAACCTCTGTGCTCCATACTAGGACAAACTTTTTATTTTTCATTTTTTAAATTTGAGGTGTGATTTAGATAGAGCAAAATCCACTCTTGACTGTGTGAAATTCAAAAAGTTTTGGCAACACCTATAATCATGGAATCATCAGCTCTATCAAGATATGGAATAGCTCCATCACCCCAGAATACCATCCCCACCCATGCTTGGACATTTTTAGCCACTCAACACCAATAGCCCATGGTTAGCACTGATTTGTTTCCTCTCTTTTTAATTTTGCTTTTTCCCAAAGGTCATATAAGACATAACAGTATATGGTCTTTTACATCTGCCTTTTTTCATTTAAAATAATGCATTTTAGTTTCATCTATCTTGTTGCATCTGTCAAGAGTTCTTTCCTTTTCATTGCTCAGTTTCGTTTAATTATACGATATATTACAGTTTGTTTTTCCATTCCTAAATTGAGTGACATAGGGACCATTTCTACTTCGTGAGAATTATGAATTAAATCAGTCTAAACACTTACTGAGAAGTTATTGTGTGAACATAGGTTATCATTTCACTTGGATACATACCTACAAGGGTGATTGCCAGGTCTTTTGAGAAGTTATGTTAAGTTTACTAGAAACTGCTACAGCAATTTCTGAAGTGTCTGTAATCCTTTTTTTTTTTTTTTTTGTTAATCACAAATATGTAAGAGTTTCAATAGCTCTACATTCTTGGCCACACTTTGTGTTATCTATCTTTTAATTTTAACTATTCTCCTGAGTGCATTGTGGTATCTTATCATGGCTTTAATTTGAATCTCTACAATAACAAATGATATCAAGCATCTTTTATTTACTTATTTACCATCCCTATATATGGCAAAGTGACTGATCAAGTCTTCTGTCCATTTTTTACTGCGTTGTCTGTTTTTTTTTATTACTGAGTTGCCAGAATTTCTTATATAGTCTAGATAAAAGTTTTTATCCAATTTATAATTTGCAAATATTTTCTCTCAGTATATGCTTGTCTTCTCCTAATCTTTACAGTAGTTTTGAAGAGAAGAAATTTTTAATTTTGAAGAAATTAATTTATCAAACTTTTAACAGGTCATGCTTGTTGTGTCATATGTAATCACAAAGATATTCTCTAATGTTTTCTTCTAGAAGTTCTATATTTGCACATTTTACAAATAGGTCTTTATCCAATCTTTAATTTTTGTATAAGTTTGAGAAATGTGTTGCAATTCTCTTTCTTTTGCATATGTATATTAAAATTTTCCAGCACCATCTGCTGCAAAGAATATTCTTTCTCCTTTAAATTGCTTTTGAGCGTTCTTCAAAATCAGTCGACTATGTATGCTTGGATCTGTTTCCACGCTCTCTATTCTGTCCCATACATTTATTTGTCATTTTTTTTTTTCTCCAGGAACATTCTTGATTAGAATGGCTTAATAATGAGTCTTAAAAACACACACTGTGAGGGGCAGCTGAATGGCTCAGTCAGTTAAGCGTCCGACTTTGGCTCATGTCATGATCTCTGGGTTTGAGTTAGAGCCCTGCATCGGGCTCTGTGCTGACAGCTCAGATTTGGAGTCTGTTTCTCCCTCTCTCTCTGCCCCTCCCCTGCTCATGCTCTGTCTCACTTTCAAAAATAAACATTTAAAAAATTTGTTAAAATAATCATGTAATAGGAGTCTTTCCACTTAATTCTTTTTTTTTTCTTAAAATTTGGAACCTTAGTTTTTTCAATTTCTTGTCAATTTCTACAAAACATCCTGCTGGAATTTTTACAGGTTTTTATATTGACTCTATAGATCAATTTGGAATGAACTGACTTCTTAATTATACTGAGTCTTCCAAACGATGAACAGAGCATAGCTGTCTATTTTACGGGGCTGCTTTGATTTCTTTTATAAATGCTTTGTACTTTTCAGAATATAGGATTTGCAGATATAGAATCAATTTGTTAATTATACCTATTTTATATGTTTTTAAATTCATATTTATATATATATATATATATAGCAGTGATTCTGCATTTCAATTTCCAAGTTTTCATTGTTTACATACAGAAAAATGGTTGATTTTTTTATTAGCCTTGTGTACTGTGACCTTGCTAAACTCCTTTATGTTATAATGCTTTTGTTTGTAGTTGTTTGAGATTATCTACAAGGAATATCTTGTCCCCACAGTTTTATTTCATTATTTCTAATCAACATGGTTTTTCTTTCTTTTTTCTTATTGCATTAGTTAAGAACATCAGTATGATGGCAAACAGTCATGACATGGGTAAACAACCATAATTTGTTTTTTGTTAAAGCATTTAGTTTGTGCCATTAAATAGGATGCTAGTCATAGACTTTTCATTGATTCCTTTTTATCAGATTAGAAGGTTCCTTCTATTCTCATTTTGCTGGGATATTTCATCATGGATGAATGTTAAGTGTTGTCTATTTAATCTAAATTGTGGTATTTATGGCCATAGAGTGTTCATAGCATTTTCTTATTAGTTTTTCCATTACTGTATGATCTGTAAGAATATTAATTTTTTATTACTAATGTTTGTGGTTTTGTCTTATCTGTTTATTTGTTGGCGATTCTGACTATAGGTTTAGCACTTTTATTTACCTTTTCAAAGAACAAACTTTTAATTGTATTTCTTTCTTGTTTTTCTGTTTTCAGTTTGATTGATTTCTGCTCTAACCTTCATTATATTTTTTCCTTCTAGTTCTATTGGGTTTTAAATACTCCCCCTTTTCAAGTATATTAAGGTAACTTACCCTTGTGATTTGAATGTTTTATTTCCTTATACAAGCTTTTAATGCTATATATTGTCTTGTAAGAATTGTTTAACTGCGTTCTATATATGCTGTATTTTCTTTGCATTCAGTTAATTTTATTTCATCTACATTGTGATATTTAATTTGATGTATAGCTTTAAAAACATTTTTTTAAATTTCCAAATATTTGAGTATTTCCCCAAATAGCTTCTTGTTGTTCATTTCTATTTCACTTATATTCTGGTAAGAAAATACATTTTGAATAAGTTAAATTTCTTTATTTTTAAAAAGTCTTGACTAGGCCAAGTGTATGGTCCATCTTGACTCGAAGTCCAAGTGCGCTTGGGGAAAAAAAATTTAAAAAGTGTATTCTTATTTTTGATACTGTTAGGTGGAACGTCTCACAAATGATGATTAAGTCAAACTGGATGCTATTGTTCAGGTCTTCTATTTACTAATTTTATGTCTACTTATTTTAATGATTACTAAAGAATGAGTTTTGGAAGTGTTGCAAATATCATTGTGGATTTCAGTATTAATTTTTTTGATTATATGAATTTTCAAAACCCTTTTTGAAGCTCTGTTGTTAAATGTTTATATAGTTGTGATATTCATGTATTTTTGCTATTTTACATTTTCATCATTATGTAATGCTCCTCTTTATCCTGATAATATTTCTTGTTCTGAGACCTACTTTACTTGATATTAATAAAGATATCATGTTAACACTCTTCATTCATGTTTACATAGCTTTATAATTTTCCTCTGTTTGCTTTTAACTTTTCTACATTTATATTTAACATACATGTATAATTTTACCTATATATGTAAATATATATATATATATATATGCCTGTGTGTATATATACATACATATACATATATATAAATTGGTTTACTTTTGGATAGCATATAGCCATTGTTTTTTTTTCTTTATTTCAAATGACAATCTCTGTCTTTTAATTAATATTTTTAGGCCATTTTCACTTAAAGTAATTATTGATATCATTGGCATAAAATATATAGTTTTGTTAGAAATTTTCTGTTTGTTCCTTTACATCTTTGTTTTATTTTCTTCTGCTTGTTTTTTATTAATTAATTATTCTTCCCAATTTTATCTTCAGTGTTGACTTATGTATTTTAAATCTTTGAAATGTGATTTTTGTAGATTAAGCAAGGGACTGTAATATCCATCTTTAATTAATCATAATCTACCTTAAAATAATATTGTATGACTTCACTTATAGTGTATGGGCCTGGTTCCTAATGCTATTTCTGTCATTCCTTTTTTTTCTACATGTGTAATAAAGCCAAGGTGCATCAGGGGCACCTGGGTGGCTCAGTTGGTTCAGCATCCAACTTTGGCTCAGGTCATGAACTTGTGGTCCCTGATTTCGAGCCCCACATCAGGCTCTGTGCTGACAGCTCAGAGCCTGGAGCCTGCTTCAGATTCTGTGTCTCCCTCTCTCTTTGTTCCTTCCCTACTCACACTCTGTCTCTCTCTCTCAAAAATAAATAAACATTAAAAAAGAAAAGCCAAAGTGCATCGGTACAATATTTGTTTTAGAAGTTAGTTATTTATAGCAACTACCTGTAAGAAAAATTAAACTTTATATTTATCTTCATTTATGTCCTTTCCATGCCTATTTATTGCATTGTATAGATCCAAGTTGCTGCTTGCTGTCCTAATAGTTCTTCAGGAAGAATTTCCTTTAACATTTTCTTTACAGTGGGCCCACTGGTAATGTTATCTCTGTTTATTTTTCACTAATTTTTGAAGAACTTGGCCATTATCTCTTCAAATATTTATTAGTCTGCCATATTATTCCTTGCTTCTCCTTCAGACATTCCACATAGACATATATTGGACCATTTGACAATATCCCACACTTGTTAGATGCTGTTTTGTTTTGTTTTCAGCTTTTTGTGTGTTTTAATTTGTGTCATTTTATTGATCAGCCTTGAAGTTTATTATTTATTATTTAGTCCACTGCAAGCATTAATGTTATAATTTGTTCATTTCTACCATTTATATTATTTTCTTTCTTATACTTTCCATCTCTCTGCTGAAGTTCATCGTCTGAACTGGCATTTCGGCCACGTTTTCTACTAAACGCATTAATATATGAATCAACATCATTTCAAATTCTTTCTCTGATATTTCTAATAACTATGCCTCATCTAAAATTGATTCTATTTATTGTTTTGTTTCTTGACAGTTAATTATTTTTCTTGGTCCTATATGTATTTTATCATTTTTAATTGAAAGGTGGTATATTGTGTAGAACAATAGAAATGGAAGTAATTAACTTGTGTGCCTGGAATGAGCACACATCTTTTTGGGGAATGGAGGAGAGGGCTAGGTTTTGAGTAGAGCACATTATATAAATCCCAGCAGGAATTAGATAAATTTAGTTTTAGTTGTTACTGTTGTAAGACTCAGTGCAGCCAAGTTTAAGATTGTTTCTAGCATTAAATTGTAATGCATGTAGGATTTTGCCAGAGGATTTTTCTCAGTGTTCAATTTTTATTTTAGGTCTTCCTTTTGTACCTGTGCATCAGAGAAGTTTTCTCTCCATACTCTTGAGTTCCTCCAAGCTGTGATTTTTACTTCATACTTGCTAGTCTGGGAAAAGGAGAAAAGGAGCATTATCATACTATGTTTAGTCACCTGAGATTGAGTAGTGGGAACCTCTCAGTGGTATTGCAGTGCCCCTAGCAATAGAAGATCTTTGATTATGTGGGCCCAGGATATATTCCTGTCCCTTTCCTGGAGACAGTAAACTCTTTAGGGATAAAGACTATTTGGGTTTTGATTTTCTTACTCTATGTCCACATATGTGATGGGTCTTCACCTGTAGTCTTAGTAGACAGGGTGTCTATCGTTTTACAGATAACTTAAGTCTTTTGTTCCATAGGGGTGATAAGCCAAAAGGAGGCATGCTTTCATGCACGTTTTGTCGTGGGCACTTGTCTTAGTCCCATCAGACTGCCATTTCAAAATACCATGGACTTGTTGGCCTAAATTATAGAAATTTATTTTCTTACAGTTCTGGAGTCTTAAAGTCCAGCAATAGGGTACCAGCATGTTTGGCTCCTTTGGAGGGCCTTCTTCTTGGCTTGCTGAGGGCTGCTTTTCTACTATGTCTTCATATGGCAGAGAGAGAGCAAGAACAAGTTCTCTGGTGTTTCTTGTTAGAAGGACACTGATCCCATCATTAGGGCCCCACCCTCATATCATCTTCTAAACCTAATTACCTCCCAAATGCATCCTCTCCAAATGCCATCACATCAGGGTTTAGGGCTTCAGTATATGAATTTTGGAGATAATCAGTTTGGTACACATCAGTACTGTTTCCTCTTCCAGCCCTGTGTAGCAGAAGAGGCTTTGTGGAGACTCTCCCTCTGCCACCATTCTTGCTCAGGAGCCCTCAGTGAGATCTGTGGCTTGAATCCCCTTGGGTAAGCAGCTTGCAGAGATTCTAGTTTCTCACACTAGCCCACACTAGGCTCTGGTCTCTGTGAGATCTGTGGTGTGAATCCCCTTGGTAAGCAACTCCCACAGATTCTAGTTTTTCACATTAGCCCACACTTAGCTTCTGGTAATTTGTTAGACAATTTAGCTAAATTCGTCTGTTGGTTTGTATGTTGTTTGGAATCTGCCTCAGATAATAAAGTGTTTGTTCTCCTCTCTCCCTCTCTCCTTGGATATGCCCATTTGTTATTAGATTTTTAGTTAGTCTTTTCCCCCATGTGATTCCAGGTTTCTGGTGGATTTTAAAATGCTGTGATTTTGTAAATTTTCTGTGTCTTCTTATAATCTTGGGAGCAAAGTTTTTCCAACTTTCTACATCATAAGTAGAAGCTGGAAGTCCCTAACATGTTTCAGCAAGTATGATATGTATATCTGTATCTATCTATCTACCTAAATAATATCAGAAAGCTCTATAATCAAGCATAAATTAAATTACTGATTTATAAATAAAATATAAATACAAAATTTAGGAGCCAGGGAAAGGATGGGTAGGACTACTTTTTAAAAGAGCTATTCATTATTTAGGTTGGATCTGAGAATCCACAGGATGTAAATATGTATGAGAGATTTATGTTCATCTCCTCAAGAGCAGGCACATTTTGTTAAAAATAGAACACACAGTAGTCTGCAGTGTGACTGTTAGTTTCAAGTCCTTAAGCATGTATGAGCAATTGTAGCTTGCGACATTTTGTTAAACTAGGCCACACATGTTTCTCCTTTCTTGGCCTTCAAAATAAAAGCAGTAGTGGAAGAATAAATAGGAAGACAGTGCAAATAAGATAGAACAAAGGGATTGTCATCCTCACAAATGTTGATTAATGAAGGTTATGGCAGACATCAAGCTGCACTACTAAATGTAATTTTAGAAAGGGAATCTCAAGAAATATTGCTGCAGTTATTCAATTGCAGAAGTTATAGAGAAAATTTCTAAACATTCCAATTCTTGATTCAAAATAACAACAGTTTTTATGGTAAACAAAAATCTTGGTCTTTGTTAAAGTGTTTCGAAGTCCTACGTCAAGAGTGAAGTATAATTCATCATTCAGTTGCAACACAAAAAATTTGGAAGGGAGAGAGAGCAAGAGAGCGAGCTATCTAGCTTTCTATTCCTATGAGTCAAGAGCCAGTTATCAGAAATTTCATATGGGTAAAATCTTCATTTCACTATAGGTCAATACAGAAGAAAGAAAACATTTTTCTACAGAGGTCTATGTTGCTGTCAGATGGCAGCACATTAAATTGTTTGAAAAATCCACATCCTGGCATGTGAGTATTTCTCAAAGCTAACTATTCATAAAATGTTGACATATCATTACTGTAACTGTCAACAGACACGGGTACTGGTATGATCACATGAAATTCTATTCTCGGAGAGACCAGAAATCACAAGACTACATGGAAAATTTTTAGAATACGAGTACTCAAAACAAGGAAATGGTCAGATTCATCTGAATGTATAAGAAATACGATTAAAAAGAACAGCTTCAAAATGAGAAATTCTGAAATAGTTCACTAAGTTGGAGATGTAAATAACATCACAAGTCATTAGAGATGCCTATTAATTATATTTGAAACAGTAAGACATACAGCTTTGCAGGTCACTATACATGGAAAAATTCATTTTTGAATATGGAAAGTTTTTATAAACCTTGCTTACATTAACCATGGTTCAAAACAGTGATAAACTTTGATGCTTTTGGAATATGAAGCTTTGCTCAATTTTTTTTTATGCCACATTGAAGTGCAGATTTTAATATTTGTTTTCAGACATTCTTGGGGGAATTTAATTTGAGGAAGCATATAAATTATAGAAATAGAATTCCCCTAGTTAATGATTAAGGAAACAAATATGTTTAATTTAACAAATTTAAGATGTTTTCTTAAATATCTCCAAATTGTTTGTAGACCAATAGAATTATCAAATCTTTAAAAAATAATTTCAATAATGTTCCTCAAAAATCAGTATTATTCTCTTTCAGTAGTTTATACATCATCAATATTAATTAGAGCCACCATTTATTGAGTGCTTATTTGGTGATAAGGAGAGTAATTGTGGTTTTGCATATGTTATTTCATGATAAGTAATGTACAACTAGGTTAGTTCTATTATTTCCAAAATAGGGCAAAAATTCAAAAGGGCACCAGAGAGGATGGATCACATTACTATTCTACTCAGATGTTGGTGATTCCAGTGAGCAACCTTTCTGGATCCCTTGCTCATTTTTCATTCTGCTTTTCTTTTCATCTTACTGTTGATTTCTGCAAGTCTCTTTAACATTTCTGTCCATGAAATAATTAAGCACTAATAACCTAAGGTATAATCTGTATGAAGCCACTTGACTTATCTCTTTTGCATTTAGAATCATTTTTGTTATAAACCATTTTTGGGAAATAAATGAGAAAATAGTCGCTCATATCATGTTCTGCGTTATGGTTCTTATGAAGAACCCTCGTTGACAAAGGTTATTGGGAAAAAATCATGACTTATAAGTGGGACCATTTGCTCTCTCTTGATTCCCATTTGCAATTGGTGAGAAGCCTAAGGCCAAATCCTCATGTATGATGCTACTTAATCATGGTTTCCCTAGGCCTCATCATTTTGGATTATAGAGAATTTTAAGTAGTAGGGAAGAGATTTAACAGCACTATCATATGTAGACTATTATTATTATAGATTAGTTTATTTGATTAATTATTTCTCTCATTGCTTCAGAAATATAATAAAATAACTGGGCAACATTTAGAGATTAAAATGTAATCAAGGGAAAAAGAACTGGAGAAAAATCCAACATAAGTGTCACATAAAATATGATTGCTAGATAATAAATTTCAATGTCATTGAAATTCTCAGCAAGGTCAACTACGGGATTATTAAAATGCAGATTCCTGACACCAATTCAGGAAGCTACTTATTGTTTTTCAAAAGGGGCCATGGAATCTGTATTTTAATGAGTATACATATGTTTTTTTCTTTTAAGAAATCTTGAACTCTTTTTCCTAACTTAACATAATTCACAAGTATTATTTCAGGAGCAATAATTTCTATCCACACATTATTCTAATATACCTTTGAATCCAAGGGCACATACCTAGAAGCCCATCTATTCAACTGGTGGTTTTTAAACTATAAAATAAACAGGACTGTCCAAAACAATTCACATCTTTGTAATTGAAGTACATGAACTTTTCAGTATACCTCAGCACACTAATATTTTGGGTTTTTCTCTATACACTAAAATATATGGTTGATAAATACTGTTGAATGCTAATTTCTAAAGTTAGAGGTACCATTATCTCTCATGTAATCAAATCCTTTCCAAGTGAAAAATTGAGGCAAAGAATAAGCAACTTGTCTAAGATGATCTCAGATTAACTAGTCAAAATAAGTTAGTTATTCTGTCATCTGTTACTAGGTTTTGAAAGAGAACCACCTGAGTCTCAACTTGTGGCCATGTCAAAGTAACTGATATGAGACTTGCACTCATACCCAAAACAACAACAAAAAATTACATAAAATTCAGAGGCATCTCTGTTCATATATTGGACAATAAGCATCTCAGGTCTGTGATTACTGAGAAGAGGGTAAAAAACTGATCTGAACCCCAAATAAACCCACAATTACCTTGGATTTCTGTTTATGATAATTATCCTGTTCCAAATCACAGAAAGGAGTCCAAGATAGTGATAGCCTTACTGCATTAAAGAGACAGATATCAGAGTCATTGGCTGTGGAAGTGTCTAGAACTTGGAGTATAAAGATGACAGAAAAGGGAGCTTTGCGGAGAGGAGCTTCCAGAAATCTGCATGGTGATTCATAGATCTGTGGGCTTAACTGAGCATACACAGCACAAGATTCCATAAGGCCTAGAAGAGATCACATGTAACACAGCTGAGAATGATATAAGACATTGTGCAGGGCTGGGTGATTTTTAAGTTCTAGCCCTGCCTGAGCAGAGATCTAACCATCATGGGTAATTACTAAAGACTCATGAAGGTCATGCCTAACAAGTAAAACCCATAGTTTATGAGGGACATGCTATACAACTAAGTTCAAAAATACATAACCCATCTAAAAAATTAACATAAGCATAACAAGTCCAAAATGATTGTTCAATAGTTTAATTGCATTTCTAAACAAAAAAAAATTCCTCAAAGGGATGCACCATAATCTAAAATTCTTAAAGTATTATAATTTCTAGTATAAAATAAAAAATTACAAGAGAATGAAGGAATATGAAATGTGTCAATAGTCAAGAAAAAAGAGATAAATAGAAAGGGCCCCAAGATAATGCTGATGTTAAACTAGAATACAATATTATTAACACAAATATTATGAATATATTTAAGGTCTTAAGGAAAAAATATGGTCTTAATTAATGAACAGATGGGGGACTTTAATAATAGAAATTATTAAAAAAATAATAAAAGTGAAAATTCTACAATATCCATGATGAAAATTTACTGGATTGAATTAACAGCAGATCAGAGACAGAAATAGAGAGGGTTACTGAATGTGAAAATACATGAGTCCAGCAACCTAATAAGAAAACACATATTTAAAAGTATTAAAAAGCTGAGGGGCATCTGGGTGGCTCAGTCGGTTAAGCACCCAACTTCGGCTCAGGTCATGATCTCACAACTCATGAGTTCAAGCCAGGCATTGGGCTCTGTGGTGACAGCTCAGAGCCTGGAGCCTACTTTGGATTCTGTGTCTCTCTGCCCCTCCCCCACTTGCACTCTGTCTCTTTCTGTCTCAAAAATAATAAATAAACATTAAAACAATTGTAAAAGTATTAAAAAGATGAATAGACTTTTGTGACAATATCAAATAGAATCCCCAAAAGAAAGGAGGGTTAAAGATTTGTATAGCAATATCAAATTAACAACTAAAGAAATGCAAAGTGGTATAACTAAAAAATACAATAGAGGAATAAAAATTAAATATTATTTTTATTTTCTTAAAATAATAGAAGAAAGTAGGAATAGAGGAATAATATGAAAGATGAAATAAACAGAAAGCAAAAGCAAAATGATATAGATTTAAATTCAATAATGTCAATTATTAATTACATCACATGTAAATGGATTTTCAGAATGAAGAGTGATTCATCACTAGCTGAAGCATTAACATAATTACCCATTTTAATATATCTAATGAGAAAAAAAATCATGGGACTATCCATAAAACAATTGAAAATCCTTGAACATAAATTACAAGACCTGTTTCTGGTGCAATAAATTCTTAAAGATTAAAGGGCATTTCTTAATATGAATATGAATACATATAATATAAGTATATATAGTCTGCAGAGTTTTCTTTAAAGTGAACTTACTCTTGGTTACCTGTGATTCTTTTTGGAGTGACAACTGACATTGTTCATGCTTAGTCTGTGGCAGTTTTACCTCTACTAGGAGTCATGCCATTAGAATAAGTGGAACAAAATTTGTGCTTAACTTCAGCTGAAGTGATCGATGATAATCGTCTAATCCCTGCAAGGCATATAGGTCAGCCTCAACTCAAAAGTGAGACTTGTTATGGACTATAGTATTGACCCAGAATTTCTTCTTTTTGGTTAAGGTAGAGTCTGTGAAATTGCTAATACATCCTTCTATACATGGTTTAATGTTTTGGCTCAAGTAGAAAAGTAAGTTCATAAATGTAAAGAAAAATCCACCTGGCTGTTTAAGATATACTATGATTTTTATGGGATTTGTTTAGTTAACTGGATCTGGAACCCTATAGGGAATGTTTGAAGTCAATGCTACAGGTTGCTTTCAACCAGGTGTTTGAAGTCTGTTGATTGTAGTCTTTTTTTTTTTTTTTTGCTTAAATCCAAATTAGTTAACATATAGTGTAATAATGGTTTCAGAAGTAGAATTCAGTGATTCATCACTTACATATAACACCCAGTGCTCATCCCAACCCATTTAACCCATCCCCCCACCTAACACTCCTCCAGCAACCCTGTTTGTTCTCTGTCTTTAAGAGTCTCTTATGGTTTGCCTCCCTCTCTGTCATTATCTTATTTTTCCTCCCCTTACCTTATGTTCATCTGTTTTGTTTCTTAAATTCCACATATGAGTTAAATCATATGATATTTATCTTTGGCTGACATATTTCATTTGGCATAATGCATTCTAGTTCCATCCACAGTGTTGAAAATGGCAAGATTTCATTCATTTTGAGCATTGAGTAATATATCCCCCACATTTTCTTTATCCATTTGTCAGTCAATGGACATTTAGGCTCTTGCCATTTTTTGCCTATTGTTGATAGTGCTGCTATAAAATTGGGGTGCCTGTGCCCCTTTGAATCTGCACTCCCATATCTTTTGGATAAATACCTAGTAGGGCTATTGCTGGGTCATAGGGTGGCTCTATTTTAAATTTTTTGAGGAACCTTCCATACTGCTTTCCAGAGTGGCTGCACCAGTTTGCATTCCCACCAACAGTGCAAAAGGGGTTCCTCTTTCTCTCCATCCTCGCCAACATCTGTTGTTTCCTGAGTTGTTAATTTTAGCCATTCCGACCACTGTGAGGTGGTATCTCATTGTAGTTTAGATATGTATTTCTCTGATGGTGAGTGATGTTGAACATTTTTTCATGTGTCTGTTAGCCATCTGGATATCTTCTTTGGAAATATCTTCTCCCATTCTGTCAGTTGCCTTTTAGTTTTGGTGATTGTTTCCTTTGTTGTGCAGAAGCTTTTTATCTTGATGAGATCCCAATAATTCATTTTTGCTTTTATTTCCCTTGTCTCTAGAGACATGTCTAGTAACAAGTTGCTGTGGCTGGGGTCAAAGAGATTGTTGTTTGTTTTCTCCTGTAGGATTTTGATGGTTTCCTGTCATACATTTAGGTCTTTCATCCATTTTGAGTTTATTTTTGTGTATGGTGTAAGAAAGTGGTCCAGGTTCATTTTTCTGCATGTTGCTGTCCTGTTTTCCCAGCACCATTTCCCTAAGAGACTGTCTTTATTCCATTCAGTATTCTTTCCTGCTTTGTCAAACATTAGTTGTCTATATATTTGTGAGCCTATTTCTGGGTTCTCTATTCTGTTCCATTGATCTATGTGTCTGTTTTGGGGCCTGTACCATTCTGTCTTGATGATTACAGCTTTGTAATATAGCTTGAAGTCTGGAATTGTGATACCTCCAGATTTGGTTTTGTTTTTCAATATGACGTTGGCTATTGGGGGGGTCTTTTATGGTTCCATAAAAGTTTTAGAACTGTTTGTTCTATCTCTGTGAAGAATGCTGGTGTTATTTTGATAGGGATTGCATTGAATGTGTAGATTGCTTTGGGTTCTACTGAGAGTTTAACAATATTTGTTCTTCCAATCCATGAACATGGAATGATTTTACATTTGTGTCTTTGTGTCCTTTATGTCTTCTTCAATTTATTTCATAAGCTTTCTTTAGTTTTCAGCATACAGATCTTTTACTGCTTTGATTAGGTTTACTCCAAGGTATTTTATGGGTTTTGGTGCAACTACAAATGGGACCAATTCCTTGATTTCTATTTCTACTGCTTTGTTATTGGTGTATAGAAATGAAACCAATTTCTGTACATTAATTTTATATTCTGTGACTTTGTTGAATTCATGTATCAGTTTTAGCAGTTTTTTGGTGGATCTTTCAGATTTTCCATGTATCATGTCTTCTGTGAAGATGTTGATTGTAGTCTTAATGAAATGTTGTATGAAACAAACTGAGTGTATTTCTTTCTAGTCTCTGTTGATCAGATTAATCAGAGTGGCTATTGGAGTGCTATATCATGTTTATATTTTCTAGTAGGCCAAATAGAGCAAAGTTCAGGTAGGTTTGCTTGTAGACCATTTTTAAAAAGTTCTCTAAGCTCAGTGTTCCTCAGCTGTCACACAAACCCATGTACAGCTTATACCCCAGTCCTCCTGCATTTCTTCCATGAGACAGGAAGGAATAGGGAGCTAACTAAACATGATGCTCATGCTTCTTGCTGTACTGTGAGTAAGGAATTCCTTTTTTATGAGCCAAGATTCTTGAATTTTTTGCTAACATCCATGAAATTATGGCAAGATATTTTGTTACCTTGCACTGGGGAAATAATTGCAGATCCTTCACAGCTATAAACACAAGGGTGTGGGAAAAAAACAAGAGAGAATACTAACAGGAAAAAATGAACTAACCATTTTTCCAATGAGTAATATTACTACAGTTAAGGGATGGGGGTAAGAACCAACCCAAGTAATGTTATAACATAATATTTGGACTATGTCCTCAGGCTAAATGCAAAAAAGAACTCTAAATAATAAATTTTTATTAGTGTTTTTTTTTTCACAGAAGCATAGATTACAATTCTGAAAATACTTTTGGTATATTCTAGGATTGAGTAAATATATAAATATATTGTAGATAATGATAGCCAGTTTTCTGGTTATTAAAAAGAGAAGTCAAAAATTAAGTGGCGTGTTACAAACATTAATGCATCAGTGTGAACTTGTGGGTTTTAATTTAGATGGATGGACAGATAGATGATAAAGAGTAAATGGATATATATAGATATGCATGCATATATATGGGGTATATACATGTTTACGCACATGTATGTGTGGTATATGTATAATAGATACGTCATCTTCCACTGTTTTAACCACTGAGAGGGTCTAGACACACTGATATCCAGATAGCATGAGCATATCTATATCCACACCTTGGCTTCTGAATATCTTTTTATTTTAAATTTATTTATTTTAAGAGAGAAGGAGAGAGAGTGCATGAGCATGAGCAGAGAGAGAGGAAGAGAGAGAATCCCAAGCAGGCTCCATGCCGTCAGCACAGAACCTGATGCAGGCTTTAAACTCACTAACCCTGAGATCATGACCTAACCCCAAATGAAGAATTGGACACTTAACTGACTGAGCCACACAGGTGAACCTCTGGATATCTTTCAAAAGAAGGATACAGAGATCCATGGAGTGATAGCTAATATCAAGATATGAACAATACATATAGGTAATTAAAATGATTCGTGGCTTTAGCTGCATTACACAAAGTAGTTAGATTTGTTTTATTTGGTTGTTTGTTTCAGCTCACAACCCTGAGATCAAGAGTCACATAATCTACCAACTGAGCCAGGGGTTTTTTTTTTTTTATCTGGTTTCTTACTTGAAACCTGGGCTCAGAGTCTAGAAGTATGTTAATTTCAGAACACTTGGGATTTTCTTAATTTATTATTATCATTGATTTCAAGTTTAATTCCATTTAATTCTATTTTTGCCAAAGAACATAATTTATATGTTTCAATTATAACTTTTTGTCACATTGGCTCTACATCTCACAAAATCCATCTCTGGAGTATCACAGTTAGCCTGTAAATAATATTATACCATTGCATATATCTTTCGTGATATTGCTGTCATATTTTATCTTTTTCTATGATACTACCTTTATAATACATCATTATTACTTTTTGTTTCAATAGTTAACTATTTGTAAAGATATAATAAATAAAAAGAAAGTTCATAGTCACCAATATACTTATCATTTCTGATGGTTTCTGCTTCCTTGTGTAGATCCAAACATCCATTTTTCTTCTCTCTGTAAAACTTCCTTTAATATTTCTTCTTGTTTTTGGCTTCTGGTAATGCTTTTTCTCAGTTTTTGTTTATCTGAAAAAAACCTTTATTACACCTTTGATTTTGAAGTATAGTTGATTTTGGGTAAAGACCCCTGGGGTAGTAATATTTTCCCCCAATAAAGGTGTCTCCACATTATCTTCTGGTTTGCATAGTTTTGAGAAAGAAGTCTTCTGTCATTCTTATCTGTGCTTTCTACACACACTGTATCTTTTTTTCTCATGCTGGTTTTAACTACTATTCCCATTTTTGGTAGTTGTTGTCAATTGGACTCATACCTTGGTATATTTTTCTTTGTGTCTACTCTGCTTAGAGTTTATTGAGTTTCTCTGATCTCCAGGTTTGCAGTTTTCACCAAATTTGGAACATTTGGGTCATTAACTTAAATATTTTTCTGGTTCCAAGTCTCTTCTCTTATTCAGGATCTCTAGATACAGATATGTTCAATTTCCTGAAGGTGTCAAATGGATTACTGAGGTTTTGTTTATTTTTTTATTCTATCTCTCTCTCTCTCCGCCTCATTTGAGTGAGTTTCTTCTGCTCTGTCATTTCTTCTGCAGTGACTTAGATGCTGTTAATCTCATGCAGAATATTTTTCACTTCACTTACTACTTTTCTCCTATCTAGAAGTTCCATATGAATCATTTTTACATCTTCCTTCTCAATTTTTTCCTTATCATAGTCACATTTTCCTTGAACTTTTTGAATTTACTCATAAGAGCATTTTAATGTTTTTATCTGCTACCTTTATCATCACTGTTAATTCTGGGTGTCCTCCTATAGTGTGACTTTTTCCTGTTTATGAACCATATTTTCCAGCTATCTTGCACCCTAAGCAATTTTTTAACTAAAAAATTATTGAGGCATAATTGACATATAACATTGCATTAGTTTTATATGTAAAGTTTTAGATGTACTGAGTAATTTTTTATTGGATAATGTACATTTTGAATTTTACATTGTTGGGTGTTGGATTTTGTTATATTCTTTTTAAAATGTTGACTCATGATTCATTGTGCAGTTGAGTTACTTTGAATCAGTTGAATCCTTTAACAGCTTACTTTTTAGCATATTGACATATATTCAGAGCAGTCTTTACCTAGGGTAATTCAGCCTGACCACGAAACTGATACTCTCATGAGAATTCTCCTAAAAGCCCATGTATGAGAAATCTTTCCACTCTGACTGGTGGGAATGTAAGCTATTCATAGGCGTGTGTGAGTCCCAGGAATGTTCAGACCTCTCCCTTTTGATAGATTTTTTTTTTCCATAGACTCAGGAAATTTTCTCACACACCTTTGGAGTCAGTACTCAAGACTCTCAGGACCTCTTTATAGGTGTTTAAGGTTTTTCTTTGTGTAGCTTCCTTCTTTTCAGTACTTAATCTTTTTTTTATTTTTTAAGAAACAGTTGACATATAACATCATATAAGATTCAGATATACAGCACAATGGTTCAATATTGAAAAATTATCACCACTGTAAGTCTAGTTAACCTCCATCACCACACAGGTACAAATTTTTTTGTGTGTGTTAAAAGATTTTAAGATTTACTCTTTTAGCACCTTTCAAATAATAGAATTATTAACTCTAATCATCATATTGTACATTATATTCCTAGGAGTTATTTATTTCATAACTAGAAGTTTGTAACTTTTTTTTTAATTTGAGAGAGAGACAGAGAGAGAGCGAGAGAGCACATGAGTGAGGGAGAGGGGCAGCGGAAGAAAGAGAGAGAGAGAGACAGACAGACAGACAGAGGGAGAAATCCAAGCAGTCTCCATGCTCAGCACAGAGACTGACTCAGGGCTCGATTCTAAACCTTGGGATCACTAACTGAACCAAGATCAAGAGTCATATGCCCAAACAACTGAGCCACCCAGATGCCCCTAGAAGTTTGTATCACCTTCACCCATTTCACACACCTCCCCTCCTCTTTCACAACTGGCAAACACCAATCTGTTCCCTATATCTGTGAACTTTGGGGTATTTTTCATCACATATAGGTGAGATCATATAATATTTGTCCTTCTCTGTCTGACTTACCTTATTTAGCATAATGATTTCAAGTTCTATCCATGTTTTTGAAAAGAAGATTCCCTTCTCTCTTATGGTTGAATAATATGGTCATTTAGGTTCCTTCTGTCTTAGTGATTATAAAGAACACTGCTATGAACATGGGAGGTGCATATATCTTTTCAAGTTAGTGTTTTTATTTTCTTTGGATAAATGCCCAGAAATGGAATTGCTGGATCATATGGTAGTTATGTTTTTAATTTTTTGAGGACTAATTATACTCTTTTGTAGTGGCTGCACCAGTTTATGTTCCTACCAACAGTGCATGGGGATCCCTTTTTATCCATGTGCTTGCCAACACTTGTCTTCTCTCGCCTTTTGGTAATAACCATTCTAACAGGTGTGAGGTGATATCTCATTGTAGTTTTGATTTGCATTTTCCTGATGATTGGTGATGTTGAGTACCTTCTAGTATACCTTAAATTTTGCACTGCGGTCTCGTTCTCAATTCAGTGAGGCTGTCAGCTCAGTCTGCTGGTGCTGAATTGCTCTCAGATGTACTCTTCTGGAACCTTCCTACTGCATAATTATGTAAAGATGTCTTTAGTTATCTATCCTCTTGGTAGAAAGCAGAGGAAATTAGTAGATCACTTTTTTTTTAAATTTTGGTTTGTTTTGTTTCTTCAAGGAATCACCATCCTAATTGCCACTGTCCAATGTTTAAATCCTTTGTTTCATATGCTTTGCACAGTTTAGCTTGTTGTTTAAGATTAGATGGTGAATCCATTCTGCTATCCCATATTGATCAGAAAAGAAAGTATGGTACATATAACTATTTTTAAAATGTTTTCTCAGCTAAATCTAAATGTATTCAAACACTATGACCCAGTAATTCTACTCCTAGGTATTTTCTCAAGATAAATGAAGACATGCTCACAAAAAGGCATGAGAATTTTCCTGGCAGCCTCATTAATAATAGCAAAAAATGGGAAACAATTCAAATTCCAATCAACAAATGTGACATACTCATACAAGAAATATTACTCAACAAGAAAAAGGAATAACTTGCTAATAGCATGGATGTACCTTACAGATATTATGCTTGGTGAAGCAGGGCACAAATAGTACTTACTCTATTATGCATTTAAATGAAGTTCAAGGGCAGGCAAGACTAATTTATGGTGAAAAACATCAGAATATTATTGCCTCTAAAAATGGAGATTAATTTAAAAAGCAAACAATGGAATATTCTCATGAGATCAAATATTCTTTATTTTTATAGAGGTGTGGGTTAGGAACTTACAAATTTTTCACAACTCTTCAAGTTTTAAATTTAAAAAAATTGCATGCATTGCACTTGCTATAAACTTTTCCTAAAAAAGAATTACAAATGTTCAAAATTTTAGGTGCTAGAATTGCTTTTCACAGTGAGATGATTTATCAATTCTGAAATCACTTTCTGTAATTTTTGTGTATTTGGATATACTCTAAGCTTGGGAAAATTATCAAATCTACTGAGGGTAATAGAAGCCAGGTTCCCTATTGTTGAAGAAGAAAGTTGCAAGTACAGAGAGGGGAAATATTAAATTTCTACCTGTGATATTAGATTATAAGTGAAGGTCTCAGAATAAATCCACCATTTTAATAGAGATATAAAAATGGATATGGGCATCTCTACATATTCTCTGCTAAAGAAGCAATGACATATCAGGATTGTTGACAAAGACTCAGCACCCATTTAGTTTCTAAACATGATTCTCAACTAAAAAGAAACATTTCCTTGGAATAAAAATGATTTTAGGGCTAGGGTAGGGAAAGTACATGGTGATGCTAGAAAATCATATTGAGCCAGGAAACAAAGAAGTGCTCAAAGAAGCATAGAGATATATCAAAAGGATGTAGGATACAACTTGAGGCTCCCACCATTCAAATCTCAGACAATTAGTTCATTAAAATAAAAATTGATGGTAAATTATTACATCATGTGGTGTGCTGGGAAACTGGTTCTCCAAAAAGAAAAAGAGAGAGAGAGAGAGAGAGAGAGAGAGCCCTGATTGGTGGTATTTGCTGATTTCTACTGTATATATTTACCACTATTGATGGTCTCAAATTATCAGCATGATGCCACTAACTACAGATTTGTAGAGAGATGCTTAAAATTGTTTCTCATGGGTAAGTGGGAGCTGGCCACATTATCCCATTATTATAGCCATAGATTAAAATAAGGATACATACATTTAAGTGGGTATTAATGAATTAATGATCAAATCACTTAATGGAGGAGAAGAGAAAGCTCTTGCTTACAGTAAAATTTTAACTAATAAATATAAAAGGAATGTTGGCATTAAAAAAACAATCAATAGATACCAAAACTAGTAAGGTGCAATTTAATGAAGACTTTGAACATGCAAAATCTCAAAGAACCACTCTACAAGTTCTTTATTAATTACAAAAAGAAAAATTGACTTCACAGTATAACTTTAGCCAAGTCATCAATGTTTTAGCATCCCCAACACCGGACAAACTGACATCATGACCCTCTGGTTAGGATGCACTGGAGAGGACCACACCTTCTCTCTCCTACCTTCTGAGTCAGTCTCAGTTCTCCAAAGAAACAAAATCAATAGTATATATTTCTATAAAGAGGTATATTTTAAGGCATTGGCTCATGCCATTGTGGGAACGGCAAGTCCCAAAGCTGTAGGGCAGACTTGCAGGCTATACGCTCAGGTTTTCATGTTCCAATTTTGAGGAAGAATTCCTTCTTCCCCATAAAAGCTCAGTTTTGCTCTTAAAACCTTCAGCTGATAGGATGAAGCCCACTAACATTATCCTGGGTAATAGCCTTTATTTAAAATTAACTGATTGTAGATGTCAATCACATCTACGAAATACTTTCATGGCAGAATCGAGATGTGTGTTTGATCAAAAAACTTTGCATCATAGCCTAGCCAAGTGACACATAAAATTTAACCACCACATCTGCCAAAAGTCATAATCCGATTCCAGTTATGAACAAAGCATTAGATAAATACAAATGGAGGAATATTTTGTTAAATAGCAGGACTTCAGCCTTCAAAAATGTCAAGTAAAGCACAAAAATGAAGAAAACCTAATTTATAGTAAAGTAGATAAAAAATACATGGCAATTACATTTACTGTGGGATCTTAATTTCATCTGGTATTGGATGAGAACATTATTGGGACAATTGATGAAATTAGATTACAGGGTGTGGTTAAACAATTTTCTAATTTTGATCATTTTGCTGTGGTTAGATAAGAGAAAGTCCTTTCTTAGGAAGTCCACACAGATGTATCAGAGGTAGGGTGCACACCACACTATCTCCATTACACTCTGTACATTAGGCAGATTAATGGCCCCACGAATGCCAGCATCTATGAACACATTTTCTTACATGACAGAAAGAACTCTGAACATGTGATTAAGTTAAGGATCTTGAAATGAGGAGACTGTCCTGGATTATCATGGTGGGCCCCATGTAATCATGAGAGTCTTCTAAGAATGAGGGAGGAGAATCAGAAAACGAAAGGTAAGGGCAAAGCAGAGTTCAGAGTGACACAATTACTAACTTTAAAGATGGAAGAGAAGCACAAGCCAAGGAACACAGAAGCCTCTAGAAGCTGGAATTGTGATCATGAATAGAAGCCCGAGAAGGCAAGAGACAGGTTCTCCCTAGACTCTCCAGAAGACCCTCATAATACATTGATTTTAGCTCCGGAAGATCCGTTTTGGACTTCTGAGTTCTAAAGCTATAAGATAATACATCTGTGTTGTTTTAAGCTATTAACTTTATGGTAATGTGTTACAGTAGTGATAGAAAATGACTACACCCCCAAATGAATCAGAAAAAGTTTGCATTTATTTGAAACTATATGGAGAGACAATATAATACAAATGAAGCAAGCATAAATCATTAAGCAAATTTTGGTTAAGAGTCTTTAGAAGTTTCTTGTACTACTCTTGCATTTTTTAAAGTTTAAATTAATATTAACATGAACAGGGATGAAAAAAATGTCCTTGGCTTTTAAAGATGGAGAAATATTGACACTTAAATGGGAGTATAGTGTTTGCTTCCAAAAAAACAAGGAAGAGAACACCATGTGCAGTATGATCAGGGCAATGTTTTCTTTCTTAAAGGTATTTCTTTTTTTTTTCCAGTTAATTTATTTATTTTGAGAGAGAGAGAGAGAGAGAGTGGGAGCAGGGGAGGGACAGAGAAAGAGGGACAGAGAATCCCAAGCAGGCTCTACGGACAGTGGGGAGCCAGACGCAGTCCTCCATACTAGGACCCATGAGATCATGACCAGAGCTGAAACTAAGGGTCGGACACTCAACCCTATGTAGGACACAAAGGCAGAAGGAAATAGCAGAAAAAATTAAATTTCCTTATAACCTGCAGCCCATTGACAAATACTTGAGGCTGGCAGCGTAAAAGGGTTTCTCCAGGAACTCCCTACTATCTTAATGTTAATGCTTTGCTAGAGGGAAAAACAACCTTAGCCTGACAATAGCTAGGCCTCCAGTATCCTGTGAGTTTCTTTAAGCATGTGAAAATCTCATTGGAAACTTCCCCTGGACTTTACCTCCCCCAGCTCCTTAGTATATAACCAGTTTCTCCTCATGGTCTCTGGGCTGCTCTTCCTGCCCATGTGTCCTGTCACCAAGCTTTAATAAAAATCATCTTTTTGCACCAAAGATGTCTTCAAGAATTCTTTTTTGGCTGTGGGCTCCAGACCCCACGAACCACACTATCACCCTCCAAAAAACCTCATCAGGCAGACTGAGCCACCCAGGTGCCCTTTGAACAGGGCACTGTTAACCGTGGTTGAGCAGCCACTAGGAATAGGGGATGCAGACAAGAGTTGGAGTCAACTCTTTTCTCTGCTTTTACATGTATTTCAAATAATTCTTAAAAAGTTAAAAAAATAGGGCCATATCTTCTAAAAATCTGTGGAAGGGAACATGATGCAATATTAACATTTCATGTAACAACTAGTCTATCTGAGGAACGAGCAGCCTCAACTGGAAAACATTTGTGTAAGTCCTAAAAATCTAGTATCATATCTGTTTAATATGCTCTATTTACTTAAACAGCTAAACCAGGAAACCGGAGGTTTCTATGTCAGCCCGTCGATGTTAACCTTTCTCTACTGTCAATGCTTCCTCTCTGCTATGGTTTGGTCTGGTTGTAGGCACTACCCAGAGTGTTTAGAGCACCCTGTTGAAAATAGCAGGACTTGAAGAAACTAGATGTCACTTACAATATGATCCTTGGGTAAATATTGCGCGCTGCTGGCCTTCTTGCAAAATGAGTGAACCCTGACTTTGTTTCTTTCTGGCTGCCAAGCCTTTTTTATTTTCCTGGAGCCTTCTAGTTAGCAGGCAGTTTGAGGAGACTACTGGGAAGGGGCAGAGAGCATCCATTTGGATTACCATGTTCTAGAGCCTCACCTGCCCCCTTTTTCTGAGTACATCTGTAAAACCATTAAGGATATATTTGCATACAATTCAAAAAAAGAAAACTACAACCGTTCAAACAGTGGACCTAACTTTTTGCCCTTCCCCAATGAGAGAAACAAATGAGCACATTCATTTCTTGGCCAGACCCAATGAATTTAAATTTTCCATCAGCATATAATAGGTTTAGATTATAAATCCCTTTGAGCGTGGGAATCCGTGAGGTAAAAACCAACACTCTGCAAGCCACTGCTCAAATAAGCTCAAACTGTTATTTTAGACTATACCGTGCCTGTAAAGAGAAAGATAGTTAAGTTTTCTGTGTCGATTTCTTTTTAACAGCAAGATTTTTTAAAAAGCCATTTCATCTCTGAGAGATTCAATGACCATGTTTGATGACAAGCCAGATGGCAGCCGTTCTCCAGACCCGGTGCCAAGAAGCATGACAGGAGCGGCAATTTACCTTCCGCGGTGGAGGCCAGCAGGAGAAGCACCCCGCAGCTGCGGGCCAGCCGGCTGCTGCCGGTAGGTGCGCGCGCACTTGGGTCCCTCCCAACTTGGATGGAGCAGGTAAGAGCCTGCATCAGTACCCGGCAATTATGGAATTGGCATGCTCTGCATTGTTTACTCACAGTAATATTCCTACTGGACTTTATTAAAACACCATCTGTTGTCAGGGCAGACAAAGAATCCAAACAGAAATAACAGAGCAAGACACAGAGAAGGAGAGAAAGTGAGAGCGTGTGCGTGTGCGTGTGCGTGTGCGTGTGCGTGTGTGTGTGTGTGTGTGTGTGGCATGCTACACAACTCGGTTGCGTTTCTAAGAGGCCGCGTCCGATCCTGGAGGTTATCTTTTAACGTGAAATCCCCACCCTCTCAGATTTTTTTTTTTGTTATTGGTTTTCTGCTGTCAGCTAGGCCATAGCAGTCTGTGGTCCAAATGAGGTTGGCTGTGTGTGCGGCAGGCTGGAATTGAAGGCAGTGAGTGCATGGATACGTGTGGAACCCGAACGCATTAGCATTACTACAAATTAAAACCAAAATGAGGGAGAGTAAAGTCATCCCAGTGAATGAGGCTCAGAGTAAACTTCTGAGTTAATGTTCAGAATATGGGCTGAGTAATAAAGGGTAACTTCAATAATAATACCTTCAGGGAGCAAGGAAAAGTGACTTTTTTTTTTTTTTTTTACAATCAGCTGTTTTCTCTCACCCTTTTTAATCCTGCAGATGGGGATCAGATATTTCTAATACACAGCTGGTCTCTACAAATGGCCAACTATAATTTTTCATACACCCTCCTAGAATTCCAGGTGAAATTAATTAGTCAGAATTTCTCATCAATGTACTAATAAAATGTGATGCAAGTGATTAAATATGCAAATACAAGAAAGACCGCATTAAAACTCTGATGTGTCATTTCAATTTCACAAAAAGACATCTGTCTATTTGGAAATTTAGTGCAAAAACAAATCCCTTAAAATAAAAGTGTAAACAATCCCCGATTCATGGGGCAAAATGAAAGACGCAGGAAAAAAATATGATCCTGAAACAAGCACTGCAAACCTTCTGGGTAAAAGAGCTGGCTCATATAAAATATATATTCAAATATTATGGAGCAAGTGAATTTGGAACATTTGGGGGAAGCAAAAGCTCTCTCAGTATATGACGTCATCGTCCACTTTTTCTGGACCCTGAGACCCTTGATATTCTTACCAGGAGATGAGCAGTCCTTTTAATTTACAGAAATGCTGTTTACCACTTTGCAAGCCAGACCAATATTTACAGAGAATTCAATGAATGAATGAAAAGAAACAGCTGTGACTCCTTCCACCTCATTGCCCACTTCATCTCTAACTCTCCTCCTCAGCACGGTCTTATTTAGAGGCATTTGAGCAATGGATTGGGCTGGCAGCAGCCAATACACTGCGGCTTGTTTGCTGAACACTTCACAATTCCTATTATAAGTTCCCTCTTTCTTTGGTGTGTGTTACAGAGAATACCATGATGAACTGACTATATTCTGGAGTTATATTTTAAATAGGTTTCAAAATGCCTGAACGTAGTGATTACCTATTTTTTCCTGAAGCTGCTTTAAGATGGTTTTCAGCCCCTTGGAAATACCATGATTTCCTACTGATGATTCCTTGCAATTTCATAATGTATGTGTGCCACAGTATCAGTTACTGTAGATGTTTAAAAAATTAAAAAGATAAATAAACACTTTTTTAAAAGGTGGGGTGGCACCTGGGTGGCCCAGTCGGTTAAGTGTCTGGTCCTTAAATTATTTTTAATGTTTATTTTTTATTTTTGAGAGAGAGAGAGAGAAACAGAGCATGAATGAGGAAGGGGCAGAGAGAGAGAGAGAGGAGGCACAGAATCTGAAGCAGTTTCCAGGCTCTGAGCTGTCAGCACAGAACCCTACACAGGGCTTGAACTCATGAACCGTGAGATTATGACCTGAGCCGAAGTCGGCGCTTAACTGAGTGAGCCACCCAGGCACCCCAAGTGTCTGACTCTTGATTTCAGTTCAGGTCAGGATCTCACAGTTCGTGAGTTCGAGCCCCTCCTTTGGCTTTGTGCTGACATCGTGGAGCCTGCTTGGGATTCTATCTCTCCCTCTCTCTCTCTGCCCCTCCCCAGCTCAGGTGCATGTGCTCTCTCTCTCTCTCTCTCTCTCTCTCTCTCAAAATAAATAAATAAACATTAAAAAATTAAAAAGACATTATTCCTGCCTTCAGGGAGCTTAAAAATTTGTTTGGAGAGATAAGATATAGGCTGAAGCAATAGGAAATAGTGTCAGGTTACAGATGATGAATGTGGGACCAACTTGCAGAAGTGCAGGGATTCAGAGGAAAGAAACAAGCAAGGAAAGGGTTATGAAAGATCTGTTTTACCTGTCTTTTGAAGGTTGACAAGATTATGAATAGATAAAGAGGAAAAAACAGATAGCCCAACTGCAGAGAAAAATGGAAGGACGGCCTTTGCAGAGAAGAAGTGGAAAAAAGAAAGGGGGTCTTCAGGAACACTCAATGGAGTTCTTGGCCCAAAGCAGCAAAAGGAATGATGACTTTACCAGAAACACATGGTTTATCCTATCTCCCCCAAGGAGACCTACCTCCCTGAGAGCAAAATGAAGATCTGCATGAAGGAGAAAAGTAATATGATCTCCTTGAAAGAGTTTTTAGGCTCAATCAAGTTTCAATGTACAACACTACCTGCAAAATGGACTGTATAAATATTTGAACACCAAAGTTGACCAGGAAAGAATGAATTGGTGTATTGATTGGAACAAGTGTTAAAATACAAATGAGGAAATGTTACAGAAGCTAAATGTCCTTGTTGTGAATTTGCCCCTGCTACGTTGGAAGAATTTTGCTTAGATTCTTACTAGCAACTGAAACAAAACAAATGGTGATGATGCGTTTTTGGTGGTTACCATGACCTGGGCCAGAACAGGTACGCTCCTGGCCCAGGATACCAGAATATTAATGTTGAGCCTGAGCCATGCTTGAGGGAGGGAGTCAATAACAATCTCTAGTGTCAGGTGTGAGGGTGAGTTCAAACCACACCCAGAATAGAGATGTTGTAAAGTCTGAAGCCAGAAAGAGCTGGAATACATTATGAGATAGGCATTCGAGGAGACTGAGAATGGAGGCCAGGAAAATCACATGGTTAACAGAAACTTGGCTTTATATGGTACTAAGTAGAGGCCCAAGCACAGGTTTTCTAGAAAGGGAGGAAGGAAGAGAGAGAAAGATATCACTATGTTACCCCACGGTATGCCTTTTATTAAGGTTTCTCTTTTATTCTGATTGACGTTGATCCTGCCTAAAATAAAAATATGGGTGGGGCACCTGGGTGGCTCAGTCAGTTGAGTGTCCGACTTCAGCTCAGGTCATGATCTCATGGTTCATGGGTTCGAGTCCCACGTCGGGCTCTGTGCTGACAGCTCAGAGTCTGGAGGCTGCTTCCCATTCTATGTCTCCCTCCCTCTACCCCTCCCCTGCTTGCGTGCTATCTCTCTCTCAAAAATAAACATTAAAATTTTTTTTTAAAAAAAGGGCTGCCTTTCCTTACTATCTTTGAACTACATCACTGCTTAATTAGCATAAGAAATAGACAGTTAACCATCTAGGTAGAATGATTAAAGAGGTTGAAAAATATTTTGGGGGTAAAATATTACAAAAGAACTATTTCTACAAGGTACTACTTAACCTATTCCTCTCGTTTTCCCCAGTGCTCACTCCATTGGACAGTTCAGTAGGAATAAGTTTCTGGTTTAGGGTTTATGCTTGGAGAAAAGCAAGAAAGTTGAACTTTTGTTACCATAGTCTCCCCTTCCATCTACTAATTCAAATGTGTGTCCCCTTCACTAGAGTTGGTGTCTTCACACACGCGTGCACACACACACACACACACACACACACACCATTGTATTCTGGCATTAATTTATGATACAAGCTCACCAAAAGGATTTAGTTTGAAAACTTCAGAATCTAAAGGGAACACTGGAACAAAATATATTCTGTAAAATGTTTTCTCTTTACAGCAAACAAACATGTAAACAATCTGGAGTGCTTTCTCTGGGGTATTCTTGCCAGTTTCAATAATTCTTTCCTTACACATATGTGCACATGTGTATACACACATGTACACAGTGCCCTAAGAATTTTAGCTTTGGTCAAAAGCAAAACAGAACCCCTGAGTACAACAGGGCTGTGTCTGGTCCCCAATTGTGCTTTCAAGTAGTTCAAATAGTGTGGAGATGACCACTTTAAGCTGTCACCACCCACATCCCCTTGTCCCTTGGCTGAGAAGTTTTGGAAACAATTGAATAAAAAGTGTCTCAAGACGTGTGTTTATACCACAGAGTAACATATTAAGATCATCTCTAAAGCAACTCTTCAGGTCCATTTATATCTTGGACTGCTGAAAAAATGTGCTCTCCCTATAATGATGGACTCTGGGGAAAGCAGGACCTGAGCATTATACACTTACACAAATGGTGACAGCAAGAATGGCACTAGAGGCTTTCCACAGGACCCCCTGTTGTGTTGACATGCCAAGAAACCCTAAACACAAATAGATTCTTTCTTTCTTCTTCTTCTTCTTCTTCTTCTTCTTCTTCTTCTTCTTCTTCCTCTCCTCCTCCACCTCCTTCTTTCTCCTCCTCCTCCTCTTCTGCCTTTTCTCCTTCTCCTCCTTCTCCTTCTCTTTCCTTCTCCTTTTTTTCCTCCTTTCTCCTTCTCCTCCTTCTCTTTCTCCCCCTTCTCCTCCTCCTCCTTTCTCCCTCTTCTTCTTCTTCTTCTTCTTTTTCCTCTTCCTCTTCTTCTTCTCCTTCTCCTCCTTGTCCTCCTTCTCTTTCTTCTCCTTCTTCCTCTCTCTTTCCCTATCCCTCTTCTTCTTCTCCTTTTTATTCTTCCTCTCCTTCTTCTCCTTTTTCCTTTCCTCCTCCTCCTCCTCCTCCTCCTCCTCCTCCTCCTCCTCCTTCTTCTTCTTCTTCTTCTTCTTCTTCTTCTTCTTCTTCTTCTTCTTCTTCTTCTTTCTTCTTCCAAATGATAATGCTAAGTATTTAAGGCAAGAGCCTCCATGGTTCTCCTGACAGAAGAATGCTGGGTTTAAACACCATTGCTGTGCTGATCAATTGGAAATTATAACACTTCAGCATAGAAGCCATGGCTATCAGGGTGCCATCGGGCTGTCCTCAAAGCAGTTTCCAGGCTCCTCCTCCCTGAATAGTTGTTCAGAAGTGATAACTTTTAAGAGAAGTCTTCAGACAGAATTACAAAGTATTAGAATATGTCTTTATATTTAAGAGGCATGGATGCTAAACCTCTATTTCTGGCATTGCCGTAGCAAGGAATGTACTTTCATTTTTAAAAAATCTTTTATATGTATAAAAATAAGGGAATGTTCCTGCTCATGGAGGAGTTGAGATATGAGTCTCTTTATATATTTAATTATTGGAAAGAATAAAGAACTCTTGGAGAGGATTGAGAAAATTGTTCACGATTGAATTTTTAAAAAGATACATAGGTAGTGAATATGAAGAATGTAAAACAGAAAGGGTAAAAGAGGACTGTAAGAAATAGTATCACTTAAAGCAGACTTATAGCAAACCTGAACATCTTTTGAAACAGTTTCCTTAACATGTTCTGAGACATAAGCAACAACCTTAGAGCATGAGGTGACAGGTTGAGAAAAAAGACAATTGTTCATGTTGCCTGGGAACTCCCTCTTGAGAAGTAAGGACATGAGTTTATGAAGACTGACATGGCTAATCCAGAAGTCAGCTGAGTCATAGGGCAATCCAGCTAATCCTCCCTCTTAAACTTAATAAGGTACTTCTTATATTGGAAGAATTATGTAAAGAAAACCTGAAATGCATCTCCATTCACATTATCTCCATTCATGGGCGGAAAATCCAAATATATGAAAGCAAGTTTAAATGGAATGCTGTGAATTGGGAAAGAACAAGGAAAAAGGATGTGGACATGAACCACTGAGTATGAAGATGTTATCAAAGAACAGGATTTGGTTTTTTGAATTATGCCAGAATGATGGATTCTTGGCAGGGCTAAAGAGTAACTGGCAAAAGAAAGGAAGAGAATAACCACATCAAAAGAGTTTTAAACTGATATTTTAAGAAGGAGAAAAATATTCTGGAGAAAACATTAAGGCAAAGAAGTGTGGAGAGGATGTGTAAGTAAGAAGCTACAGAAAGCTTGTACATAAAAACATAGAAAATAAGTAATTAATTGGATTTGAATTTCAGTGGGAAAAAAATTAAAGAGCTCAGAATTCAACAGATAAGATAAGACCAAGGGTAAAGTCTGACTGACAATGGGGACAAAAATGCTGTGCTTGGAAAAATAAAATAAAATAAAATAAATAGACCCCAAATAGAACAAATTCCTTTATCAAGAAATTCTACACATATAATGAAAAATCCTTTAATGTAGAAAGCACATTAAAAAGCAATGGGGCAAAGATCAAAGGACAATAAAAAAGATTCTGGTATGGAAGTAGACTACAGATTGTCTTGTCACTTGGGGTTATGGATAGTTTCCCAAATATAGATTAAAGCCAGACATAAATGCAAGATATATCAGCATAAATGCAAGAGAATCCAGCTGCTGGGTATCTGTTCATTCTCTATTCTCAGAACATCTGAGAAATTCTCATCTTGTCTACGGTTCCTTAAGTCAGTAATTAGGGAAACTTATTCCAAATTTAGTTCAAAGTGTCATTTAATAATTTGAACTAATGGGAAGTGTGGAGAAGAGTGTCCATGTCATTTTAGTCATTAGTTATCAGGGGTATAAATGAATGGTGAGGATAGTCAAACAAAATGTGATGTGATTGGGTTGGGGTGGCAGGAATTTGGCAAAAGGTAAATCTTGTTTTAAGCCTCCTGGGCTCAACTCTCTTCTATATGAGTGACCTTTACCAAATCAACACTCTTTACTCATTTCTAATGAGTAGTTTACACATATCTGGAATACAGTGTTATGACCATATGCTGCACTAGACCAGAAAATTTCACTTCAGAAATTCTCTAATTTTTATACCAATGAGGTCACTGAAATAGAAAATTACTGTAATCATTCAAAATCTGGCAATTAACGAGATCTGCATATGGAGAGAGAAAAAATGGTCATACTGGGCCAGTTACTAAGCAACCACTTTGTAGCACCCTATCTCACCAGGCTGGGAAGGGAATAAGGAAAGAATGCTCTCCTATTAGACCCTATTAACCTCTTCAAAGGGACACATAACCAATGCAAAAATGGCAAGTCATTTCTTTAACAATCTGTTAGTAAGTGGGATTTTGCATTTCTATGATTCTTCTTCACATTTTCCTATATTAAATTTTAACACTTCTTGAGACAGACCAGGTTGGGAATCATTAAAAAGTAGAATGAATGAATGAATGGATGAATGAATATATTAAAACCTAACAGGTAGATGTGTACATATTTTACCCTTGACATTCACTCAGATAAAACTAAAGACAAAAGAATAGTATTACTAATTTTGAAATGTTCACACATAGTCTAAAAATATTTATCTATTAAAATATAAAATACATATTAAAAGCCAAAAAGAGTATGTGAAAAATGGGCGATGTATGGAATTGCTGAATCACTATATTGCACACCTAAGACTAATACAACACTCTATGTTAATTAACTGGAATTAAAATAAAAACTTGGAGCACCTGGGGAACTCATTTCATTTGATTCTGGTTATGGAATATGTAAACGAAAGGAATGGCATGGGATAGTGTTTTTTTCTTTTATTATCATTTTTAGTCTTTCAGGTTGGTATTCTTGGTCTTTTCTTTCTTTTCCCCCAGGTAAATAATAACGTGGGAAGGGAAAGTTTGGGAAGATGGAGCAAACATAACCAAACTGTCAACTGTTCCAGAAAGAAATGTTTTTGTGGTATAGGAGTCCATTAGGAATTCAACAGAGGCAAGTAAACTAATCACAAGAAGCTAACCAGCCGCCCTCCCCTAAAGGTGGCATTTAGTACTGACCTGCTAAAAAGATAAACACTAAACACATTTGTTGTCACTGGGGTTGGTGTTTGCCCTGTATTAAAACAATCTGGAACCCGTTGGCACCAGCCTCCTATCTTGCACTACCTCTATGACAGCATCAGTGCATCTGAAGATGTGTCCTTCACACTGTGCAGTGCAAACATGCTGAAGCTGTAGAAGTCTGTGCCAGAATGTTTGCATCCTTATAAATCACTTCCCAGCCCTCGCTGGGGCAACAGGAGAGAAATTGCTGGCATATACATGTAAATGATTGCATGTCCTCTGGATTAGAATAATAATCAAGTTTATTTACCAGCTATGCACAGTTCCCTGAGAATGTCTGACGGTGAGGAGTGGTTTTAATGGGGTGGGGGGCTTGGCTTTTACTGAATGATTCACATATAGTTAAAATTATAAGGCATGATGTATCCCAACTTTCTGGGTAGAAATTACCATCAATATGTGGAAATATAATGGACTGAGAATGAATTCCACATACTATGTCAATATGATATGTAATTTCTCCACGTCCTATTGTGGCCCAAATAAAAGTATTTGATCTATACCAGCAGAGCAGATACCAGAGCTCTGGTCTCTCCTTTCTACTATCTTTAGCACAATGTGTTTAAGTACTTTGCAGGGATCAAGAGGAAACCCAAGGCAAAACCTCCTCTCTGACTTTAGATCCATAGTCTTGAGAAATGATGTTGCTAGGCTTGGATGGAAAGAAATATATCCCTGAAAGCAATAAGCTTTCCCCCATTATTTTAGAGACTGTGCAAATCTAAAGTTTCTCTTTCCTCCTCTTCCTTCTCTTCCTCCCCCTTTCTCCCCTTCTCCTCTTCCTCCTTCCTCTTCTCTGTCTTCCGTCTTTCCTTCTTTCTTACCTCTTCCCTTCCTCCTTCTTTTCCCCCTCCTCCTCTTCATCTTTCTTTTCTCCTTTCTCCTTCTTCCACCTCTTTCCTCCTCCCTTCTCCTCCTCCTCCCCTCTCTTGTTCCTCCTCCTCCTCCTCCTTCCTCTTCTCTGTCTTCTTTTGTTTTTCCTTCTTCCTCCCTCTTCCTCTTCTCCTCCCCCTCCATCCTTCTTCCTCCTCCTCCTTCCTCCTCCATCCCCCCTTCTTCTTCTTTTCCCCCTCCTTCCCCCCTTCCCCCTCCCCATCCTCCTGTTTCTCCCCAGAACTGTGCATTGTGTTTTATTCAGTCCTAATGATGAAGAGATAAAGAACTCAAGTTTATGAAACATTGGACTGTCTTCAGTATTAGAGTAGCTCTGTCCATAACACAGTGACACACAAAGTCATTCCATTCCAGAAATCACTAACTTGAACATGAATTCCATCAATAAAATAACGGGGGAACTACAAAATCCTCATTATCCCAGAAATTATAAGTTTTGTTTCCTTACTTGACAACCAATATTGGAACAGTAGATATAAACTTATAAAGTTTATCCACAATTTTCTAGAAGCTAGGGGAAGTTCTAATTGATTTCCCTTCCAGAAAAGAGAAGATGTCATTATTACAGACCAATGAAAGGAATTATTTTAGTGATGAAAAAATCAATCTTACAGATGCAATCTCATATATAGGACAAAATGTTTACACCTGTATGTAGAAATCCACATTTTCTATACCCCATCTCCAATGTGCAGATATATTATAAATATATGTTCCCTGAAATTCAGTCATCAACAAAGAGATAAAATGAGTCATAGGACTTAGAGATGTTTGAAGGGCCTACGCCCAATTCATTGCCAAACTCAAATATTTTATTTGAATAGTTAGCCACATGTAACAGGTTTAGTGAATTTACTTGTACTGATTTTTTCTCTTAATTATATTCTCTGATATTTTTAGTAACATTTATGGGTTTTATCTATGTGTGTATATATGTACATTTATATATACGCACATATAAATGTACATATATGTCTATACTACTTTTGTTATTATTATTATTAAACATTCTTAAATACAATTCTATTATTATATTTGAGAATCATTTGTTAGAATAGCTAACACAATATTTCTGTTACTTCCATGAATAGATGCAAGCATACAGTAATGTCTATTTATGAGTAATTAGATTATGTGTAATTGTATGCATTGGCGTGCTTCCTGAATGAGCAAGTTAACTTTTTGGAGAGTAAAATATTTGTTATTTTCTGTAACATCTGCTGAGGTGGCTTTATAGGCAAATCAATCTTCTTGTTAAGGTATTTCCATTAGGATAACTTCAATGGTATGAGGTGAAGGCTGTGTAACTCCACTTTCGACAGTTTCTCATGAGAAACAATCCAAAATGTTGACATGGTTTATGCATAGAGATGTTCACTGCAATATTGTTTTCAGTAATGAATATTTCAAAACTGTATAAATGCCTAACACCAAAGAGGAATAGTTACAACTTCTCATACTGATAAATATATAACCTCCAATATAGTTTCAAAATACTAATTTTGAGAACCCGATAGCAACTAGGAACAGAAAGCTATGACAGAACTATTAAAAATAAAAAGCAATAAGCAACAAGTGTCTTTTTCTCCATTGTGCATGACTATACTCAAACACCACATAGTTTCCTTACAACTGATGGCTTTTACAGTTTTATCTCTATAGTTTTTGGTCTGTTATTTTTATAATCGAAATTATTTAAGAATATCAGGGCTTTCGTTATTTCAGTTTTTGTAACACCATCACAACATTTCCTTAACACACATCAGACTAAATACCTTCTTGAACTGATACTTTTTTTTTCAAATGAAATTTTAATATGTAAAGCTTTACTTTCTTATCTTTTCCTGCTCTGGGTTTTATGATCAGCTTCATATTCCTCCTGCTTTGGGTGTTCCCACACATCACTCCCATCTCTCCACCTGCACCCTCCCATCCATTGTGATTTCAAGGTACCTGGTTAAAGAGAAGTAGCTTCCCCTCAACAAATGCGTAGTGCTAGTGTTAGTATTCTATCACTGCATAATGAATTAACACACACTTAGAGACTTAGAACAACACAAATGTATCGCCTCACAATTTCCTAAGGTCAGGAGTTTGGGGGTGGGTCAGCTAGCCATCTGTCCAGGATCCCTTCAGACTGAAATCAAGGTGTCCGGTGGTATTGCCATCTCATCCAAAGTTCAGGGTCCTCTTCTAAGCCCACTCAGATGGCTGGAAGATTGCAGTTGTAAGCCTGAGGTCCTTACTTTCTGTCAGCTGAGGATGCTTTTAACTCCTGGAGGCCGCCTTGTTCCTTGTCCCATAGTCCCCTTCCTGTTCTTTCAAGAGATGTAGGGAAAATTCTCCCTCATCTGCTCTGAGTCTTACATAACACAGTGTTGTCATGATAGTGACTATCCCCCCCACCTCCCACCTTGCTCATACAAGATAATCTCATAACCCAATTTGCTGAAGGGGAGGGGATTCAGTGAGGCCTTTACAGCAGCAGGTGGGAATCTCAGAATTCTCCTTACTCCAATTTAAGGAGTACAGCATAAAGAATAAAGACATTAAAAGATTTGTTTCTAAGAGAAATAAATTATTATATAGATATAAAATATATAAGTCAAAAAAATTAAATGTAGTCCCTTGATTTCTATAGAGCAAGGAAGAACAGAAATGTGGAACATATTTTAATGCAATCTCTCTGTGATACATGGGCTAAACAACATTCCCTTGGTGAAAAAGTAAGTAATGACATATTTGACTTTCACGGAGAAATGTTTTTGACTAAATATATTCAATTGCTAAGGAACTAGTGTCTTATTAAGGAATGAACTATTATTCTCTATCTTCAATATTCTCTTCTGTAAACTGCTTGCATTATCTCATAGTGAGTGTTTTTGTTCAGGTATATTTCCAGGGTGGTTTCTGCAGAATATGTCAGATGTTACGATAATGAAGGGTGCACTCAAACTAAAATATATTCTGCTTCTCTTAAGTTCTATTCTACATATAAGTGCATTGATATTTATATGGTAGCCCATTTTTTTTTAAATAATGTGTCTTTCAGATAGATAAATTGACCTTCTATAGGGTCATCAATAAGCTAATAATGTGCATTAAATGGTAGCCCATTTTAATCTAAAGCACGCCAACTTGGTCAGCCCCATGGGTACACTCCCCACACATGTAGTTATCTACTTTCTTCCATGTGCAGATGAGGTCAAGAAAAGGGATAGGTTTTCTGAGGCTTTGTGACTAAACACCTATGTAACTGAGAGTAGAATCCAATGTCAAAATCCTTGCTTGTGTGCTCATAGCCACCATAAAGGAGAAGGTGAACACTACACTAAAAGTCTGAGCTACGAAAGCAATCTGAATAAAACTGAGACAGTGATATAAGCTTCCCATTTAACTCCCCCAAGAGGTGGAAAACCAGGTAATGCCATCAGAGCTTATCCTCAGTGAAGTTACTGAGTGTTTAGACATAAACAGAGACACGTCGGTGCTTAATCTTCCCAGCTGTCAAATTCACTATGACAATCTCCATTTAGAAACATGATGTTGCAAACCCATTCTAGAATTGACTCAAACAGTTTTTCCAAATTGGTTTCTTCCAAAGATAGCAGACCAAAACTGTACCCTGTGAGCTGTGCAACATTACTTAGGATAATTACTTAACTCTCTGTGGATTTCTGACAAGCACCCTTAACCTTGAAGCTCATCTTTAAACCCTTTTAGCTCATCTATCTGCTAATAGAATTTTTATCCTAACCCCCTGTCGGGACTAACACCAAATAAATATGCTTGGAAGTTATCATTTATTCATTTAGTTTTGCTACAGTGCACAAAGTTCTTTCTCTTTGCCAGGTATTTCTGTTTTTCAAAATCAAATCAAAGCAGTTTCATTGGATTAAGGGAAATAAGCATTTCCTTTCTGGAGTTAATACCTGCTCAAAATGTTTCTTCAGCAGTACAACTAGAATTCTTCCTTTCAATTTTATTATTCTTTTCAAGCTGTTGATCTTATGTATTTTATTTTATTATTTTTTGGAAAGAGAGAGAGAGAGTGAGCAAGGGAGGGGCAGAGGGAGAGAGAGAATCTTAAGTAGGCTCCATGCCCAGTGCAAAGCCAGACATGGAGCTCAATCTCATGAACTGTGATGTGAGATCATGACCTGAGCTAAAATCAAGAGTCAGATACTTAACTGACTGAGCTACCCTATCAGTGACCTGTACTTTCATTTTATAAAAACTTCATTGCTTTTTAATTCTTTCCAGTAAATTCTTTCAAATAATCTCTAAAGGAATGTCTAATATTCTTGGCATATAATGATATATCATAGCATATAATTACTTTCATCCATTTAAAATTTTTTAAATGTTTACTTATTTTTGAGAGAGACAGACAGACAGACAGACAGAATATGAGCAGGGTAGAGGCAGAGAGAGAAGGAAACACAAAATCCAAAGCAGGCACCAGGCTCTGAACTGTTAGCACAGAGCTCGATGCAGGGCTTGAACACATGAACCACAAGATCACGACCTAAGCTGAAGTTGGCTGCTTAACTGAGCCACTCCGGTGCCCCCAACCATGTTTAAATAAGAGCACCACATGAAATTGTAATATAAATTTAGGTAATTATGTAATATTGTATTAACAAAGATTCTGAAAATATAGATTAAAAATAAAATATTTAGCTCACCTATCCTAGTTAATGGCTTAAGATGCAGGCTCATCAAGCATCAAAGAAATGATCGAAGTCTTTGGTCTGCAAATGTAATGAATCATTTTTATCATCCTGGGAGCCTGCTGCATCATCAATCTCTCCCTCTCTGGCTACTCTGAGAATCAGATTCAGTAGGTCTGAAAGTTTTCATGCTCTTTGTTAATTATGGACACCACAGAGTAAGATGAATTTCCTCACTATTTTCATCAATGAAGGCATGTATGAAGATTTTTCTTCCAAATGTTTTTCTTTTCTTCTTGAGGTATATACGTTACAGAAAATGGGTGCATTAGAGATTACTAATTATTTGCTGAAGTATCTTCACCAGTGTATACATCCTAATCAGAATTTTCATCCAATTAATTTCAGTAACATTCCTCAAAAGGATATAGAATATTTGCAAACTCAGACTACAAACTGTATTTATGCAAGTATGGTGTTTTTTTTTTTTTTTTAGCTCTCTATTAATCAACCTATCTGTCTATGGGTTTATCTATCATCTATCTGCCTATGTACCTGAACTATCTATCTCATCTATTGGCCTAAATTTTGATTTGGGTTACCTTTCCTATAATGCTTCTCAAATAATTGCCAAGTAAACCTATTTTAATAAATATTTATATTTCTTTGATTGATCTCGTAAAATCAGAAAACATACCATCAGCTATCCATCAGTGTGTATTTTTTTACCTTTACCATTATCCAGCTTGCATGTGGTCTTTTTAAAGAAATGTTTATTTCTGAGAGAGAGAGAGAGAGAGAGAGAGAGAGAGCATGAGCACGGAAGGGACAGAGAGAGAGGGAGACACAGATTCCGAAGCCGGCTCCAAACTCTGAGCTGTTAGCACAAAGCCCGACACAGGGCTCAAACTCAAACTGTGAGATCATGACATGAGCCAAAGTCAGATGCTTAACCAACTGAGCCACCCAGTTGCCCCTTGCATGTGGTCCTTTTAATGGTAAAGTGTGCTTGACCTTACACAGACTAATGATTTTATTCTAGAACATACAGTTTCCAAAAGCAACACACACGTGCGCGCGCGCGCACACACACACACACACACACACACATAACTGACAGCAGAAATTTTCTCAACTACCTAAACAGACTAGTCTTAATATCTGTGTGATATTTATCGCTGTGGACGAGATAGTTTTAAGAGTACATTTTCCCAGAAACGAAGACAAGACAATGGGCAGAAAGTCATTCGGAGGGTATCTTCTCTCTGCCACCCGGTGCCTGCTACCTAGAAGCATGGATGGAGTAGTCACACTCTCTGTTCAGAGCTTCCTTATTTGGCATTCCTTCAATACAGATAATCGACAGAAAGTGTGACCTTGTTCACACCAGTGAACTTGTTCTCCAGAGAAGAAAACTGATACAGGCTTCTTTGTTATCAAAGGGCGAGGAGATGTGACAGTGTGTGAACTGGTTTTAGGGCCCCATCTGCTAAACCAGAGAGAAATCAAGATTTTACAGTTCTATAAATATTTTAGTGTATCCCATCATTTATGAACTGTGGCAGCTATCATAAAACGTCTCTGACTTTTGTTACAACTGCATATAAGGCCAGAAAATTGCATCTCGTGGTAAACCATAAAAACCTAAGTAAAAGCACCATTCCGTTCAGTATATTCTAAAAATATACAACCTCCCTGTCAGTACATGGCAGAACAGTTACCATCCCAGGATGCCTGTTTCTTTCTCTCTTTTTTTTTTATCTGATCTTACCCTGGTCTTTTCGTGTCCTTCTGTATTTCAGTATTGTTTTATGTTTCATAAATAACCGCCATCGCCATAGAACAGCCGAAATAGATTTTACTTCGTCACAGTATACTATGAGCAGAGACACGGCATGATGATAATGCGGCCATGCAACAAGCTTTCGCTCTTGACCTAGTGTCTAATTGCTCAAGAGGTGATTCCTGTTCTGTCCAGACTGAGTTTCTCTAGAGCCATGATGGGAATAGCTTAGTTATGAAATGGTCTGCAGATTTATAAGAGGTGGCTCTCTACCCCCACGGAACTATATAGAAGAAAGATAAGACTTAACAGTGAAATTAACATCCACTGTTATTGGAGACTGTTTTATCTCCTATTCCATCCACTCTTGTTCTCTGACTATTTAAGATCTTTCTTGATATTTGTGATGTTTTAACTCTTAAACATGTTTTGATCCCTCTGATGACCAGTGAACCACATAAATGCTTTGGGGATCATGTCACATTTCAAGGAGGACAAACTATTCCAGTTGGCATCATTAGAGCAGACAACAGATTATTTCTATTACGAGACTATGGACTGACGGCCACACTAACGTTAACATGGTGGTATGTCCCAGGGATTGCGGTCATTTGTAAAAACCTGAGAGTTCTCATTGTATGCTGATATACATAGGATGCTGTAGGGATCATATTTGGGGAAATTAAGCAATAATACTATCCTCTGTTCTTTGCTTCTAGCACACAAATAGACATTTGGTTCTCAATGTCCAAATTCTGCCTGAACATTTATCATACAAGTCAAATATTTTGCAGCTTATTTTTAATGTGATTTCTGACCCACTAAAATATGTCTCTTTCACTCTTATTTCCCTCCCTATAAATAAGCAGTTCTCATTTGCAGTGAACGATGCCAGTGTAATGCTTGGATGAATGTGAAATTTGAGACAATGAGAAGCAAATTTATAGTCTGCAAATACAGTTTGGGCACCCTGAATTTCAGGACAGCCTGCCCTGTGCACCTGTGTTCTCAGATGTAAGTGGTGGAAATAAAGTCATAACTGGGACCTTCCCCCAATACTCTATAAAACCTGGTTCTGACCTAGAAAAATCTGACAGTCTGAGTGGAGGAAGAATCTGGGGGTGGGGGGTGAACAGACAATTTGAGTGGAGGTAGAATGCAGAGAGAACTCCAGGAACATTCGAGGTCCTGGCAGGGGCTCTGCAAGAAGAGAGGTGCCATGCTGGTGTGGAGGCCCAGTGACCTCCCCTACCCAGTACTGAAGCTCCTTTCTGGTGTTCCTGATAATGAGAGATGTCAAAAGGTGCCTTATGCCTGAATCTTTAGCAGTAATGGCTAAAGGAGTCAACTGAATATTCATGAACAAGAAACTGGTTGTTTGGAATACTTGACCCAGACCTTTCTGGATGCGCTGACCCGTGAACATGTTGTACAACAAAATCCACGATTAAGAGGAGGATATGGGCTGAAAACCACAGTGATGGGAACAACATGTTTTGATTTACAAAGGTAAGATATATCACAGTCTTGTGAGACAGGCTTGAAAGGTTTACCACTTCATAGCTTGGATGAGTTAATTTAATATATCAAATCCTTAGTATGCTCTAAATGGACTCCCTTGAGTTCCCAGTAAGGTGCACTGGCAGGACCATGTTATTTGTTAAATATTATGAATAACATCCCTGCCTCCTCAGAGTTACTGTGGGAATCCAAGTATGGAACGTAATGAAACTTGTAGCTCAGTGTCTGAAGCAGAGTAAAGTACTCAAACGGTTTTAGTTCTTGTTATTATCACTACATCAGTGTGCCTAACACATAGTAGGTGCTCATCAAACTTTGGTTGAATTGAATTACATCGAACAGCAGATATATACAGAAGTATTATTTAAAGACATCTTTCTACTCATTAAGTAACAGTCAGCCATGCTAAAATAGGAATGAGTTGAATGAGTATTTAATAATGCCAGATTCGACACTGGTATTTGCTTATAAAATTCTCACATTAATGCTATAAGTTATTTTTCCACTTAACTAATATGGACACTAAATTTTAGAGAGGTAAATTAACTTACTTGTGTTTATATAACTGAATGGCGAAAATCAAAATCACTCAGGTGACCTGGCTCAAAACCAAAGACAATGGGGAGAGACAATAGCAGACTGATTAAATAAAAAGCTCCCAAGTCAATATTCTCTCTGTCAAAATAGAAAGATAACATTGTAAATGTTAGGAAATTAAAATATCAATATCTTACTATTTTATATAAAAATTCCTAAAATGTCTTAAGGTTTTGATTTGTGAAGAGTGTAAGTTCTATAGTCTTAAAAAATAAGTTTTATATTAGAGATCAGTAACTGATGGGCTCTGCATACTTCATACTCTTCCTCCTACATGGAGTAGTGATGGGGGTGGGGCATGTGGTGGTGTCACGGGACCCCATGTCTCCTGAGGAAAGGACTCTTACCTGAACTCATACAAAGAAACAGAAGAATATTGCAGAAACAGTCCACTAGTGCCTCCTTCCATTTCACTGAATATGTTGTATGACCTCACTTATTGTTGCTGTGTTGTGTCACCAGAATTAGGACCAATGAGTAATTTCTATAAAATAAAGAACTTGCCAAACCATTAGAGCAGCTGCTGCCTATCACCTATTCTAGAAGAGATTTTAGCAACGGGCAGGGAATTAAACAGACGGCATCTACATTGCCTTTTGACTCAAAAGTTCTCTGATTTCTATGGAAGAATAGATTTATTGGAGAGCAGATATTCTCCTTTAGTTGATAATCCATAATTACATTTTTGAAAAAAAGAAAATGAAGTCTAATCCTTTTTAAAGAAAAATGGAGAAACCTGGTCACAGATGACTTCATTCGATCATGTAACCCAGACTCATTGAGCACCTTGTGTGTTTTAACCAAAGCATATGTGTTTCTGTCCTCCTGAATCACACCAAAATTCCGGTCTGGTAGACAGTGAAGCTGGTGTGCTCCAATTACACACACGAATCAGTGTCGGAAATTTTAAAACTTAAGACATTTCAAGTCCTCCAGGTGGAGGTAAAATTTTAATCAAAGTGGATTCTGACAAAATTTCTGAGATCTCTTCTGTGCCCTTCTTCACTGTCTATGCTTGGCTGAGCCTGTCAAGTCTGCCTGCCGGCGAGACTACAGTCTGAGGATAAAGAGCTTCAAGTTCCATCTCTAAGTTGCCCATGTGTGTCAGAAAGCACAGCCCCTCCTCTGTCTCTTCAGCTGAGAGTTTATGATGCGCCTGATAGAATGTGGGCTGTGAGAATTCATTTCCCAAGCAGGAAGTGCGATCAGGAGGAAGCGCAACAAAGCTAATGCATGTTGCGGAAACTAAATCCGCGTCTGTGTTTAATCAAAGGCCACTGGTGAGTCACGACGAGGAGGGCCAGGGCTCCGCACTCAGTAATCAGCAGCAGAAGCCCACATCAAAATGCAGCACCATGCTTGACTTCCTGCTCTCCATTGTTCCGCAGACATTCTTGAAGGGAAAGACACGACAGAGGTGGTCGGTGTTTTCAGCCCTTGTTTTCAAGCTTCCTGGCCTTCAGGGAAGTAAATGCCTCTGAGCCACAAAGACAGGACAGCAGAGTAGTATTTACTAAAAGGGTAGTGACCTTGATGGATGTCGGGAGCCTCCTGCCCCAGCACTCTGTGATTGGGCCTGAGGGAGACGCTGTGGTTCCCTTCTTGTCCATGTTGGCATCTTGCCTGGCTGAAGGGGCATCCCTCCCTCATGTGAGCTATCTCTCTCCCCAAGATCTCAAGGGGACTCCAAGGCAAGTTTGCCTGGGGCTTTGCATTTTGAAAGTCTGCCCCTGGAAAACGTTATCTTCCTGTGACACACGGGCCTCGGCAGGAAGTGTTCTTCTAAGGAAAAGCAAATAATTTGTATTCATCACAAAATGCCACCGAAAATAAGAACTAGGATGTGTATTGCAGGGAAATCACTGTACATGGAGTCACTGAACGAGAATGAAATCGAACATTACAAAACTACACGCAGAAGACTGCATCTAGAGGTGCTTTTAGAAAGGAACACATAATTGAAATAGAGGTTAGAAAAATCATCATGTTCAAAGGCCCTTTTCTATTCAATGAACTAAATCTGTAATGAACATCAATTTATACTGAGCAACTTTGAGGATCTGGAATAACATTATTTTGCCAATAGCTTATTGGCATGCCCTTACTCAAAACAATGAGGCTTTGTACCACTTTTGAATTTAGCCTTCAATTTTAAATTATTTCTTTCGTTACCTTGTTTGAAATTTGAGTTAACTAGAGCTCTAAAATCTGTTTTTAATGTTTATTTAATTATTTTGAGAGAGGGAGAGAGAGGGAGAGAGTAAGAGCAGAAGAGGGGCAGAGAGAAGGAGAGAGTGATAATCCAAAGCAGTCTCCACGCTTTAAGCACTGAGCCTGGTGTGGGGCTTGAACTCGTGAACCTAAGATCATAACCTGAGCCAAAATCAAAAGTCAGATATTTAACTGACTGAACTACTCAGGCACCCCTAAACTCTATTTTAAATGTAAATATATTCTCATATTTTTATTTCTTTTCCATATTCATTTTATATCTCAGTGGTTTCCTATGATCAGGAAAAAATATCATTGGTGGCTTAGTTAAATTAATAGTCTTTTTGGGGGTTCCCAGGTAGCTCAGTGAGTTAAGCGACTGACTCTTGATTTCTGCTCAGGTCATGATTTTACAATTGGTGAGTTTGAGGCCAGTGTTGAGCTCTGGGCTGACAGCCCAGAATCCTTCTTGGGATTCTCTGTCTCCCTCTCTCTGTTCCTCCCTTTCAAAAATAAATAAATAAACTTAAAAAATTAATAGTCTTATTTAATATTTCCTAACAATAGTAGTTAACACATAGCATTTATTAAATATTAAGCCAAGATAACCTGTAATCTCGTACCCCAGATATGACAGGATGGGCTGATGGAGACTCTTCTCTTCTTTACTGGAGACTCTTCTCTTCTTTACTCGTCTAAGAGTAAATGCACCTCCTTATCATCAACAGAGAAGTTTATACAACAAATCCAAAAGTCAATTATTGATCAAAGTCCAATGTGAGAATTCACCCTTAAGATGATTAGTCACCCAGAAACCCATAGCTCAATGGGCAGATTTTGCTCACAATTTAGGGCAACTGCTGTGTTCCACTACGGGACATTCAGTCCTGGAAAAAGCAAGCCAATGCAAGTCATAAGTAAGGGACATTATAGACGTTTGTGCATCGTTTGTTCTCTTACAACAAAAGGGATCTGTGGATGGGGGGGATCATTCGGGAGAGGTGTCTACTCAACATTTGAGAGACCATGACTTTTCTACTTTCTGAGCTTTTCAGAAGCTCTTTTACATATAGATGTTTGCAGAGCGATTTGTTTTTTCTGGTTCTATTATTTCTTGTGGGGATCAACATGTTGACTACAGGAAAGCAACTTGATCACGTAATTGCATCCAGAACAAATACTCCGGTGACCCCATAGGCTGGCATGAGTTTACGGGCATCCTATTTCCTCTACCTAAAGGAAGACCACCTTACTTCAAAGTAAAATAGAGAATGTTTTACTTAAGATGTATTTTTCAAAACAAGGCTTGGTATATCAACAGAAATTAGAGATAGAGAGGGAATATTAAGAAGAAGTTTCCTTTGCCTATTCTCCTTTGCTCATTCCTTCCCTTCAGTTCTTTTTTTTTTTTTTTTTCATTGTAGACTTAACATAATGGTAAATGGTCCTGCTCTCCCTTGAAACTGTAAACCCTTTGCAAACCCTAGAACAAAAAGGAAAGAAAAGAATATCAAAGGAAAGGGGTTTGGGGGTAAGGAATTGATTTTGCCGTGGTAGAAAAAAATAGTTTTGCAGTCAAAACTTCTGTTCCTGTCCATAATGCTGTCAGAGGCTCCGCCTGCTCTTTTTTATATCCAAGTGAAGAATCACTGGGTGGTACCGAGCACCATTAACCTAATGACTTGGAGTGCTTTGCCCTGGGCCACAATTTCCATTCTTACTTTCTCAGGACACAATTTGGTTTAGCCATGACTTAATTTCTTTAGAGACCTGAGCCCAGGGGCCTCCAATAATTTCCATGTCCACAGCACCATGGTCCTGGTAAAAACAAAAACAAAAACAAAAAACAACCAAACAAAAATAAAAACAAAACAAAAGAAAACAAACAAACAAAAAATCATCCATCCAGGGATAACCAGCAGATGTTCTATACTTTGTTAATAAAACTTTAGACTGAGTGCCACTCACAATTTTATTTCATAACAATTCCTTCTCATCGGTATTTTTACACTTACTAATCAGATCTGGCATTGAAATAGACACTAAATAAATGGTTAATAGCAGTTTCACCATCTAACTTTTGTGTTGAGGGTATAGCCTAAGAACAAAAGTTGATAGTTGTAAACACTTACACTTTGAAGTACCTCATAAAAGAGTTTGTTATGTGCCATTAACATGCTGACAGTAACAGTATATGTGTTTTTTATTTCATATTATACTGTTTCCATTCAACTTTTCTTTTTATCAGTGCTTTGGCCTAAGAGTAAATGATTCCCAATCTCCGTTCCCTCAGACAATGCACAGAACATGGGAGAATGGCTTTCACATTCTGACAACCTTGCAATTTTATTTAAACAAATTCTTTTCCCCCAATTCCCTACAGAGAAGCTATTGTACCCTTTTGTTGATTGTAGTGGACATATTGCAGATCTCCAATTACCTCCCAGTGGACCACCCACTGCAAGAAGGGTTTGCCTTGCCAGCACAGAGGCCCTGCCAGCCTCTCCCCTTCCTGGAGACTGGAGGGAGGCCTTTTTCTCAGCTCAGGTCCACACTGACCCTGGCAACTGTGTTTTTCCTGATATAGAAGAACCTAATCAATTACCCCAAATCACTTTGGAGTAAATACATTGTCTAACATAATAACAATTAGGTGGTAAAAAGAAAACATTATAATTTTCTTATGGGTAGGAAGTTGACAGCTTCCAGAGGACAGGAGAGCTTTTCTGGATGTGAAATTTTAACAGTGGAGCAAGGAACTTGCCCTTGAAAAGAAGCAGCTAAGTAGAGTAGAATAAGTGAGGTCCAGGTATTATCATGAATCTCTGAGTATTCACAATCATTACATTAAATTGAGCACTTCTTTTGTATTCTTCTAAAATAGGTCATTTGGTTAGGAAAATCTCTTCCTAGTGAGATAGCACTGGAAAGAGGTTTTTGTGTTATGAAAGGCTTGGATGCGACATCTATCAAATTGTGATTTGAAAATTGACACGACTTGGGTAAACAGTGTAAGTTCTGATTCTTTAAATTATTTTCCCAGGTAACTTGGGCTTGCAGGAGTATGATTTCTGGAATGATGTGTCCTACTCTTGTATTCTAGTTTCTTCTTGATACTTTTCCTGCATAGATAAGAATAATTATTTAAGTTTTAATACTCAGATGTTATTTCAATTGGTATGGAAAAGAATTTTGAAAATACATCCATGTTATTAGAGTCACCAGTTACCATAAATTTATGACTTGAGGGGCACTTGGGTGGCTCAGTCAGTTAAGCGTCCAACTTTAGCTCAGGTCATGATATGACAATTTGTGAGTTTGAGCCCTATGTTGGATTCTGTGCTGACAGTTCAGAGCTTGGAGCCACCTCAGATTCTGTGCCTCACTCTCTCTCTGCCCCTCCCCTGCTCACACTCTGTCTCTCTCTCAAAAATAAAAATTTAAAAAATTTTAGAAATAAATAACGAAGTTTTGAAATACATATTCCTTAGAATACAACAAAAATATTAATGGTTTCTTAAGAAACGAGTAGCAAAGACTCATATTTAAAGATAAACATAAAATATGCTACCTGACTTCAACCATTCCTGCTCTTCCTTATCAGTCTGGACCCAAGTTTATTGATCAATTATTGGGTAATTTTGACCTATATACCCACTGTTGGAATGGAAAATAAAAGATTATTGAATTCATGCTCTTTTTCAGTTGGTTATGCATTAGAATTAGGTATTGCTATTATGCACGTAGAGGTAAATTCTAATACTCTGATAACCTCACTCCTGTTTCCTTAACTCTGCAACCTTGCACACAAACAAACAGAGATAGACAGACACACAAACACACACAGGCAAACACATACACGCACACATTCCAGGACCAGGATTGTACTTCAGATTGATTCGATTTTTTTTAGTGTTGCAGCATTTGGAGGCATTTATTGTGAGATATTGAACAAGCTGGTGTTTTGTAGTTTGGGAAGAGCTGATGGTAACAACAGGGCACCTGCACAGACATCTGCACACATCTAGTTCCACTATTGGGTTCCATACATTTATCATCGCGTAGGGAACCATTAAAATAAGTTATTACCCATTTTTTATGTAAAATTGCTGTATAACAAACATACAAAAATGTACACAAATCATAACTGTACTGATGGCTGTAATATCACAAAATAAACACACCTTGCAGCCAGCAGCCAGATGAGGAAATAAAACAAGCTCAAAGTTCTTAAGTCCAATATTTTCCACAAAGATAACCATTATCTTGAGCTCTGGTAACATAAATTACCTTTGACTATTTTTTGAACTTTATACAAATGAAAAATTTCATAATGTATACTTTTTGTCTAGCACCTTTTTTTTGATCAATATTATATTTGGGGATTCATCCAAGTTGTTATGTATAGCAATTATTAACTCTCAGTGGTCTGAGAGTATCCACTGCATGATCATATAACAACTTATCTGTTCTACTTTTGGGTGGTTTTCATTTTGAGCTAATCAAAATAGTGACTTTATATAAATATCTGTTGGTGAAGATAAATAGGATAAATATCTAAGGGTGTAATTGCTGAGTCATACAGCATTTATAGTTTTTTTTTAAGGAAGACTCATGTTTCTTCATTCTTTATTTTTTAAGGTTTTAATTTAAATTACAGCTAGTTGACATACAGTGTAATATTAGTTTCAGGTGTGCAGTAAAGTGATTCAGCACTTCCCTACATTGCCCCAGTGCTCGTCACAGAAGGTGCACTCCTTAATATCCATCACCTGTTTCAGCCATCCCCCCATCCCCCTCCCCTCTGACAACTATCAGTTTGTTCTCTGGACTTCAGAGTCTGTTTCTTGGCTATAGTCACTTTTAGTAGATACAGCCAACTGTTTTCCAAAACGGTTGTACCAGTTTATACTACTCTTTTCAGTTCATGAGAGTTCCACTACTGTGAATCCTCACCAACACTGATACGATCTGATCTGTCATTTTAGCCATTGTGATGTGTGTGCAGCAATATTACATTGTGCCTATTACATATTACATTGTGCATATTACAAGGGCCTCTTCAAGTGTTCTGTCATTGTTCTGCTGGGCTGTGAGTTCTCTTTCCTGTTGTCATGTAGGAGTTTGTTAATAGAGTCGGAATATGGCTTTATTTATTGGGCATAAGCATTTAAAGTATATTCTTCCTCTCTATAGCTCGCATTTGAACTTTCTTAATAATGTCTTAAAGAAAAATTAACTTTTAACTTCATAGTAGTCCCATGTCTTACATTTTCCCTTCACAATTGGGAGTTTCCATGTCTTGTTTGAGAAATCTTTGCTAAACCAAATATCATGAAGCTATTATTTTGTCTTTTCTGCTAAGATTTGTTTACATAGAGTCTATTTGGAAATTGCATTTGTGTATGGTATGAGATGAGGATTAAGGTTCATCATTTGTCCACATGACCTCTAATGACTTTGCATTATTGATTGAAAAGAATATTCTTTCCCTACCACACTGCAGTGTCATCTTTATCATAAATCACATGGGGGGGGGGTGATGCGAGTCTGTTTCTGGATCTTCTGTTTCATGGTCTGTTTGTCTACCCTTCAACCAATGCAGCGGTTTTTATTCTATAACATTTTAACCTGTCTTCATTTTAGGTAATGGCTGTCCAGTGGTTTTATTGTCCTTATTCAAGATTACTAGTTGTTCTTGATCCTTTTTGTTGTTTCATAGATTTTGGAGTGAGCATTTTAACTTATACCCATACATACACAAAATACTTAAGCCCCTGCAATATTATATCTCTCCACTTATGTAGGTCTTTCTCAGTAATGTTCTGAAATGTTTGATGACTTTTTCCGTGTCATCATAAGTGACATTTCTAAGACCGTGTTTTCTATTTATTTATGCCAGTATATAAAAATAGTATTGGTTCTTCTATGTTGATTTTTTTTCATCTGATCTTTCTTAATTTCACCTGTTAATTTCACTAGCTCATTTGTAGATGCTACAAATCTTCACTTCTTCCTTTCCAGTTGGTTTATTTTCCAGTTGGTTTCTTCTCAAAATTATTTTTACTTTATTTCCTATACCAGATAAGACCTCCATTAAAATGTGGATGTAAGTAGTAATAGTAGATATCTTTGCCATGTTTCTGAGCTCAAGGAAGATATTTTAATATTGCATTAATAAGCTTATTCTTCACATAGTTTTATTTATATACATTTGTCGGATTAGAGAATTTTTTCTGTCCTTATTTTCCAAAAATTGTTATTGTGAATGAGTGTTGAATTTCATCATTTGTTTCATTTATTATAATGACCATAAGCAATTTCCCTTTTTTCTATTAATGTGACAAATTACAGTGATTTTTCAAATGTTAAGTCAAACTTGTCTTCCTAGAGAAAAGAAAGAGGCCTAAATTATTCATGATGTATTATCAGTTTTATGTATCTTTGCATTTGATTTTCTAACATTTTGTTTAAGATTTTTGTATCCATGATAATGAAAGAAATTGGTGTGTAATTTTTCTTTACTATAATCTCCTTTTTGGTTTTCATATAAGGTGACGCGGACATAATAAAAATGCTTTGAAAAATGCTACTTTTGAGTACTTTGGGAATTAACTGTTGCATTATCTGGGTTTAGGTTTTGCTTTGTGGGAAGGTCTTAATTACAGTTTCAGTTGCTTTAATTGATGTAGAGTAATTCAGGTCCTCCATTTTTTCTTGCATTACTTTTGGAAGCTTGCTTCTTATCTAGAAGTTTTTAAATTTCTTCTTAATTTGTAAATATACTGATTATAAAATTGTTCCTGAATCTCTCCGTTTAATATATTTCCTTGTGTTGTGGTTGTTTATACTCTGATACATAGATTATATAGAAGTGTATTGCTTTATTTCCAAACTGTGGGGTATTTTCTAAATTTGTTGTTGTTATTATTGGTTTCCTGGTTACCTCCACTATGGTCAAAATATACTCTGACAGCTTTTGTCATTAGAAAGGTAATGAGGCATGCATTACCACACTGTATGGGATCAGTCTGGGTGAGATCCATGTGATCTTGAAATGTAAACCTTTTTTATTCTTTCTGTTGGGTTCAGTATTCTAAATACATTACTCAGATCAAGTTTGTTAATCATGACCTCTGTATCCTTACTACTGTTTGCTTGTTTATACTATCAGCTTTAGGCAGAATTATGTTGAAGTGTCTCACTATGATTGTGCTTTTTCATTATTTCTTTTCATTCTGTCAATTTCGCACTCTGTATTTTGAATGGTATTAGTGTCCACATATTTAGATTCTTTAGTTCTTTTGATAAATTGTTGCTTTTATGAGTATGAATTGTCTCTCACTATCTCTAGTAAAATTTCTTGTCTTAAAGTCCACTTTTCCTGATACTATTATGGCTACAAATATGAGCTTACTTTTGGTTAATATTCAACTATTTTAAAAACATGAGGGGCACCTGGGTGGCTCAGTTAAGCGACCAACTTTGGCTTAGGTCATGATCTCACAGTTCATGGGTTTGAGCCAGGTGTGTGCTGACAGCTCAGAGCCTGGAGCCTGGTTCAGATTCTGTGTCTCCCTTTCTCTCTCTGCCCCTCCGCTGTTCGTGCTCTGTTTCTCAAAAACAGAGAAGTAAACGTTAAAAAAAATTAAATATATGTAAATTTGATATGTAAACGCTGTTGTAAAAAATGATTGTTGACAATGCCCTTAAACTCTGATGTCTTCAGAACACGGTTGAGTAAATGCAGTATCTCACGTATAAATAGAACTGACATGCCATGTCAATGGGTTTTTATAAAGTTGGATGTAGTTATGAAACCAAAAATATTGTGCAGGAGGAAACTGGAAAGAATTGAAGAGAGAACATAAGTGAATCTCTTTTCCTAGAAAAAAAAAGCCAAAAAGAGAGAGATTTGTGTTCCTGTGAGTGGAGAAGATAACCGCAGCAGGAGAAAGGAAGATGTGTTAGCTCAAAGGTTCTGGAGTTTAAATAAAAACTTGGAGGGTGACTGGGTGGATCAGTCAGTTAAGCATCTGATTTCAGCTCAGGTCACGATCTCATGGTTTGTGAGTTCGAGCTCTGTGTCGAGGTCTGTGCTGACAGCTCAGAGCCTGAAACCTCCTTCAGATTCTGTGTCTCCCCCTCTCTCTGCCCCACCCATGCTCATGTTCTGTCTCTCTCTGTCTCTCAATAATAAATAAAAACATTAAAAATTTTTTTAAAAATAAATAAAAACTTGGGAAGGGGAGGAAAACAAGCAAAACAAATGAGCAAAGGGATGAAAAAAATAGGGAGAAAAGAAAACCAAGAAGTAGACTCTTCACTACAGAGAACAAATTGATGATTCCCAGAGGAGAACTGGGTGGGAGATAGGGGAAATAGGTTATGGGGATTAAAGAGTGCATTTGTGATGAGCTCTGGGTGTTTTATGGAAGTATGGAATGACTATATTGTACAACTGAAAATAATATTACACCATATGTTAACTAACTGGAATTTAAACAAAAACTTAAAAAAGAAAAGCATATGAGAATACCCATATGCTTAACTCTCAACGGTGCCAACATTCTGGAGACTGAAAACATGTTCACCCCTTCCTTTGCAAAGGCTGAAATTATCCTGGGTGTGAGAACAATAGTAGTTGTTTAAACAATGGTTCTTAAGCATTGTTGTGTAATGCAGTTCAAGTAAGAACTTGGTGTTGGCTAGGCATTAAATTCCATTAATCGTTGTTCAGAGAAGTGGACCCAGAAATCTGTAATTTATCTAGTCCTGAACTAACTCTTGGAGCTGGTCTGATCTTCCCCTTTGGAGGAACACTGGTGTATGAGTTACTGGGATTACTGGAGTTCTGTGGAATTCAGTAGGTGAGTGAGTGAATGGAAGAGAGCAGACTTCACTGAAAAGTATCAAGTGGAGTAATAAATACTGGGAGACACAAGAACATAATGCATTTCTGGTATTCCTTTGACAGGACAACTGCCTTCCACTAGTGAGGTTGAGGACATTTAAGAAAAGAGAATAAAGGGGTGTCTGGGTGACTCAGTAGGTTAAATGTGCAACTCTTGATTTCTGCTCAGGTCATGATCTCGTGGTTAATGAGTTCAAGCCCTACATCAGCCTTTGCACTGACAGTGTAGAGCCTGCTTGGGATTCTCTCTCTCCCTCTCTCTGCCCCTCCCCTGCTTATTCTCCGTCTCCCTCTCTCTCTCTCTCTCAAAATAAATAAATTTTAAAAATGTTTAGAAAGAAAGAAAGAAAGAAAGAAAGAAAGAAAGAAAGAAGAGAATATCAGGGTTATGGTGAAAGCGGTCATTTGCTTCATGTCCCAGCTAATGACAATTGCTTATTTTTTTATATTTGAGTTTATTAATATACTTATAATCAAAGTACTTGAGTTATTAATAAAAAGCATACTTTGGACCCTAAATGAAAGCGTTAAGGTTTACAGATTTGTGAGACAGTTTAAATGGCTACAACATTTTGTGTATATTTCCCATATACATTCCTACACATACATATTTCCTATACCATTCTCCAAACTTGTTAGGTTTGTTGATGGTTTGGTTGGTCATATGTAGACTGTGATTTGGCTGGGAAGCCATGTTCTTATTTACAATATTTAACTTATAATTGGCTTATCCCTGTATTTGCATTAATGACCCCACTTAATTCACAGTCTTTGAGATCCGTATTTAAAGATAAGAAGTAATACATATGTAGTTTCAGTCATTTGAGGAAACATCGTAAAACAACTGAGTGACAAAGCTGAGACTCAGACACAGGTACTTTGTTTGAGGTACATTTGAGATATACTGAGACAAACAATTGAAAGTTATGTCCAGTGAAGAACAGAATGATAGCAACGATCAATAAACTTTTGCTACATGGGATTTGTCCCTACACTTCTTGGTATCAGATTGACCTTCATTACCTAATTTATAATGATTTATTTTACTATAGCTGAGTGCTCTAGTCTCCTATTTTCCAACCCTGGCTTCCAGGCATTTGCCAATGTTTACCTGTGCACTATAAGAAGTTTATACCCAGGATATATACATAATTTCTACATTGTTGTTTCCAATAACAAGATGACACACCAGTGGAAATATGAGTAAAGGACTTGACCAGATGAGGGTAAGATATTCATATTCAATTTGTGAAAATCTGTCAAGCTGGATCTGGAGATCTGTGTACTTTTTTCTGTAAGTATGTTATACTTAAATACAGAAATGCTCTTTAAAAATGCATTAGTACTTTCTAATGGACTTAAAATGTACAGAATCATCTAAAATCATATAATCCACCTCATTTAAAAAAACTGTCAACAGAAACATAAAATAGATCTATAAAAGCATGGAGCTTCATATATTAATTGGTGGTGAAAATTAATTTCTGAGAGTTGTAGATTTATAGTGTATGTTTAATTCTAAGTGGCAGATAGGATCTACAGTGATCCTCTGTGATCCCTGTATCCTGGATATATATATATATATATATATATATATATATATATATATATATATGAGAGAGATAATGAGCAGGGGAGAGGGGCAGAAGGAGAGAGTGAGAGAGAGAGAGAGAGAGAGAGAGATCCTTAAGCAGGGTTAAGCTCAATGTGGAGCCCAATGTGGGGCTCAATCCCCCAACTCTGCATCATGACCTGAGCAGAAATCAAGAGTTGGACACTCAACCAACAGAGCCACCCAAGAGCCCCAATAATCTTCTTTTGAGTGAAGGTAGGACTTGTGACTTGCCTTTGCTAAGAGAACCTGGCAAAAGTAATGGATGTAACTTCTACAGTTATGTTGCTTTTCATAGGATTTTTATCTTTCTCATAGACTCACTCTGAGATTTTCTCTCTTTCTGGCTTTGAAGACGTGACCATGTCGGGAGGCCCAGCTTAAGAAGCTGAGAGTGGCTTCCAGCCAAAGGCCAGCAAGCTGGGCCCTCAATCCTAAAGTTGCAGAGAAATGAATTCTATCAACAACTGGACTGAGTTGTTAAGTGGATCCTTCTCCAGTTTAGCTTCCAGGTAAGAACATAGTCCTAGCCAACACCTTGTTGGAAAATTTTAGAGGACCCAGAGAAACTGTGCCCAGACTTGTGATCCACAGGAATTATTAGATAATAAATGTGCTTTGTTCTAAGCTGCTAAATTTGTGATAATTTGTTATGCAGCCATATATGACTAATGGAAGATCCAACTTTGGGTTTGTATTACTGCTTCATTAGTTTTAGAGAACTTCTGTGCTTTTTCTTCTTGGTTTCTCAATGTTGAGTTAAAGAAGATAACATAAAATAAACTATATATATATATATATATATATATACACATATATACATAGTTTAAAGTAAACATATATATAAAATTTTTATTTTTATTTTATATTTATAAATTTATTTTCTGCTTAACTCTTACTTTACCAAAAAGCTCACTATAGTGATATACCAGTTATTGCAAATGCACTAAAATATCTACTAATGAATTATATAATAGGGATTTACCATAAACATAAAAACCAATTAAAAATATGAAACCCATGGGGTGCCTGGGTGGCTCAGTCGGTTGGGTGCCTGACTTCGGCTCAGGTCATGATCTCACGGTTCGTGAGTTGGGGCCCTGTATAGGGCTCTGTGCTGACAGCTCAGAGCCTGGAGCCTGCTTTGGATTCTGTGTCTCCCTCTCTCTCCGCCCCTCCCCCACTCACACTCTATCTCTCAAAAATAAATAAACATTATAAAAAAATGTTTAAAACTCTGAAACCTGGTATACAACCTCTTGGTGATATGAAAAAAATTTCTTCATATCCTTGATTGCCCAAAGCAAGAATCATGCATTTTTCTTTGCCATGTGTATGTTTGAGCAAAGAGCCAAATCCTGGCTTTAGCACATTAAAATGCAAACATCATGAGTAAATATGAAATGTTGCAGTTAATGCCCTGTATCGAAAAAGAAAAAGAACTCATTAATGAATCGGTTTTTTAAAAATTTTTAAAAAATTACTTTTTTTTCTACTGAAAATAGTTTACTTTGCTCAATAAAAATGATATGTATTTATCTTAGATATGAGCCCAAGTCTGAAATGGAGACCTGTACTTTATTGTATTTCAGGTCTGGCCTTAAATAAACCACAGCTTCTTAACTCCAGTTCTAAAGAATGGAATTGTTCTCCCCTTTAACCATTTCTATCTTTATTGAATACAAGCCCTTAGGGCATTGGGTTGAGTTCTGGAGGGAAGCACAGACTCATTCCAGACTTTTCTGCAGGACTTTCTACTGTTTGATCTATATGTGCCCTCAGGTGCAGAGTTTAGTTAATTACACCCATTCCCTCATGGCAACCCATCATCTTTTGAACAGGTAATGCCACTCTCTTGTTTGAATCATTTTTGCACTCATTCCCATTCTCCATCCCTATTCTGCTTTCCTTTCCACATGCAACCGTTCTGATGTGTTTGATGGGAATTAAGCCACAGACTCTATGCTTCCTCCTTTTTGCCCTCAACACTACCACAAACAGCACTGTGATGAGCTTGCACACTTAGTCCCTTTATGAACGTGTCTGAGAGTCTCACTGCATATATACTCAGTTACACTATACTTAATTTAATTTGACTGAGTGCTATGCAGACTAATTATCACTCCACCCTCACACTGGTAGTGGATGTGGGCATGAGGGCTTCATTACCCTCTCCCTGCTAACACTTGGCATTATCTTGCTTTCCAATTGTCAACACACTAATAGGTTCAAAGGGACCTCGCTATTTTAATATGCAAATGTCTAATGTGTAATGGAACTTGTGTGTATCTTCCTATGTTTATTTGCTTTTGGGGTCTCTTCTCTGTTTATGTATTTTGCCCATTTTCCCATTAAGCTTCTCTTTCTTTTTCTTGTGGTTTACAAGAATCTTTTATGTAATCTAAACACTTGTTCTTTGTTGATTTGAAATATTGCAAATACCTTTCCCAAATCTGTCATTTTCATGTTGCCTTTGTACATGTTGTGCTTTGGTGAGCTGAAATCCTTACTTTAATATAAACAAATACATTAATACACAACAAAGATGTGAAACTTATGAAATCTATGCAAATAACACCCTCCTAAAGCAGAAATTAAAGAAGATCAAAGAGAAATCCACTTATGACAGCGTGTTTAATACACTGCTTTCTGGTTTTGATTAATCCAATAGAAGTAAATAGGTAGGGATATAAAAGATTTAGCTAGCCTAATCAGTAAGGCATATCTCATAAATATATCAAACTTTATATCCTGTAATATATAATATGCCTTCTTTTCCCTGTATATGGAACATTTGCAACTAACTACATATTTTTCATAAAGAAAAATCTCAATAAATATCACAAAGTAGAAATAATTCAAAGAAAATTCTTTCCAAAGTATCTAAATTTAAAAATTCATACCAAAACCAAAAAAATTCTTTAACTTAAAATTAACTATTTTAATTTAAATATTTTAAATAGGTTTCTAATAAGTAAATCTAGGGAGAAAGAGATTAATCGAATAAACATTGCAGGAATTATAACATTAATCATAAGTAGGCTCCATGCTCAGCACTGAGGCTAATACAGGGCTCAATCCCAAGACCCTGGGATCATGACCTGAGCTGAAGTTAAATGAGTCAGATGCTCAACCAGGTGCCACTTAATTATTTTCTTTAAATAACAAATTAGTAGCCAAACAAATCAACAACTACAATGAAAGGCACACATACACAGAAGAAATGATGAGAGGGGAAATATACATTAAAGAAAAGAGAATTTGTAAAAAACTCATAACTAACTATACATACATCTATTCAAATGAACTTGAAAACCAGATAAAATGAGTGATTTCCTAAAAAAATGTAATTTAACCACAAATCGACCCCCATAGAAATAGAATACAAAAATATGACCATTTCTATACAAAAGAAACAAAACTTTAGAACTACCTTAAAAAAAATCACTGGACTTAATTAAACACTTAAAGACCATATATTTTTAATGCTACTCCAGCACATGTAAAAAGAAAGAAGACCTAATTTTAAAATACATTAGTGGAGTGCCTGGCTGGCTCAGTTGAAAGGGCGTGTGACTCTTGATCTCAGGCTGTGCGTTCAAGCCCCACAATGGGTGTAAAGATTACTTAAAATCCTAAAAACAATTAAAAGAAAAAGCATTAGTATACGATTACTATCTAAACCTGGTAAAGATATCACACACAATAAAGAAAAGTATACACCAATCTTCCTTATGAAGGTTGATATAAAAATCTTAATAAAATGGCAAATGGTTACAATAATACATTAAATAACATGACATAAGTGAGTAGAATACTTCCAGGATATAAAGATGATTTAGTATTAGGAAATCCATCAATGTAATTCACCATTTTAGTTTACTTATGGGGAAAAATCATAATTTTCTTCAGTTATCAACAAAATTTAGTACCAACTCCAGATTAAAGCATTCAGCCAAGTAGCAATTGGAAACTTCCCTAATATCATAGCATATATGTAGAATGGTTCTAAAGCTAAAATCTTACATAGTGGGAAAAATTAAAAGCATCCTTTCTAATATAAGGAACAGGCAAATTACCCCTACATCTAGTATTACTTAACATTATATTGGTGCATTCTGGTGCAATGAGATTTTTTTTTTAAATGTAACATAATAAAGAGGGTAGTATCTGTATCCATAAATAAAATATCATACTTAGAAATTTTTAAAAATGCAAGCAGAAATCAAGACTTGATAACTGATGTGCAACAGATCTAGTGGAGGAAAACATCTTTAAAGGATAAGGAGAGAGGAAGGAAGAGTAAGCATGAAGGACTTCAGACCATGGCGCAAGTATAATGGGGTAAAGGAGGAAGGGAAGGAAGAGAAGATAGGCAAAAAAATCTCAGAATGCAGGGCACTCCTTCTCAGGTTTTGCCTGAATGGTCCAGTTGTAATATTTCTCCCATGCCCAGTCATTGACTGTCAGCAGCCTAGGGAGCTGTGGCCCCAGAATGAATGTTACTGTGGAATCACAGCTATAGTAACTAGAAGCTGTTCATCCAGTTCTTCTTAAATGAGATTTGAGGTGAGTATCTTCCTAGCCAATGAGGACTATGTTATTCATGAGTTCAAGCTCCCTATTAGGCTCAGTACTTGCAGTGTAGAGCCTGACTGGGATTCTCCCTCTCTCCTCACTCTCTGCCCCTCCCCTGCTGATGCTTTCTCAAAATAAATAAACCTAAGAAAATAAAATAAAATATTATTAAATTCAACCAAATAAAAGTAGATTTGTATAACAACAACAAAAATCATATGCAATGACAAATGATAAACGGGGAAAGCATTTGTCATTGATAAGGGGCTAATCTATACAATATATAAGGTGTTTTTGACATTGAGAAAAAAAACAAAAACAAAAAAAACTATAAAAGCTCAGAAGAAAATGGACAAAAATCATAGACATAGTCTACAGGAAATATGCACATATTTATAATAAGAAAAATACAAACTAAATTATTACTTCTCACTTATCAGATAAGCAAGAATTCGAGGACTTGTCACTGTTGGTGAGAGTATAGAGAAGTAGATATTTTCATTTATTACTACAATTGATATAAAGAGGAAATTTAGGAAAATAAATATTCATTTATTCTTTAATTCAGAAATCCCATTTGAAAGATATAGCTGACAATACACCTCTAAAAACATGAAACAACATATGCCCAGGAATCATTCATTGCGGTAATAATGAAACATCGAAAGACACCTAAATGCCAACTAATAGCAAACTAGTGGAAAAAGCCAATGAGGAGCTGTGTGCCCACAAAACAAGTAAGGAAGGTCTCTGCTAAGTGCAGTCCCTTGATCTGTACAACACAGAGTTAAGAAGATCAAAATTGTGTATATATAGTAAGCCACATTTTTTTTTGCAACAAACAATAGGATTTTTTTTCTATTTTTAAAGAACCCATTATTTTGACTGTACACAGCTAGTGGGATACATTGGGAGGGCACAAAGAACTACAAGGAAAGGCTGAATTTTGTTGTTTATGGTGGTTATGGGTGTAATAATTCTAAAACTATGTTTTGGTAGATCTAAATTAAAAATATGTTGATGTGGGAGCACCTGGATGGCACAATTGTTTAAGTGTCAGACTCTTGATCTCAGCTCAGGTCATGATCTCACAGTTTGTGGGTTCGAGCCCCACATTGGGCTCTGTGCTGATGGGGCAGAGACTGCTCAGGATTCTCTCTCTCCTTCTCTCCGCCTCTTCCCTTGCCTCTCTCTCTGTCTCAAAATAAATAAATAAACTTAAAAAAAATTAAAAATATGTTGATGTGGTTGGGAGCCAGTATTATTACTGTGAAGGGCAATTAAAGTAGTAAAAATATGAAATGAGAATATAAGGAGAACTCAGTGATATTGAATTAGAATTGGAAGCATCAGTATGAATTTGAGATTTTTAAGAAATCTCACTTCTGTGTTCTGACCACTGAAAGGGAACCAATGATACTCCAGCAACAGTGAGCACATCTAACTCTGAGTTTTTCACTTTCAAAATACCATTCTGTGCTTCAGGAACCAGGGCTCCTTGGAGGATGGCTGATTCCAGGAAAAGTACTAGGTGAGCCTGAAATTTTATTGCCAGAAACCAAGAAAGTGCTCCAAGATTAATGACGACGTGGCAAAAATGGCACAAGAGCAGCTTGAAGTGATTCCCACTGGCCGAATTTGTACATTTTGAGCAAAAAGAACATGGTAGATTATAACACATTAAATAAAAGATATTTTTATATGTTCCTATAGCAGTACCAAAAATTGAAGGTGATGAGAGAGAGCAAGCTCTTCTTTAAAGAAGAACACCAGCCAATGAATATAAAAGAATGATCAAATTAGGAAAAGATCACTATTCTTCAATTATCATATAACATTAGTTTACTTAAGGTTAGCCTGTGGATACTTCCTCCATTGGATGGAATGTTATTGAAGATAGGATAGGTTATTCATGTAGTCTCAAAATCTAACATAAACATTAGTTATTATTTTAAAAATAGGAAATAGTATTTTTTCATTGGGGAAATGTGGTTATCACTACCGGTAGGAAGTGCTATTAATGCCCACCAGATCTCAGTGGCATTTACCCTCCAGATTCTGTGTATTTCTTCAGATAATTGCCCTCTGCTGAAGGAAGCCATCTTGCCCTTAGGTTAGACCATCTGACCCCAGCACACAGCCATGACTTACTACCATGAGAGCACAGCAAGCCCCATGCCCTCAATGTGGGAAACTCTGTGATGTTATTTATACTCTAGAGTACACTCTCTCCTGCCTTCTACCACTCACCATGGATCAGGCCAAAGCTAGTCCTTACCTGAGAACACATCATTACTTGCTTCTTTCCCCTCCCATCTCCTGCGTCACTCATTTTCTTACAGGTTCCTTTGGCATAACATCACCCCTCCAATAAATCTGGTGCCCCCTAATCCCTGCCTAGGTTTTAATTTCAGTAAACCCAAACTAAGACCTTAGCCAAGTGATAAACTTAAAGTCATCACTCATATAATAAAGTGTCGTTTTGTGCTTTGAAACATTATATACATTTTTTTCAAAAAAATACTTAACCTAAATCTAATTATGAAGAACCAATCAGACGAGCCCAAATTGTGGGAGATACTCTACAAGATAATTGGCCAAGAGGGGCACCTGGGTGGTTCAGTCAGTTTAGCGTCTGACTCTGGATTTTGGCTCAGGTCATGACCTCGCAGTTCATGATTTTGAGCCCCGTGTTGGGGGCTCTGAGCTGGCAAGTGCAGAGCCTGCTTGTCATTCTCTCCCTCTCTGCCCCTCCCCTGCTCTCTCTCTCTCTTTCTCTCTCTTTCTCTCTCTTTCTCTCTCTCTCAGAATATAAGTAAATGTAAAGAAACATTTACAAAACAAGATAATTGGCTTAGATTCTTAAAAATAATGATAGTGTAATGAAAGACCAAAAAAAAAAAAGGGGGGGGGGAGAACCATCCTAGATTATAATAAACTAAAAAAATTATAACAAAATACTGTGAGTAATCTTTGGTGAGATACTGGATTTTTAAAAACAAGCTTTAAATGATATTTTAGGATCAGTTAGCGATATTGAAAATAGACTTATTATAGATAATTTTCTCTCAACATTGAATGTCTAGGATGTCAATATGTTGGATGATGTAATAGTGTTGAGGTCGTGTGAGAAATATCCTTTTCTTAGGAGATACACGCCAAACTTAGATGGAAATATTATGGTGTCTGCAGCTCTCAAATGTTTCAGAAAAAGTTTATATACATGCATGTATGGAAAGAGAGATAAATTGCAAATTTTAAACAATTGGTGAACAATTTAAATATATTTGCTTTATCATGTTTTCAACTTCTCTGTGGCATTGGAAAATTTCATATAAAATTGGGGAGGAGAGGTGGAAGGACTTGACCATCAAAATACATATTGATAGTTGTGGATTATAACTAAAAAAATACAATAAATGTGCATGAGTAAATATTAGTATACTAAATGATTGAGCAAATAAATAAACGGAGGAGAAGGGGCAATTCACTATGCCAAAGGGAGAAATTGCTATGCGGACACCACTGTAATCATTGCTACAGGAAACCAACTGATCAATCCTGACATTAGGACTCAAAGCTTTGGTAACACCAATAAGATATTTGCATAGCCTCAAAGTATCTCCAACGAAATATTTGTTCATTACCATGGTGTTTATAACCCATGCCCACAAATTCTTTGATGCTCTTTTCTCCAGGACATGGAAATTAATTCCCAACTCCTCACTATGAGTGTAGATTGGGTTTAGTGACTCACTTAAAACAAACTGAATACAGAAAGAACAAGGGGGTAACTTGTTAACGAAGAACTTGCTATCAGCTTAACCCAGTGGCCAACATTCACATCACCAGTGAAAATATGTAATGATATAATGTAACACAGCTAATCTGGCATAAAGGAAAGAACATTTCACAGCTGTGGCATTCTTCCCTAAAAATCTACAATTTATCGGTCAACTCACAGGAAACTTCCATCAGCCAAACCCAGAATGAGTGAAATTTTATAATCTGGATCAGTTCTCTACAAAAGTGTCAAGGTCATGAGACATGGAAGCACTAGGAACAACCACAGTTTGGAGGAGATTTAAAGAGATATAAACTAAATAACTAAGTGGAATAATATATCCTGAATTGGATTCTGGAACAAAAAAGGAGGTTGGTACAAACATGAAATATCTAATGGTAAAGTGTGAACATTGGGGGACCCTGATAAAGCATATACAGACATTCTGGGCTCTTTTTATAACTCTTCTGAAAGTCTAAAATTATTCAAAATATTTTTTTAATTGGGAAAAATTTTAGTTGAAAAATATGAGTAAAATCATGTACTTCTGGGGCATTTGAAGGTTGGTGTTCCAGCTCTTTCATGTTTATTGGCTTATTCTGATTTCCTTCCCCCACCCATCAACATGGTATTTTTCTTAATAAATTTTAGTTAACATACAGTGAAATATTGATCTCAGGAGTAGAAATCAGTGACTTATCACTTACATACAACACCCAGTGCTCATCACAAGTGCCCTCCTTAGTACCCATCACCCATCTAGCCTGTTTCCCACCCACCTTCCTCTGTCAACCCATAGTTTGTTCTCTATCATTAAGAGTCTCTTGTGGTTTGTTTCCCTCTTTTATCTTGTCCTCCTTCTTATATGTTTAGCTGTTTTGTTTTTTTAAATTCCACATATGAGCGAAATCATATGGTATTTGTCTTTCTCTGATTGACTTATTTTACTTAACATAATATATTCTAGATCCATCCACATCATTGCAAATGGCAAGATTTCATTCTTTTTGATGGCTGAGTTATAGTCCATTGCATATATATACCACCTCTTCTCTATCCAGTCATCAGTTGATGGACATTTGGGCTCTCTCCATAGTTTGGCTATTGTTGATAGTGCTACTATAAACATTGGGGTGCAAGTACCCCTTCAAATCTGTATTTTTGTAATCTTTGGATAAATACCTAATAGTTCAATTACTGGATTATAGGGTAGTTAGTTCTATTTTTAGTTTCTTGAGGAACCTCCATACTGTTATCCAGAGTGGCTGCACCAGTGTTCATTCCCACCAACAGTTCAAGAGTGTTCCCTTTTCTCTGCATCCTTGCCAACACCTGTTGTTTCTTGTGTTGTTAATTTTAGCCATTCTTACTGGTAGGAGGTAGTATCTGATTGTGATTTGTATTTCCCTGATGATAAGTGATGTCGAGCCTCTTTTCATATGTTTGTCAGCCTTCTGGATGTCTTCTTTGGAAATGTCTTCTGTCCATTTCTTCACTGGATTATATGGTTTTTGGGTGTTGAGTTTGATAGGTTCTGTATAGATTTTGGAGACTAGCCCTTTATCTGATATGTCATTTGCAAATATCTTCTCCCATTCCATAGGTTGCCTTTTAGTTTCATTGATTGTTTCCTTCGCTGTACAGATGCTCTTTATCTTGTTCAAGTCCCAGTGGCTCATGTTTGCTTTCATCTTCTTTGCTGTCAGAGATATATCTAGAAAGAAGTTGCTGTAGCCAAGGTCAGAGAGGTTGCTGCCTGTATCCTCTTCTAGGATTTTGATGGTTTCCTGATCTGTCATTCATATTGAATTTATTTTTGTGTATGGTATCAAAAAGTGGTCCAGGTTCATTCTTCTGCATGTCGCTGTCCAGTTTTCCCAACACCATTTGTTGAAGAGATCATCTTTTTTCCATTGGATATTTTTTCCTGCTTTGTCGAAGATTAGTCGACCATATAGTTGTGGATCCATTTCTGGATTTTCTATTCTTTTCCATTGATCTATAAATCTGTTTTGTGCCAGCACCATCCTGCCTTGATGACTACAGCTTTGTAATATAGCTTGACATCCAGAATCATGAAGCCTCAGTTTTATTTTTTCTTTTTCAGAATTGCTTTGGTTATTCAGGGTCTTTTGTGGTTCCATAAAAATTTTAGGATTCTTTTTTATCCAGCTCTGTGATAAATGCTGGTGGTATTTTAATAGGGATTGTATTAAATGTGTAGCTTGCTTTGGGTAGTATAGACATTTTAACAATGTTTTTTCCTTAAATCTATGAGCATCGAATACTTTTGCATTTCTTTGTGTTCTCTTCAATTTCTTGTTCTTAGTTTTCAGGGTATAGGTTTTTTATCTTTCTAGTTGGGTTTATTCCTAGGTATTTTATTGTTTTTGGTGCAGTTGCAAAACGTTGGGATCAATTCCTTGATTTTTCTTTCTGCTTTATTATTGGCGTATAGAAATACGACAGATTTATGCAACTTGATTTTATGTCCTGCAACTTTAACTGTGGTATTTTTTTAACCTGCAAGTTTATGAAATTATCTACATATTCTTATTTTCTTATATTTCTCTCATATATTAAATTTCTGTTATTATCTGTAACTGTTTCTCCTTTGTCATTCTTTGTTTACTTGTATCTCCTATTTTCTATTTTTTTCTTAATCATTATTGTGGATGTCCACTTAATAACCTTTCCAAAGAAAGTGTGTCCTATTTCTAATCTCTGCTGTATTATTGTCATTATTGTTCTTTTATATCACTGATTTCTTCCTATCTTTATTATTACCTTTTCTCAGGTTTATTATTTATCTTTAGTATTCTTATAATTACTTTACAGGGCTTTGGTTACTACTTTTTCTCATGTTTTGAGGGAGTTTGGTTTTTTTCTAATTTCTTACCTGGGAACTTAGTTCATTTGCCTTCAGACCTAGTTGTTTGCTGACAAATATTGCATTGATTATTCACGAGGGACTCTGTAACTGCATTAATTCTATTCAGAGTTCAAAGTAACCCTTGTTCCTGCTTTCCCAAGAAAAACGCTAGTTTTCCTATACAATCTGAGTTCTTGGCTAGCTTTCCAAACTATCAGATGATATGTTTATTCTGCTTGATATATTAACTTACATGTAATACCACTATAGAAAAATCCATGTCTGTCTGGTTTTGAGTGGTCTTTACAAAGGGAGGGGCATTTCACTGTCTCTTGAGTCTTTCTCCATCTCCAACTCCATATGAATCTGTTGCTGTATTTTTCTTAGATAAAACAAGTCTTTATTTTTTATTATTATACAGTTTTGCCCACCTCAAAACAGTTGTTGCTGAGAAAAATTGAACATGAGTCTCTTCCAGGCCTTTTTAAATAGAGTCCTTCCCATTTGCCCATGACACTGATGAACTGCTAGAGGTCTATGGAGAGGTAATGAGCTTAGGAATGACTCCTTGGCAGGCTTCATTAGCCATCTGCTGTCATAGAGAAAGTATTGAAAAACTGAAGGAAAGTGACTTTTCTTACTCAACTGCCCTACAATTTCCCCTCCATGACATTAAGAATGCAATAAGTTTTAAATAGAAATTAACTTAAAATAGAAATGTATGTATTTAATATTTTTTTCTCTGCTCCCGCGCTTGTAGGGGAGAAGCAAATGGGGAGGGAGAGAAATAATCTTAAGCAGGCTCCACAGCCATCATAGAGCCTGATGCAGGGCTTGATCTCACCACCTTGGTATCATGACCTGAGCTGAAACCAAGAGTCGGACACTTAACTGAGCCACCCAGGCACCCTTAAAATAGAAATTTAAATAGTGAAACTTCAACAAAATGAAACAAATAAGTTTTGAGGCATTAAATACTTTGAAGGATGGATATCAGGTGACATTTTCAAGATTTTGAATGGCAAAAACTGCACAAGATATTGAGGATGGTGTCTCGTGTTGGAAGCTCTCATTTCGGCACTTCCCTTTTATAAGATGAATTTTTGCATTAAATAGTATAATGTGCCTGTAAAGTTGAGGTGATATCAATATTGGTCTAGATCATTGACCACTAGCTAACATTGAATTGTCCAAGAACTCTGTGTTTTTATTAAGTTTATTTTATTATTATTATTTTTTAACTTTATAGTTTATTGTCAGGTTAGTTTCCATATAACACCAGTGCTCTTCCCCACAAGTGACCTCCACCAAGACCATCACCCCGCTTTACCTTTTCCCCTTCCCCTTCCCCCCTCAGTTTGTTTTCAGGATTC
>CM053577.1:124205738-124242906 GCA_028646485.1 Cryptoprocta ferox | reverse complement strand
GAGAGAGAGAGAGAGATTGAGAGAGAAAGTTTGCACACATGCACAGTGGAGGAGCAGAGACAGAGGGAAAGAGAGAGTTCCAAGCAGGCTTCACGTTGTCAGCAGCAGAGCCTGATGCAGGGCTCAAACTCTAGAATGGTGAGATCATGAACTGGCTGAAAATAAGAGTTGGACACTTAACCAGCTGAAACACCCAGATGCCCCAAGAGTTCTTTTTGAATCAGTTGAATCTGAATAGTTCTTCCTTCACAGCAATGTGAAGAATTAAAGAAAAAAAGAAGGAAAGAGAATAAAAGGCCTTCGTGTAAAAATATATTATATTGAAAATAATGTATTCTATTGGTACAATCCCAGAAGAATTCTTATAAAGAGTTTTATAGCTATAGCAATCACTGCTGGTGAACATTTCTAGCAGACTCTGAAAATTTTCTTATATATCCACTTCTCCCCCACAAGCCACTCCAATATTCTCAGTATGTTACAATTAATAATATTTGAGAGACCAATATAGATATCATCACAACTTTAAATGCGCATTATATCATTTAATGCAAAAATTCATCTTATAAAAGGGAAGTGCCGAAATGAGAACCCCCAACACTAGGCACCTCTCAGTATCTTGTGCAGTTCTTGCCATTCAAAACCTAGAAAATATCACTTTTGAGATATTTTTATGAGAATTATATGAGAAAATTGCAACATAACATGGGATCTGTTCCCTTTTTCTCTTTATTCCTTCTCCTCCCATTCCAATATATCATCCCACTGTGATATTCATATTTCATCATTTACCAACATTTAACTGATGAATGTGGAGGAGAATTTGCTGAGATTATTTAGGATGATGAGGCTTGCTTTTATATCATGGATTCCAGAATACATTTCTTTGAACAAGTGGAAGGAAGACCTTCAGTTTGTTTGTTTTTTTAATGTAACAACATACCTATGTATGAATAGAATAAAACTGTATGGGTTTATTCATTCATTCATTCATTTAATGAATATATGTTAAGCTTTTATTATATACCAAGAGCCATAGTATAATATATGGACCACACCCTTTTTTTTCCTTTCAAGATTTTATTTAAATTCAGGTTAGTAACATATAGTGTACTATTGGTTTCAGGAGTAGAATTTAGTGGTTCATCACTATGTACAACACCCAGGGCTCATTACAAGTCGCTTCTTTAATGCTCATCACCCATTTAGCACATCTCCCACCCATCTCCCCTCCAGCAACCCTCAGTTTGTTCTCTGTTGTTAAGAGGCCCTTATAGTTTGCCTCCCTCTCTGTTTTTATCTTATTTCATTTTTCCTTTCCTTTCCCATATGTTCATCTATTTTGTTTTTTAAATTCCACATGTGAGTGAAACCATAGGGTATTTGTTTTTCTCTGACTGACTTATTTTGCTTAGCAGAATACATTCTAGCTTCATCTACATCATTGCAAATGGCAAGATTTCACTTTTTTTTGATGGCTGAATAATATTCAATTATATATGTGTGTGTGTATATATATATATATATGTATGTATATATATATCCATCATCTTTATCCATTCATCAGTCAATGGACATTTAGCCTCTTTCCATAAAGAGTTTATAGCAGTGCTGCTATAAACAATGGGGTGCATATGCCTCTTCAAATCAGTATTATTGTATCATTTGGATAAATACCTAGTAGTGTAATTGATGGGTCATAGGGTAGTTTTATTTTTGGATATTGAGTCTAGCAATGAATACTCAACTATAGATTTTCCAGGATTTCACAGCAAAAATGAGCATAGAGCAAATGGCTAAGGGAAAGGCTGAGCGTTGTCTTATGAACCACCACATCCCAGTCTTATAGTTGTGTTAAGTGTCAATCTTTCCATGTGCCACTTTTCAAAGCTACTTCAGAAGTACATAATTACATTAATCACAGTAGATACTCAAACATAGTAATGTTATGCCAGATACTGGGGTAAAATGTCTCCATTGATAGTATTTCACTTATCCATATTATAACCAGTGAAGCTGATAGTGTTATACATGTTGATGGGCTGATGTGACTGAAATTCAGAGAGTGACATTGGCTTGCTGATGTTCACATAGGCAATAAGGGGTGAAACTAAAATTCAGTCCTGGGTGGGGTAACTCTAGGAAGAAAGCACTGTACATGGAGAATTTGTCCTTTTCCTCCTGCTGCAGCTAATGGGTCTTTCTTTTTTCTGGCCTATTATTCAAAGCAATCTCAGTTACTTAAAACAAACCAACCAATGAACCATCAAACAAAAGTCCAAGGCATAACTGAAAGGGACTAACCAATTACAAGTGGATGAGGCAAAGCTTTGCTTCCCTCTATAGCTGTCAGGATTATTTCAGCCCTGCTTAAAGATCATTTTGGAAGGATGCATCTGCAGAACTTTCCTCTGTTCCAGTTTGCTCATTTGCCCTAAGTGAAGATAATTCCCAGCTGGGTTGTTGGTAGAAGCTGTGGTCTTTGTTTTTGTGATTTTTATGTATACTATTTGGGAGGCATATTCTGTATGGAAACAAAAAAGTTTGGGTCAGGGGACGAGAGGATCTCTAACTTCAGTGAGTGCCAGCATTCTCTCTGAATGAAGCAGGAAGAAAAGAACCCTAAAGAAGAATATAAAACCAAGCCTGCAGTGCATTAAGTTACAATTTGAGAAACCAAAAGTAGTTTTTGAAAGCTGTGTTACATGAGAAATTCCATAAGATGTGGCCACTGAAACAAAGAAACAAAGAACATGCAAATGGCCCAAGGAATGGGTAAGACTGTAATGTATAAAGCAAGACACTTCTAACACTTCTGTATTGTTAGCTACCATTGGAAGAGGACAGAACAACTTTTCTTCTTGATAGGAAAGAAAACTGTTCCAAGATACATGGAAACATCAGACCCAACTCTTATCTAACTTTGGAGGGAAGTAGAAAGATTAGAAGAGATAGAGTAATATGGGCAAGATTCAAGAGTTCCCAGGAAAAATTTAAACATGTACAGCAGTTTGGCACCCAGGGCATTTTGATGGTGAGTGGGCCTTACTGAAAAGCCCCTAGCCATTGTTTTGAGTTTATAATAACAAACAAACAAACAAACAAACAAACAACAGGTGCTCCTGGCTGGCTCTGTCTGAAGAGTATGCGGCTCTTGATATTGGAGTCATGAGTTTGAGCCCCACTTTGGGTGTAGAGATTACTAAAAAAATAAATAAACTTAAGAAAGAAAACAGAGAGTACATACCATAAGATGACTGGGATTGGAATATGTCTTTCAGAGAGATAAAAAAGTAATAAGATGCATGGCTACTTTTCAGTTTACTAACTATATCTAAAAAAGAAGAGGTTAGTGGAAGAGAGTATGAACAACTCTCTAAGTTACAAATTAGCAACTATTTAGAATAATATAATGTATAAAATACTAGAGAGCCTCTGATGAGGCTGTTAGATGAAATGGAGAGGAGCCTCTCTGTTACTTTTAAGATGAGGGATCCGTTGTATCATCTTTGTTTCCACAGTGTCTATAACTACGAATAAAAAAATGATAATTTTGAATTTTGAATATATACTTATTTTGTATATTTGGAACAAATTAGTATTGAAATACATTTAATAAAGAGAGGTAGAGCAAAAGTAGAGAATATATAAGCCTTCAAGCCAGACTGACCTAGGTTCAAATTCTAATCTAGCTGCTTAGCAGCTCTGTGACCATGGGCAAGAAACAACCTGAGCCTCAGTTTCCTCCTTTTTAAAATAATGGGTTGGGGCACCTGGGTGGCTCAGTCAGTTAAGCATCCGACTTCGGCTCAGGTCATGATTTCACAGTTTCTGGGTTCCAGCCCCACGTGGAGCTCTGTGCTGACAGCTCAGAGCCTGGAGCCTGTCTTCGGATTCTGTATCTTCCTCTCTCTCTGACCCTCCCCTGCTCTCGCTGTGTCTCTCTGTCTCTCAAAAATAAATAAAAAACATTAAAATAATAAAATAAAATAATGGAGATCATTTTGTGGTTATTATTTGTCCCTATGGAAGTATTGATAAAAGTAGCAATCATCTTACCTTAAAAGGTAAGAAAGAAAATTTAAGAATTTTATATCAGGGACTACAAGATTCCTGGTCATTTTCTAAGTCAATAGTTTTTTAGTCAATAATATTATTGAAAAACAATCTTTTTTACTTGTACTGACTACCCTACATGTTTCTAGCCAATGTATGACAAACCTTAAGAAACTAGTTTATTTTTTTTAGAAAAATAAAAAAACCTCACAAAATGTAAATACTGTTGCATATAGCATATTTTCTAGCTCTCCTAACTCTTGAATTAACTTTTAGCTAGAGCATCACAGTGGAAGGAAAGCTGAATTGAAATTAGACATTTATGATACATTTTTAAAAAACGTTTTATTTATTTTTTGGAAAATGTTACTGGGGGAGGGGTAGAGAGAGGGGAGACAGAGGATCAGAGGAGGCTTTGCACAGACAGCAGCAAGCCCCATGTGGACTTGAACTTATGAACCATGAGATCATGACCTGAACCTAAGTCAATAAACGGAGCAACCCAGGTGCCCCCATGATGCATTTTATAATTTGAATACTAATGTCTTGTAACTTGTGGAAAGCATACTATTCATCATCTAGCAGTAGTAGTACAACTTCTTTTTTTTATTAAAAAATTTTTAATGTTTATTCATCTTTAAGAGAACCCACAAACCATGAGATCATGACCTGAGCCACAATCAGATGTTTAACCAACTGAGCCCCCCCAGGTGCCCCCCAGTAGTAGTAAAACTTCTTAAATATGTCTCTGGCTTCAGTATTTGGAACTGTCAGACAGCTTTATGCATGGCCATTTTATGAGCCAAACTAAACAGTTGTCCATATTTGAAGTAATTATTTTCCCAGTGTGTGAGATTCTACTGGTAGAGTGAGCTCAGTTAAGATACTGAATGAGTTTGCTTTCCTTCAGTGTGTGATGGAAACACTTGGACACAGAGACTTATTTGTGAGTACACCAGCAAGGTGTTTTTTTGTTTTTGTTTTTGTTTTTTCCTACAGAAACATTCCCCATCAGAGGCCCTTGATGAAATGGAATTAAGAATGGAAAAGTGTTTTGCAACATGCAATGCAGCCTGAATTCAACCCCTAGGAGCTATGACACTCGAGATAAGTGACTTAACCACTTTTGGTATTAGACTCTTCCTTGATGACATTGTCACTTTGTGTGACCTCTAAGGTTTCATCCAACCTCATATAATCCATGATTCCTGAAAGGACCATATAATCCATGATTAATGGGAATAACCTATCAATTTGAAAGAGTTAATTTTCTTTTTGGCCCCTGATTCTAATATTTTAATCACAAACGTCAATTTCTTAAGCAGTTATCTTGTTCCTCTGCTTATCTGGTTCCTCTGCTCATTAGTAATTATTTTTATTAAAGTGTGTTTATGTTTGTACCCCTCACTATGCATAGAGACACTTTTTCTTTTTGTGTTGGAAATATGATGACCCAAAAGCCTTTTCATTTCCCTTTAATATAGGAGCAGTTTAGATTATGTTCTAGGTGTTTTCATCCTTCGTTGTTGTTGTTCATTTATTCCATGTGGCTAAGGTCATACATATTTTTGGGTCCATATGCTCTTACACTAAATTCTCATAACACACCCAAGCTGCCCAAATGCTCATGAACTTTGTCCACCTTTGCCTTCCCAGCAAAATTGATTGAGCCTGATACAGAGCCTTTCGTCCTACTTAATGAGAAGAGTAGATGCCACTGGGGAGAAGTCAGGTCTAAGAATTGCCATGTTTCATGGAACACGAACAGGACCAGAAGGAACCGGTTACTTGAGATATCAAAAAATATTTGAGTTCCTTTCACCCTTTTCTAGCAAAGTGTATCCCTAAGACTTAGACATGATGCATTTCTCTGTCCTTTCTACCAGTTCCTTTTCCCTTCCACCTCCACGCTCTTTTCCTTATGACTTTTTTGCACTGAACATTAAGCTCATTGATTACAACGAGGGCGCAAAGTGACCTAATGATGGGTCAAGCTTAATGAGAAAAGCGGCTGCCTGTGATGTGGCCTGGCTCAGCCACCCCCCACTGCGTCCCGGCATGTCAGACTAAGTCTCCTTTAAGAGACTAGAGCATGGAAAATCAACAGAAACCCTCCCAGAATGGACCATGTGCATGGCTATTTAGCCCTGTAAAAGAGGGCGCATTTGCACAAATGGGAGTGAACATAAGGAGTCCTTCAGAAAAGAATGGGGCCTTGGCAAATTTATAGACTCCCCTGAAAGAAAGTGATTACAGATCATTATCCAATTGAGGCAGATTGATGGGCTGGGGTCAAAGTAATATTGCAGATCTCACCAAGGGGACAATGGCTGCTTGTCACAGTGAAAGAAAAGAAAAGAGAAGGGAAACTGCCACACAGAGAGGCAGAGCTTACGCTTTACCAACTGCCATGAAAGGGCCTGGATGTATGTGTCATTACTTTTCTCCAGCACCATGTTTTATTTTACGTTACAAAGGATGAACCATTGAGATCCAATTGGGCATTCAAACATAGTCCAATAAAGAACATACAAATGGCTTAAAGACAGACTGCAGCTCTCACTTTTCTTTTTTTCCAAAAGGCAATAATGCAAAATAGAAATAGAGAGGGTGGATGGACCATACAAGAATGCCGGGTTCTCTCTCTCTCTTGCTCTCAAACGGAACCCTCTTGTAAAATGCGAACATGCAAAAAAATTTTAAAAAAAAGGTAGGAGTAGATAGAAAGTCTTCATGTTTATAAGTAAGGCAGCCTTTAGTTGACAGCCAGGGGACGCCCAGATTCGACTTGGAAACTCTGCAACATCTGGTCAAGCAAAACTCTGGCAGACCTGAAATGGAATAAAACAGGAATAAATGTGTTCCCACTCCTTCCTTTGTATTGATTCCTGAGTGTTTAAAAGTGCTTTCTATTCATGCGTTTTACAAAATGCAATCCGAAGGCAAAAGAATCGTCAGCACACCAGTGTGCATTTGCCTTTCATTTTACAATAGGTTTTTGGTATCTAGAGATTTAAAAGTATCAGAGAAACATTTATTCAGAGGAGATCCGATTTTGGTCTACTTTGTTTGGGTCCAGGGAGTATTAGCAAGTAAAAAATAACTAATTTATATTCTGAACGTATTTACCAGCAAAGAAGCATAGTCAATTTTTTTCCCCACATATAGCCGATTCTTAAACAATTAGATTATTTAGTTTATCTAAGATATAGTCATCTAGAATTTAAGGATAGCTTAGATAGATAGATGGAAACATAGATGGATGATAGATAAAATTTGGGGGGAAAAAGAAGGAAAGGAAAACTCAGGGAATGTGGAAATTTTTAGCTTATTTTTCATGATCAAATTATAGTTATGAATTCTATCACCTTTATCTTTTCTTAGTAAGGCGAATAGGCTAAGATTTAATGAATGTCAACATTACCATCATTTTCTGTTTTATAAGTATATATAGCTTATGCACCTTTGCACCTTCACCATTGGATATCTTAGATCTATTTACTATTCTCCTGAAATATTGAGGACATTTACAAATGAAGACTTCCTTCTCAGCAACTGAGACCCAGATCACAGGGTCTTCTCTGCTTCCTAATGAGCTCTTAATGAGCTGTCAATTGCTTATGCAAATAGAGAGAAAAAACAGACACTGAGGGGTTGCTAGATATTCAGTTAAAATATGACACTGCCTAACCTCTCAAAATTATTAAAAACGTAAATAGCTCCAACTCCATAACTGGCCTTGACTTTCCTTTTCTTCCACCCCTCTGCTTTCTTTAGTTATGTGATCGCAAAGAATCAGAGACATCATCAACTTCACTTCAAGAGTACTAAGTTTATGTTTGAAAATACTGAGTGCTTAGTTCAGGTTTCATATTGAATGTTCTGTGCAGAGCTTAGATTTAAATAAATGAATGAATTTTTTAAAAGACTTTTTTTTTAATGTTTATTCATTTTTCAGAGATGGAGAGAGACAGTGCATGAGCAGGGGAGGGGCAGAGAAAGAGGGAGACAGAATCTGAAGAGGCTCTGGGCTCTGAGCTGTCAGCACAGACCCTGATGGGGCGTTCAACCCCACAGACCAGAGATCATGATCTGAGTCCACTGACTGCAAGATCATGATCTGAGCCAAAGTCGGACACTTAACCAACTGAGCCACAGAGGCACCCTGAAAATTTTTTTATCTTATGCATGATACATGCTAAAATATGAGAAGTACCTATGCCAAAATGATAATAGTAGTTATCTCTGAGGGAGAAGAGTAGAAATAGAAATGTTAGTGGGACATTTATAAAATGTGTATATATTGCTTGAATAAGCTGACAAGAAATTAAAAATCAAATATAAAATAGTTCTTTGTCCCTGAAAATAATTTTCCAAAAATATCTGGGATTCATGGACATTTGCAAAGAAATGAATTGCTAGGTTTATTCTCATCGTTTATTTTGCTCAAGTTTTATTTTAAAGCCACTAATGCATAAATCAGTGTTATCTCTTTTTTGTAAATGTGCTGCCTTCATGCAATACTGAGATTCAAAAGGATTCTAGGTTACTCCTTAGGAACTAAAGATCCTCAGCAGAGATTAAAAGGACACAATGCAATGCTGATATTTTATTATAGTCCAGAAATTACACCTCAGAACTGATGTGTTGAGACATTTGTGTCTAAAACAGAACAAGCGAATTGAGGCCAGCAGTTGAGCTGAACATCCTGTGACGGGAGGAAATTGTATGAGGATGTTTGACAGTCATTGTGCTAACTAACTAGCTATTGCTTCACACCTAAGTAAGGACTGGGCTAATTTCACAGGTATCCCAAATCCCTTTCTGCAGTACTGACTCTGGGGCCTGCATTTACTGTCAGTTGTGAATGATCGACCTTGAATATGGCATCCATTCCAGAATGTGCAGACAATTTGAGTTGTCTAGGGGCACTGATTTTATTTTAATTCTTTATTTTTAAAAACTTAAAAAAAATTTTATTTATTTTTGACAAAGGGACAGCAGGGGAGGGAGGGAGAGAGAGAGAGAGAGAGAGAGAGAGAGAGAGAGAGAATCTCAAGCAAGCTCCCCACTGTCAGCACAGAGCCCAACATGGGGCTCAAACTCACAAACTGTGAGATCATGACCTGAGCCAAAACACAGAGTCAGACTCTTAACTGACTGAGCCACCCAGGCACCCCAAGGGGCACTGAGTTTACTAAGTGTCTGAGGACATAAAAGCTCTGAGGAAATAATAAAGGGCCAGAAGAGATTATAAGCGGGTGCTCACAAAAGTAGACTGTTCCACTTCTTCACTTTCCTGGGAGAGATCTTGCCTTGGAACCAGAGACACAGAAGATGCTTGATACTCTTTCAGGGGCAAAAAACCTACCTGACAATGCACAACTGTCAAGCAAGTGAATTGTGATTCTAACTCACATGTACCTGGTTGCTCTTTTCACTATACTATGAAATAGTAACTTAGAGCATAACTGAGCCCATGTGGGTGCCATCTGATGCCTGTCAGAGTTCTACACAGCATACAGTAGGTGGTAAGCACATTTCAGGTATGTTGGCACAGAAAGATTGGCACGTTTCTTTATAGGCTTGTAGCATCTTGGCAAGTTAACATTTTTTCTATAGGGGGCCTTTTATACACTGTGAGATTCTGTAGTAAATCCAGAAATTATGTGCCTTTCTGTAAAAGATAGGTTTAATTCAGACATGAGGACACAAGATTTTCCCCACATCTCCCTTTTGCAATACTGTCTTTTTCTTACTCTGCATTGCCTTTGTGGGTCAAACATAAGGATGATGGGAAACTTCAGTCCTCTTTAGACATATGAACATTCTGTATACCCTTCATACATGTCAGACAATGAACAGACAGGGATATGCCTAGTACTTTGGGTTTTCCAAAAGGCATATTGGTAAAGAATTTTTTTAATGCATTGTAAACATGGCTCATAATGAATTTAAAAAGCAGTCATTCAAAACTCAGCTGTATGAAAACCAACTACCTGATTGAAAAATGGACCAAAGACCTGAAGAGACACCTCAATAAAGAATATACACCAAAGGCAAATAAGCATATGAAAAAATGCTTCCCATCATCTGTCATCAAGGAAATTCAGATTGAAATCACAATTAGATATCACTAGACACCTATTAGAATGGCCAAAACCACTGGCAACAGCAAATGCTGGCAAGGATGTGGAGTGGCAATAACTCTTCATTCATTGCCAGAGTGAGTATAAAATGGTACAGCCACTTGGGAAGACAGTTTGGTGATTTCTTACAAAATTAAACATACCCTAACCATACAATCTAGCAATCATACCACTTGGTATTTACCTAAAGGAGTTGAAAATTATGTCCACACAGAAACCTCCATGCAGATGTTTGTAGCAACTTTATTCATAATTGCTCAAACTTGGAAGCAACCGATGTGTCCTTTAGGAGGTGAATGGATAAATAAGCTGTGGTGCATCCAGACAATGGAATATTATGTAGCACTAAAACAAAACAAGCTATCAAGCCATGAAAAGGCACTAAAGAAACGTAAATGCATTTTACTAAGTGAGAGAAGTCAACATGAAAAGGCTACATACTGTATAATACAAACTCTAGATATTCTGGAAAAGGCAAATGTGTGGAGACAGTAAAAAGATTAGTGGTGACAATGGGGAGGAATGAATGGGCAGAGCACTAAGGATTTTTAGGACAGTGAAAATACTCTATACGTACTCTGTATGATACTGCAATATGGATATATGTCATTGTATATTTGTCCAAACTTAGAATGTATACCTTTTGCTGAACCACAGGTAAGCTCTAAACCCCGAGTGCTAATGACCTATCAATGTAGGTCTATCGGTTGTAACAAAAGTATCCTTCTGGTAGGAAATGTTGACAGTGCGCTAGGTTGTGCCTGTGTAGGAGCAGGGGATATATGGGAAATTTCTGTACCTTCCTCTCATTTTTCTGTGAACCTAAAACTGTTTTATAAAATTAAAGTTGTTAAAATAAAAATCATTTAATGTGAGATGGAATTGAAATCATGACTATCCCATCATATAGGAGAGGTATAAAAACAAACATAATCAAAATGTACATAAAGTTATCAACTTGAATATCTCTTTACTTTGCTTTTCCCTTGTAAAAGACAGCTTAACCAAAATAGTTGCCATATTCAAATGTATAATGGGGGTCTCCTCATGGGAAGATTAAAATGAAACCCTGTACATTACCTCAAGAAAGATGCTATATGTGAGCCAGAAAATACTTTGAGAAGACTGGAGCTCAGTTCTTAAAGGCAGGTTTATCCCTTAGGTGTGTATTCAACTCAGTGAAGGTAAGGTTTTGATACTGCTTTGGCAGAAAGGGTAATTGTTTAATAAGGCAAAAATATATCTATTTATAGAGATATTCTCTAAAGAAACTAGAAATAAAAAATGTTTTGAGAGGCTGTGATTGCTGATGACAAAGTGCAAAAAAGATGTCGGAGGAGGTCATTGAAAGAGGAGACTGCCAGTTGATCTGTGAGCTGATCCCAGGCCACTGAAGGCCCCTCACCATTTCCCCTGTCCCGAGAATGTGGATTCCGCTTGCCTTTCCTACTGCAAGGACATAGCCTTCAAATAGTGATGTGGTGTTGACAACCCCTGCACAGTGTATGTGACTGAACCCAGTGAGGATGTCTCTGTAAACTTAAGGTTCTGGGGTGCAGGTATGGGAATCCACTTGTCTTGCTGCCAACTCAGACAAGCTTCATATGTAAGTTCTTTTTGCTTATTAAAACAACTATCTACCAGAGCGCCTGGGTGGCTCAATCCTTAAGCGTGGACTTTAGCTCTGGTCATGATTTCATGGTTGGTGCATTCCAGCCCCTTGCTGGGCTCTCTGCTGTCAGCACAGAGCCTGCTTCAGATACTCTGTCCCTCTTCTCTCTTTCCCTCCCCTGCTCCTTTTCACTCTCTCAAATTAATAAGCTTAAAAAAAAAAAACACAACAAAAAACCCCCAACTACCTACCTACCTGGAATGACTCACCTCTTTCTTTCAATGTGTTTTGGGGCCCAGAGTCAGAGTACACCCAGAAAGTTCCTGACAGGTTGGCAAACCAACAAAAAAGTAATGATTTTTTAGTGATCTGATATTTTTCTGAGGCTAATCTGGGTCATTCCAGGCAGTAAAGAAATTTGAGGCCCAATTGATTTGATTCATATTTCTAAAATTGTCCATGTTTGCCTTAATTGCTATCTAGAATGCCTTAAAAAATTGGAGGAAAATAGAAAAAAGTGATGAATCCCTATATACTTAAAAGTTATGAATCTGTGTTAAATGGTAATAAATAACACATTATTTTCATATTATAGTATTTGTTTAATTTTTATCAAAACAGATTTAGAACAGAATAGATTGTCCTCCTTATTCAAAGTAGTTTAGAAAAATTCCAGCCAGTTTAAATTAAATATTGCCCTAAACTGATACTTTCCTTAATTTTATTTATTTATTTATTTTATTTATTTATTTTACTTTCCTTAGTTGACTCTTTCAAATTTAGAGGCTTATGATAGCATTGTTGTTAATTCTTACAAGTATCAGAAAATTTTTATAATAGTAACAATTATACTTTAAAGTATAATTTTAAAATTGTTATATATTACATTATATATTAATATTATATTATATATAAATATTATAGTATGTCAATATTAAATATAAAGAGTGTAAAATTATATTCAAATTATAAAAGTTAAACTTTTCAATACTGTTTTCATACATTTTATTTAATCCTCAGAGAATGTTATAGATGACGTTGAGCTTAAAAAAAGTTAAGCAATTTCCCAAGAAAATACTAAAGGGAAAATAAACTTGACCCTATGCCATCTTACTCAAAGCCTAGCTGAGTCTGCTAGATGATGGCAGGCCACATATTCTTGAATGGAGGAACTGGACATGTTCATTCTTGGGATGCCTTTTTTGTTTCTAAATTTAGAGGTGTTTATTGAACCTCAGCGTTGCCTGCAATAGTCCTATTATATTGTAATCATTAGATATTCCAGTGGTTTCTAAAGTAAGGATGAAGAATGGCAGGCTCTTTTTGCAGAGTATTAAGTGAAGACAACATAGAGAATGTTATGGAGGCAGAAAGCCAATTCATGTTTTTTGACTCAGTGCTTAGCCCCTCCCCATAAGTAAACTAGATGTTGAAGCCCAATTTGACCTTGTTGAAGCCAAGGAAAGGCCACTTAATGCAGTTTCGTTGGTCTACAAAGTGTTTCTTGAATATTATAGGTTGTGTGTCTAGTACTGCTAAGATAATTCTAAAGAAACTTACAACTTCATATATTATGAAATTGCCTGAAAGGATTCGTGTAGCTTCCCAGAAGTAAATAATTTGTTCCACAGAAGTAGTTTGGCAGGTTGAAAATGTGGTTTCCTTGTTAGTGGTAAAACAAAGCAGAGTTTCTCAGACTTATTCTCCACATAATATGGGACCACTTGAACAATGTATAATTTTGTTCCAATTCTCCTCATCATGAAACAGCAGGGCCATACATCGTTTCACAACTGTGACATATTTATTTTTACATCTCCACCAGTGGAAAGCTCTTTTCATAAACTCACTAAATATGTTTCTTTCATCCCCCCAAAAACGTAAGTTTCCACAATAGAACATCAATTTTACTCATACAGAAAATGGTACTTTTCAGTCATGAAAACTGTTTCATTTCTTTATAAAGTCCTACATTAAACTTCAAAGCATAACCACAAAATCTTTCACAATTTTGAAAACTTAGATTTTCCCCCCAGTTTTGCCAGAAAATAAAATTTGTTTTGTATCAGAACTGTTTTCTCAGAGAAAGAAGTCTCCCAAGAGATTAAGGAATGAAAATACTAACCAATTTCAGTATTGCATACAAGGCAGTAATACAAGCAACATGTGTTAAGGATGGCATGTGTCAATTTATTGTGAAAAATTGATTATGCCGGATGCCATCACAAGGTAATTGATTGTCGTATCAAAATGAACAAAGACACCTTTATCAACTGACTGCTCTTGGACCAGAGTAAATTCATTAGCCATCCTTTGCCAGGAAGGCTTTGCTATGAATCTACCCTTCAGAGGTCATTCTCATGGAATCACTTCTTCTTCCACTGTGTGGGTTTGATCAAATCTAAACAGATGGTTCGGAGTCCATATGTGATTCCAAAAGTAGTTTAAGGAAGATAGTATGAATGCAATCTTGCAAAGGTAACATAGTGTAAAACTGCTATATTGATCTCTTTAGTGACCCAAATGGTTAAAATATACTACATAAAATACTCTTGGGAATAAAGTGGTTTTTTTTCTAATTGTAACCAGTCCAGCATAATTTTATCATCATTATGAATATTCATTTATATCACAATACAGTGCCTTTCATTTGTAGCAGGTTATAAATTTCAGAGGACTTTCATGCACATTTTCCCATTTGGTGTTCACTCTGTTAATCAATAAACCAAGAGTTTTAACTGGTTTATTCCAGGTTATATGATAGTAAATGGAAGAACCAATATTAAGTTTAAGCCTCGTGAATCTTGTGAAGCTATCATCTTATCCTGTTGTGGTACATGGGTATTTTAAAGATATTTTTCTAGATTTCAGTGGCAGGATATATCTGGTGATGCTTCATTTCAGCAGAGCAAACCCTTCACTTACATCTATTAAAAATAGGACTTTCTTGCTTGTGTTATTAGACTTAGAAAAAGATCTGCCCAAATTGAGCTAGAAATACCAAGTTGAATGCCCTGTGTATATTATGATTTTGGCTCAGGATGAACAGGACTGATATTTTAAATCCATTATTTAGATAGCTTTAATTTTCACACAGAGTAGTGAATTCATGAATTAAATGGCTCTCTGAGTTATTGCTAGACACTGGGCAAAATGGCAAAGCTTCCAAAATAAGATTAAATTAACTAGGAGCCCTTCATATTCATCACTGCCAGTGACCTAAGATAAAAAGTAGCTGCTACAATAAAAAACATCAAAGTGAGTGCGCATCTAATAGAGGGTTTTGGCAAGCATCATAAAAGCACCAAGCTGTATCAACATCAGTATGCTAGGTGATCTAACCAAAATATATATCCAGGGCCCTGTTCATTTGCTGGAGGAGGTGAACCCCCCTTTGGCTCCCAGTGTAAAGACAGCCTCTTCTCCACCAGCCTCTGCAGAGTATATGTAAGGGTGAAAAACACTTTGACTTGTTACGATTCCCAAACTTATGGTAACCTAATAGAAGAAGGGTAGAAATTCAGAGCAGAAAGAGATGTTACCTTTCAGGTGAAGAAATGATCTGACATGTGGCCTGTCCAGAGTAACAGAGCTAGATGGCAGCAGAGACATTCCTGAATCGGTCTCTTGGACAGAGTAATTCTTAAAATTTCACTGTTCTTGGGGCGCCTGGGAGGCTCAGTTGGTTGGGCATTTGATTTTTGGCTCAGGCGTGATCCCAGGGTCATGGGATTGAACTCCATGTTGGGCTCTGTGCTGAGTGTGGAGCCTGCTAAAGATTCTTTCTATCTCCCTCTGCCCCTTTTCTTTGTGCACTTTCCCTCTCTAAAATAAAATTTTAAAATATTTCACTGTGCTTATCTTAGAAGTCTTATCAATCTTAAAGACTGGGAGAGAGAGAGAGAGTGTGGGTTGAGGGAGATTCTAGAGCAAGCAGGATAGGGATGAAAGAAATTAGTCATTATTTATTTTTGTTTTCTCTGAATTATCTCTAAATTAGTAGGCTTTGGATGGTTTATTGAGCACACTATTTAAATATTTCTCTCAAAATTGGTAAATCATAAAATACATTGTACTAATACTTAGTAAATCATATTATATGGGGAACATGTGAAGGTTCTATATGAACCGAGGCCACCAAAATTTAAAAACTGCTATATTAAATTGAACATATAAATATTACTTCTTCCTGTGTAATCCTTTTAACAAAGTCTCATGAACATTCATTTAATGAGTTTTGGGGAAAAATACCTTGGAAAATTATTCCAAATATGTCAAGATATTTTTAGTGTCCGTATTCATTTTTTATGACATGATATTACTGGGTAGGTAGTCACTGAATGCCTCCCTCTAGGAAATATTTTACCCCAAACTCAATAATCATGAGTTGCAGAGAAGTCAGGGTTTCCATAGACTCATTTGCTTCACTGAAGACGTAAGCCTGAACCTTCCAGATAGACGACTGGATTCCAGACTGTGATGCCCATCTCTCCGGAACTCTCTGTGGCCTTAAGCAATGCAGATATCATGCACGCTGACTCTGGCTAATTGGGCTCCATTTCCTACAGTGCTAAGAAGACCTTCTTGCCTTGTCATACATCTCTCAGTTGCACTAGATTTAGTTAGTAATTGCTACATTGTCTACATTGTCACTCAAACATAGGCCCCCATGACAGGAAAACTGGTTTCATATGGCGTTTGGTCACATCATTCCCATGGAGGAATGCTCAGTTACCTCTGACGAAGGCAAGGATGCTGAAAACTACACTGCATTGAGGTAGAATGTCATGGATGCGAAGAAAATGGTCAAAATGACCACCTTGAGATTAGGTGTGATTAGCCACTGGAGAACAAAATAAAACACAAAGAAGTCACTATTGCTCTTTTGCAGAAAGATAATTTCTGCCTAATGGACAGTGTCTCCTTTTCTCCTGCTGTCAGAGGGTAAGTTGTTTTTTAAGCTTTCAAGTAATTGTCTCTGGTAGTGACTTCCACTTTCTAATACGCATTCTTTAAGTATTTTCAAGGAGACAAAAATGGCAGTTGATAACTGCCATTGGTACTGTGAGAAATAAAGAAAATAATTTGCTAATAACCATACTTGTACCCAAGAAAACATAAATTGAAGCTGATTTCTCTCTATTAAAATCTTGACATTAAGAACGATGTTTTAAAAAATACAAGTGGTCCCTGGGTGGCTCAATAGGTTAAGCATCTGACTACAGCTCAGGTCACGATCTCACAGTTCCTGAGCTCGAGCCCCATGTTGCACTTTGTGCTGATAGCTTGGAGCCTGGAGCCTGCTTCAGATTCTGTGTCTCCCTCTCTCTCTCTGCCCCTACCTTCTTATGCTCTCTCTCTCTCTCTCTCAAAAATAAATTAACATTTAAAAAAATTAAAAAATACAATAATGCTATCCAGACTAGAGATGCTTTCCTTTCCTTGAACTTTGTGACAAACAAAAACAAACAAAACAAACAAACTGGAAGGGTAAGGATATATCTTAAATATCCTAAAGAAAATGTACGCTAAGTCACTCACCCAAATTATATTGACCATAAAGTCTTCACTGGGCCATTTCATTAGTTTATTAGGCAAAATTAAATAAAGAGAGAGCCTTAATGAATCATAGCCAGCTTGTGGAATCACAAATTTATTATGTATGAGAAAATTAGCTCCACGTGACATCCTCAGTCACCATATGTAAAACGCCTATTATTTGTTCTGTCTCTTTTAAAATCATTTTATTGGAATGTATCAGCTAAGCTAAAACACATGACCATCCTTCTTGGAACATGAAAGAAACCACTGAAGAGAAGTTGCTGCCCAGCCCCCACCTCTAGCCTGTGAGTGCTCTGGGAAAGCAGCCTGAAGGATTTTTTTTTTTTTATCAGTGTCTATGTAACAGCAAGTGCATCACATGCACCCTGAACCATTAGCCGCCTCTGTCTAAAAGAATTTGGTCAACATTTAGGAATTCACTTAATGAAAGACTAGCCTATTAAAGCTCTGCTGGCCGGAGGAGTGGATTGCGTCTTTCTTTCCAGCTTCCTGGAATACTACAAGGGATGCTGGGCACTTCCTTCATGTGATGTAGCCCAGGCCCTGGACAATAAGCCAGCATTGTGACTTGAGAACATGCACCTCTTCACTGTGGATCTTAGGCTTGATTTCCAGGATGCTGTTTACTTTGTACACTGTGACATCAGATCACACCCTTTACTTAATGCACAATGTGACATTGCTCTTGAATGTGTTCTCGGGTAATCTCCCCTCCTAAGGACGGAGTGCAGCTATGACATGGCAAGGTGTCCAGGTCACCGGTGAGAATGCTCCTCAGAGGCCGTGTATCTCCTGCAAGCTAAGACAGTATTTTCTCAAAACTTGCTTTTAAGGATTAATTGGGTGAATGAAAAGATGAATTCAACATAGAGAAAATCCCTTGACCAAAGAAGCTACATCAAATTATATGAATGGGTGTTTTCACAGGATTGAATGTGGCATGGGGGATTTTCCCAGATGTATTCTTACTTAAGTTCCCTCTTTTCAGTGGCAAGTACTTTTATTAATTTTAAACCATCTTGATTATTACTGATATTAAGTAAGAATAGTATCCTTATTAATGAATCTAATAGTCAACACAATAGCAACAAACTCTAATGTATGCTATTTATAACTTGGCTACATATAACTAATATACTAAGAATTTTAAGTGTAAGATTGCATTTGATATACCCAACAAGCCAACCGGATAAATACTATGGCTAACTCATTTTGTAATTAGGAAAAATCAGACATATAAACATTTGTTCCTAATCATAGAAAACTGTTTTAATTCTGAAGTCCTTACTCCTAACCATTGCAACATAGCCCCAGAAGGCCTTCAAAGAGATCTTTTATCTGTATGATAGCATTCAGTAAAAGAATATTAATTACTCTGTCAAAGATAAAAATTACACTTTTGAAATAAATACAATTTTATTCCAACTTCTAAAGAATCCAAGGCACATCTTTCCTCCATAGCAATTCTATACATATAAGGTGAACAAAAAAATCTCATTAAATAACACAACTGATTATTGCTGACTTGGATCAGAAGAAAAGAACTAGAAGGGCAGGGGAAGTTGAAGGGTGGTGGCACTAGGTGACTAATATGGCTTCTGTTATTTCTTAGGTAGAGAGCCATGTCTCTGAGAACTAACACAGTTATGTGTTTACTATGGAAAATGTTAGCACTGAGGATAACCACAACTTGGTCTCAAACCAGACAAACACGGAAGTCTGCATAGTTCTGTATGGCCATGAAGGAATTGAAAGAAATGTTTGCAATGGAAATTTGAGATTTCAAAGTGGCTTTAAAGATAATAAAAGTGGTTTCTGGTTGGCTAAGTTGGTTAAGCATCTGACTCGATTTCAGCTAAGCTCATGATCTCACAGTTGTGAGGTCAGGCTCTGTGCTGAGCATGGGGCTTCCTTAAGATTCTCTCTTTCCCTCTGCTCCTCTCCCCTGCTCACACTCTTCCCCTATAAAGTAAAAAAATAAAAAATTAAAAAAATTAAAAAAATTATGGATGATCTACAACAGACTCCATATTTTTTTGATGAAAATCAGACTCAGAGAAGTGATACTGTTTACCCAACCACACAGATTTCTAATGGCAAAGACCAATTAGAAACTAAATCTTTTTATAATTATTAAATGAAAATATGTGTTTAAAAAGAAGCCTCAGTGACTACTGTATAGAAGTATACTCAAAAACTATTGTCCTTGTTGCTGGCCTTCTAAATTATGATCCTGTGCCCATTATTTCAATCTGTGACTGCTTGTTAATAAGCAATGAGTAAGCAATTATTTATTGAATGCATTTTCTGTGTAGAATGTGATAATATCAGATTCGTTTTAAGTGGAACTGTTCCAAGGCCCAAAAATAGAAGAGCTAATGAGGAACTCTCAGCTCTGCCAGAGACCTTAAGACAAAGATATAAAAAAATCTGTCTATCTGCATGGAACATGATGGAAGAATAAGACAATTATTTGATAATTTAGATTTTAAAATGGCCAGTGATCAAAGCAGGCATTCATATGCTTTTGGGAAGATTGCTTGGTTTAAAATTTCTAAAAAATTTTTGGACTCTGTTTCTAGCTTTATACTTTTTGTTACAGTTTATCTATGAATCACCAAAGTTCTCCAGAGAATAATACTGAGCAAAAGTCGACTGACAAACTCCTCAATCTAAAATCATTTATAGATTCAAATCAAATCTTCATGGGTAGTAACACACACAACTCTTTCCCTCCTCCTTTGGAAAGAGTCTTGGTCACATGTATTTATTACCACAGACCTTTCAAAGACAGCTGGATGACTAGTTTACAAAATTAAATCTTTCTGGGAATACTATCGCTCACATTAAAAATTCCATAAAGAATCACTCTGAAAGGCTGTTTTGTTCCATTGATTGATTGTCCACCGCAATCTAGTCTCCAAATAATTAACCTGACTGACTTTGATCTGTTGCTACAAGTTGAATTCATGTTAAAAAATCTAGCCATTTTGTGAGTCCTTGTCATGATTTCTTCTTTGTATTAGAAAACTGAAAATACTTTACCTCCAGGGATAAAATATAATATTAGTTCTTGTCACTTACAGTTTTCGACATCTTTCATCTGAGCTTTACAAAGTTCACTTTAAGTGAACTTTAAAATGAAATTTAATGATTAAATTGATAAAGTTAAATTTGATTCTTATTTCCTTTTTCTTGTGATTATAGCTACATAAATAATTAGCTTTATTTTCTACTATAACTTTAGAAGAATAAAGAAAAGTGGGAGGAAAAACCTCTATGCTCATCTTTCTTATTGTTTATATGATGTAAGCATATGTGGAGAGACAAAGAATTGGATCTTCTTGGGACAGAAATAGTCTTTGTGAAAGTAGGGAGCATCTGGGGGCTTCAATATCCCCTCCCACACCTCACATCCACATGCATATACAGACACCCACATACTCACACATAGAAGGCTAGGGAAACTTCTTACTTTATTGGAAATTGTGGAAAAAGAGGGAAAACAGAAGAAACAGACTTTACATACCCATATAAAGCATTTTCACCTTCAATATAAGTGGGTAAAAAATTACCCCACCAATATATGTAAGTTAATGGAGACCATTCAAAGTACTAAAGCCTGCTTAAGTTTAAGAAATCAATGATAATAATTTTATGCAAATTTGAAAAGATACAGAACTCTTTATGCTGAATGGAGTTGCACATGCTAGAACAAGAAAACCCTAAACTAAGATTTTCCCATTAATTAGTATATCAATATGAATACATATTATCATTGTTACACAATAATAATGATACCACCTTTGTCTTTAGAAGTTTGTTTATCCATCTGCATTGTATAGATTATCTAAACACTAGCAACTAGTAAGTAACAAAATTTCCTAATGAATGGCACATATTTCAACAAAATCATGGTATTTTTCTTTTGTTACGTGTAGCTGTCTTTTGTTACATGTAGCTGTCAGATCTGTTTTCAGGTTTTAGTAGTTTAGTTTCTTTTAATGTTTCCATAGAAATAACATTAACAAGATGATAGATTAGAGGCAATAACATGATCTCTCTTATATGCAGTAGAATTTATCTTCATCACATGTCTGATAATATCCTCTTATTGTGTAATGAACCCTGCTATTTTTATGTATCAAACTTTTACTCATTCATCTTCTTAGCTACTAAAGATAGAATTCTCATCCCCAGTCTGTTATAAATGCAAATTCATACTCCTCTTTGTGTCCGTCATTATTTGTGGTCATCTAATAAATTGGCTCTTCATATACCAGTTCAGGTGTCTTTAGCTGGAATGCATATATATGATGATATAGAAACTGTTCATATACCAATAATCCCAGCTTCAGGAGAAATTATTGTAATTAATCTTTCTGGCATGTATGCAAAATGTTAAGAACTGCAAACACCTTTCTATAAAACATGTGCTAGATAGAAACCCTAAGAGAAGCGTGCGAGTGGGATAGACTCTCTGTGGTCTACTTTGACCCAGAAGTTTTCTGAGTGAGAGATCCACTTTGAAATATTTCCTTTCCCTTTTCTCTTCCTTCTTGTCCTTAAATTTTCACTATATGCATTCTAGACTTGCTTTTGGCTGGCAAAAATGGAGAAAAAAGCAGAGAGTAGGTATGTATGTTTTCTGGAATTTAAGATACTTAATTCTAATTCTAAACTTGTTCCTAGCTCACAATTGTTTGTTGCTCATGCCATTTATTCTCAATAATACAATGAAAGAGTAGACCTAACAAGTCAAAGGCTTACTGTGCTGCAAGAGATATGTAAGTCTTTTGGAAATATAATCATAAAATTACTTGATTCTCAGTCTTTGTAGAGCTAACTTTCTGGATGAGAAGCCAGGGAGAGACATAATTTTTACTCAATGTTATAAGCTAAGTCAAATTAATATTATACTCATTCAACAAAGAACTACCAAAGACCTTTATAGCACCTAGGACCAAGTTAGAGTTAAGAAAATGATCTCATCAAAATGTATCAAACACTAACACAGTTAGGACATCTAACCCCTCTGACAAAGGAATGACTAATAAAAAATAGCTAATTTTGTTGATATTGGTGGTGGATCAATGGAAGATTATCAGAAGAGACCTTTTGCTATGAATATGTGTTTGCCAGAAGAAAATGGCAGAAAGGGAAAACCAAGTACCAAGGGTTGGGAGAACTTGGAAAAGCTTTTAGAATATATGCAAGGCATGGGTACAGTGAGACAAAGGGCAAAAAAAAGTTTGGACAAATCTTCTCAGAAAGAAAACCCAAATGAGTCATTTACTTGCATATCCTTCTAAGAATGGATGAAATATTTATAGCTTATATGATTAGAAAATTGTTGATGGGATTACTAATAACATACTACAGGAAGAACAAGATTTGAGAAAGAAAATAAACAAATACTGTAATAAAGCCAAGGATTGGGGAGGGACATCATGGCCATTTGAGTCTAGATCTTCCTAGTGTGTTTCAAGAAACCACAAAAAGCAAAATAGAGATAAAAACAATAAGAACAAGTCTCTCACTAAAATAGATCTACTGTAAAATAAGAGACAAAAACTGTGAAGTCTAAATTGTGCATAAATGTAGCCCAAAATTCCTAAGGTTGGCAACACCTTAACCAGCACAAAAACAAAAGCAAAAAACAAACCAAAAAGCCCTGAGACGGCGGTCGGTACAGAGGAAAAGAGGATGGGTCCCCTCACCAGATACTAAATCTGCTCTGTTCTGTTTGTTTTGTTTTGTGTGTTTTTAGTTTGTGCTTTGACCTAGAATTTCCCACCTTCCAGAAGTACAGGAAATTGTTCTGTAAGCCATCCAGTCTACACACTATTTTTGCTATAGCAGCCTGGATAGAAGAAGACAATACCTATGTGATGGAAGGTGAGGGAACTCTCTAGGGTTTCTTTTATCAGGGCACTCACCCCATTTATGAGGACCTTACTCCCAAGACCTAATCACCACCCAAAGGCCCTACTTCCAAATATCATCATATTGGAGATTAGGTTTTAACATACGAATTTTGAGAGGGTACAAACATTCAGTCTATGGCAGTAATCAAAAAGTAACCCAAAAACAAACAAAGATATGATAAGAGAAAAAAAAGCTCAGAAAGGAAACATACTTTTCTAACTAATGAAAAAATACAAGAGAAAAAGTGTTACCACAACATACGTGAAAATTTTAATAATATCTTGTTATTAAATAACAAATTAATTTAACAAATTAAATAAAATAAAATAACATGTATTTTTATAAATTGCTGAAAAAATGATGATATAAAACTAAGTAAGCAGAAATGCAAGATTTAGGAGACTTGGTAGTCAGACAATAGGAGGACATAGTCAAACAATGAGGGGAAGTAAAATGGGAGAGGGAGAACTTGGGGAAAAATAAGAAAAGGCAAATTAAAAAGAACAAATTGCAAGATTCATTCAGATGAATAGACATGATAGAAAATACACCAAATGTAGAAAGATTTAAAATAAGAAAAACAAAATGGGAATAAAATGATAGGTTTTAAAAATTTGGAAAGTAAATAATAGATACAGAAGAAAGCAAAAAGATCTAACATATGCATAATGGAGCTGCCACAGAAAACACTAAAAATAATGGAATACGACAATTCTTAGAATGAAGAAGACAACCATTTTGAAATTAAAGAGTGTTCAGATTCATATAGAAAGAGAGTAACCCACATTCTGATAAAAATTGACCCTGAAACTCAAACTCAGGAAATATCTAAATAAACTTATTACCTTTAAAAGATAATGAAACAATACATTAGCCCGACAAAGACATGAATGCATACTTTGTAAAGAAAATAAATTTTGGCTGTATCAAATTCCTCCAAAACAACACTATTCAGAAAAGATTGAAGCAAAATGTACAGAATGCTGAAAAAAATGTATTAGCCAAGAATTTTATACCAAATTAAGATCTTCAAATATAAATTGTGTGGACTAAGGTTTTAAATACAAGAACTATTGGAATATGTTTTACATGATGTTACTGGATGAAACCATTGGAAAATGAAACCCAACACAGAAAGATATTAAGCATAAACTTAGATACATGACAGGGTAAACTAAACCATTTTATATATTTTTCTTTACATCAGAAACAAAGGCAAAGATAGGGATAAGAGTGAACAAATGGAATATAAATGTTCTCTGCTATGAAAATATAGAATAATACAGCTAACAAAAATACAATAAGAAGGTGAGAGAAGGTATAAATAGAGTAAGTATACTGATTGCCAAATGTTTAAGTGCTAACAACCAAGGAAAAGTCTGGGAATATTTAAGATTACATTCCTATTTATTTAACTGAGTTATAAAGAAGAAGGAATAAAAAACAAAAGCAAACATATCTAAAGACAGCAGAACAAATAAATAAAGGTGTTTGAAAACAAAGAACAAACCCAGAAAAGCAGGCATATTAAATTTAATAAAATCTGGATTTCATAATAACAACAATATATAATAACATATATATAATACATAATATCTGCAAATAAATTAATCAGACATAGAAGGAAAAAAGCACAAATATATAAAATAAGAAATGATAAAGGGTAAATAACTTTAGAATTAGTTTCAAGAAAATCTATTTTACATAGTTCATGCAAATTGAATCTGAGCCATAGATGACAGGGGCACTTTCTAAGGAAAATACAATTTATCAAACTGACTTCCAAAGACATAGAAAGTTTAAACAGGTCAATTTTCTCTAGAAGAGACAGAAAGTTTTATGAGATCTACCTCTCACCCCCACCAAAAATCACTAGGACTACGTGATATAAGTTTATTCCAGTTAAATTTTTAGGGAATTTATTAATGTAATTGATCATATCAAAAGATCTGAGGATAACAATCACAGTCAATTCCATACATGGTATAGGACACGTCTGTGCTCTGCTCATATGCCCTCAGTTGTCTTTTTATCTTTTCTGGGTCTCCCACTGCCAACGAGCTGTGCTTTCAACAAGCAGGAAATGCTGCTGGTCTTCATAGCCCTGTCCGTGGGTGCCTGGAGTCACTTTGAACAATTACACAGAGAACTGAAGGTGCCTGGGAGTTCTTACTCTCCTCCCTCAAGATGACCCCTCTGGCCATTAACTAATGATTACAAAGTTTAATATGAAAGTCAGTTTCTTACCTCAGATTGGGGCAACTCTAACAGTTTACCTTCCAGAGTTGCCCCTCAAGAAATGGCTGACTTTCTTGGACAGCCAACCTCTGCAAAGCTATTCCCTGTAATCACACTCTGGCTTGCTTCTTCCCCTTTCTCTGCCCTGCTCTCCTCTTGCCCTTACTGGTGTCTCCTAGGAGTATTTCTTAATAAATGACTTGCCCATATAAACTATTCCTAAGGTCAGCTTTTGGGGTATGCAATCAAAGCAAATGCTGGAAGTGCATTCACATTCCTTGCCTGACTTTTTGAAAAGCCAATAAAATAGAAACGAAAGGAAAATCTCATGTCATCATAAGATATAACTTTCTCAGTCAAAAGCCAGCATCATACTTAGTGGGAAATAGAAAAGCGGTTTGCTAAAGGCAGGAATTAGACATTGATATTCATTATCAGTGATAATTATTTTATAGTGATGAAAGTATTAGCCAACAGCATCAGACAAGAGAACAAAATTAGTGATATACAAATGGAAAAGGAGATAAACAGCTAATATTCACAGATGATCTCATTGATCTAAAAATCCAATAGAATCAACTGAAAACCTACTGCAAACAGTAGGAGAATTACTAGGATTGAAAAATACTAATATAAATAAATAGCATTTTATTATACAAACAACGAGTTAGAAAATTATATATGTGAGGTTATATATGTATTATATATAAATGTATACATATATGCATACCCACAGAGAGAAGGGTGATGAAGGGATGAATTACCTAAGAATGAACTTTATAAGAAATGTAGAAAAGTTATGTAAAGGAAAAAAATCAAACTCTACAGAAAGACCCATAATTAAACAGTAAAAATAGAATGTTCTTACTCAAATCATAAAGGTATTGCTCTTTTTAGACTAACTTGGAAATGTAACATATTCCCAATAAATATATCAATAAAAGATCAATTGGAAAATAAATAGGCAAGACTAGCAGGAAAAATCCTGAAAAAGAAGAATTTTGAGGATAGAGCAGCCTTCCCAGTTGCTCGGCCACCAGGAATTCCCAACATTTCTAATGGTGCTCTGATGATATAGGAGCAGGCAGAGACCAGTGGGATGGAACAAAAAATCCAGGAAAAGACCCATGCACACAAGGAAATGCAACATATGATAAAAGAAGAATCTCAAATGAATAAAGTACAGGTGGATATTTAAATAATTGATTTGGGGAAATGTAAGTGATTACATGGGGAAAGCAAGATAAAATTGGAATCATATGTTACTCTGTGAACAGAATAAACTCTAAATGGATCAAAATTTAAAATGTAAAAAATGAGGGGCAGCTGGTGGCTCAGTCTGTTGAGCATCTGACTCTTGATTTTGGCTTAGGTCGTTATCCCAATTGCATTCTTTTGTGAATCTATATTTATTTCAGAATCAAAAATTTTGAAAAGCACATATAAAGTAAAAATTAATAAAACTAAAGGAATAAATGAATACTGCATCTCAGTAGCTAATAAAAATTAATAAAACTAAAGGAATAAATGAATACTGCATCTCAGTAGCTAATGAAATAACTAGAGGTAAAATCAGTAAGAATATAGATGATTTGAACAAAACTTGAACCACCTTGATTTAATTGATAGTTTTAGCAACCTACACCCAACACCTACAGAATACAGTTTCACTTGTACATAGAGCATTCACCATGACAGACTACATATTGAGCTTTAAATTGTATCTTAATAAACTTCAAAACATTGAAAATTTCTAGGGTATGTTCTCAGATTAATAGTTTACTACTATTTTGATATATTTTCCCATATATACCTAAAAAAGTGTTAAATTGGAAAAGAATATACATATGCATATGCATTTATACATGTATATTCGTAAAATCACTTTATAATTTTACTTTTGAAGAGGAAGCTAGTTATCAAGTGAAGCATGATAATGCTAGGTATTTTTGCCTCACTTCCTAATATACTTCCCTTTTTCTGAAATATATGCAACAGCAACTATTTCATTTAACTCTAAATCTATCATCTATCTATATTTAGATATATATTTAGCAAAATAATATATATTATATATGTAATATATATTTAACAAAAATAAAATTTTTGCTTTGCATTGGCAGTCATTTTTGAATTACAAACTCTTAATAATTGATCATCGTTGAAATTACTATTATTGTTTTTAAACGTTATAAGAGTAATTTCATTGGGACGCTTGGGTGGCTCAATCGGTTAAGTGTCCGACTTCGGCTCAGATCATGATCTCTCGGTTAATGAGTTTGAGCCCTGCATTGGGCTCTGTGCTGACCACTCAGAGCCTGGAACCTGCTTCAGATCCTGTGTCTCCCTCTCTCTGCCCTTACCCCACTCACATTTTGTCTTTCTCTCTCTCAAAAATAAACATTAAAAAATTAAAAAAATAAAAGTAATTTCATTGAAGATATACTACTAATAGTCATAATCTTTTTTGATCTAAATCTGTATACACTGGAAGTTGGTTTATAAAATACACAGTAATTATTTATAATACCCTCAAAAGGTTTATAAAATAGACAGCACTTATTTATAATAGCCTCAAAATAATAAAGACATAGCATACTATTTAAAAAGCTTAACATTTTAGATATCTATTTCAGGAAGTTAGAAGGCTTTATGAAAAATAAAATAATAAACAATAGCATAATAAATCAACATCCAAATGGTCCTTGGAAGATCCCAGGATTCAGAACCATACAATTAAATTACAAAGAGAGAGAAAGAGACTAAACAGAATTTTGTGGCATAAATTTCTAGCCTTTGTCTTGGATATCATGATAATCCATTGCCAAACAGAATTTCCTATACACTACAACAAATATTGATGTATCATTTTTTTTCTCTCTGGCAAAAATAGTTTTGCTTTCTCTCTGGTTGCTATGTATATGAAACATGCTTTTAAGGTTTCCTTGACTTGCAACCAGATCTATAAGTATCCATCATCGGGATCATTTGTAGATATTTTTCCTGCCCTAGTTTCCAGGTCCCACTTGTTTCATACCTAAATTAATCCCGACCTGGATTGAGTTCTTAATATTTATTAATTTTTCTAAAATTGTTCTTTAGTAAGAAACACCAACCCAATTGTACTATGTAATATTCCATTTCTCAATTTATGTTGCAAAATATATTAACATATATAGCATAGAAAAAAACTTTTTTCAAATAAATAAATGACTCTTTCTTAGGCACTGCCTTCTCCTTAGATGGGATTCTTAAAACCTGAGAAGCAATCCCAACTATCCTGCATTCATACTGACAGTAAGAACACTGAGAGGCGAGTAGTTGGAGATTACTGAGACATGTGCTGCTACTTAAAATTCCTTAAACAGAGTACAAGTGGTTTGTCAATACACATAAAATGGTTGAATAACCAAGGTCATCACCCAAACAATGAAAACACTAAAGTTCACATTTGAGGAAAATATATATTTTTTTAGGATTTTATCATTCAGATTCTTAATATAATGTCTTTATACTGCATGTATACTAAATCTACTTTCCATTTCCTTTGCATAATATATAATAGAAGAAACTGTTATCCTGGTTTTTCTAAAGCTGAAGAGATATCTTGAGTTTCAAGTCAAATAAATCAAGTCTTTTCTTCTTAAATATCCCCCCAAAACACTTGTAAAATTATTTTTATAAATTAAAAATAATTGGTTACAATTTTGTTTAAACACACACTTGTTTGTGGTTCACTATTTTCTTATATGGAAGCCAAACCAGTGGTTGAAAAATTTTCTGATTGTAGAAATAAACCAGGAATTGAAAAGTTGAATCATCTCAGGGTGCCTGGGTGGCTCAGTCAGTTAGGCATCCAACTTTTTTCTCTTTTTTTTTTAAAAAAATTAATGTTTATTTATTTTTGAGAGAAAGAGAGAGAGAGAAAGAGAACAAATGGGGGAAGGACAGAGAGATTCGGAGACACAGAATCGAAGCAGGCTCGAGGCTCTTAGCTGTCAGCACAGAGCCAGATGTAGGGCTTGAACTCACGGACTATGAGATCATGACCTGAGCCAAAGTCTGATGTTTAACCAACTAAACTATCCCGGTGCCTCTAGCATCCAATTCTTGATTTCGGCTCATGATCTTATAGGTTCATTATCTCATAGGTTCATGAGTTTGAGCCCCGTATCTGGCTCCTCACAAGGACAGTGCAGAGCCTGCTTGGAATTCTCTCTTTTTCCCTCTCTCTCTGCCCCTCCTGCACACGCTCTCTCTCTCAAAATAAATAAATAAATAAGCTTTTAAAAACCAAATTTTAAAAAAAGTAAAAAAAAATAAAAATGGAACCATCTTCTTTTTTTCCCCTTGAACATCAATTTACCAAAGAACAATATGAGGGTTATGTTTTCTGTTCTGTTACCATCTAACTCCATACTTGGAGAAATTTATGGTACTTCTGAATATGGTTGCCCTAGGAAACTTACCAAGGAAAATCCAACTACAGCCAGAACTGCTAGAGCCATTTCCAGAACTCACATTTGAGAAGGATCATTATAGAAGCTCAGAGGACACCTGTCTGGGATGTCTTCATCCTTAGTCTGAGCACAAAACCTTCTTCACTATAGAACTTAAGGTAGTCCAAAAGGGAAGACAAGATAGTAAATCATAAACTTTCATAATTTATTAATGGAAAAACTATGGCTCTAGAATGTTTTATTTTAAGCTAAGCCTAAAGAAATCCAACATCAATGACATGGAACCAGTTTTTGAATTGAGCCCTGAGAACTCACTGTGATTTGCATTCATGTAAATACCTACAATTTTTCGTTAACTGAACTGATTTAACTGCTAATTAAAACTAGTTAGTAAGCACAATGCAAAATTAATTAAACCATTTAGTAGATAGTTTCAAATTAGGCAAAGCAATGTATTGGACACTATCAAAGTAAGCACAACTACTTGTCATCAGGCAAAATAGTTCTTAGGGTTAAGTACCTCCCTTAGGGAGCAATGTGAAGGCATAAAAATTATCCTGTTGATGATATGATCTTTTATTAAGCAAATGTGCTGGAATTCAGCTTATCTTTAAAATAGGAAAACTTGAGTCTCATAGTTGTTTAATAATCTCTAAGAAAACTTGTGAAATGCATACAGTATTTACAGTAAAATGCATCATTGTTCAGATTTTATGAAGGTTACATTTTAAGCCACATGATAGAGAAATACTGCTTCCTTCACCTATAGAAAGAAATCAGCCAGACTTTCAGTCCTCAATCTTTCAATTCCAGACAGTCTTTTATCTAATAATAATCTTCTGTTTAAGAGGTGACTACTTTCTTTGTCAATAAATACATCATTTTGGCACTCTGGACATTCTTTATTTTTGTAACTTTTTTTTTTCATCTGACTTTAGGTTATTTTCTTCTTTGAGTAGCTCCCTGCAAAGTATATGGGACATCAGTCAAGGGGAAAACAAACACATTGCCCTTAATGTTCAAAAATACAAAGGGAGAAATTTCATTTACCTTTTTTTCCCTATGAATGCTGGTGATTATATCTATAGACATTCCTTGAATGTCACACTCTGTCACCTTCTGTCACCTCACATGTTCAGGGTAATTATACCTCAGTGATTTGGGAAGTCATCTACTGATGTGGGCACTACTTGTGTTCAGGACTGAGATAATCATATACTAGCTGAACTACTGAACTGGCATATATTATGTTACTCTACATTCTCCAAAGATACAGCATGTGTGTACACACACACAGACACAGACACACTTTTTTTTTTCTGCTGTGGGTACCATAACTAACATAATTCATATGGCCAAAAATATCTTATGACTATTTTAAAAAAACAAGACTGACTATGATTTACCATAACGAAAACAAAATGACCTTTGTAAGATACATTAATCTGAACTTAAGTTCAACAGTTTATGTTTTGTACACTTCTGTTAGGATTTCTCAGGCCACTCAAAGAAGCTTCTAAGTGAACTTCCGTAGAACTAGAATTAGAATGTGCAGATCACAGAGGAGCCATGGACAAAGAACCAGATTCGCTGTGATCAACATAATAAATCCTGAAAGAAGGAATTTTGAATCTATAACTAAAGGAAGTATATCAAGAACCACCCAACTCATTTCACATAAATGAAACCTTGTATGTGGTTTCCTTAGCCAGAGAAGAAAATACTGTTTGACTAGTCACAACTTAACTATTAGCAGATTGTCTCATTATGGAAAATGTTGGTCATAGGATCTTGTACTCTACATGTGACTCCCTCCAGACTGTGAGATGGATGTTGAGCCTTTCAACTACCCAAAATAAAGCTTGGCCCTGAAGGTAGCCCCTATCTTCTGCCAAACAGTCAGGTATCTTGGCTTTGCCATACTTGACTTATACCATAAGAATAAGCCAAGAAATGTGGATTTATAGGAACCTATAGAAACATATAGTAACTTTTATTCCATGTGTATAATACCTCCTAATTCTGGAATTTTGATTGGAACAGTGTATGTGGAAGGTGGGGACAATATAGCAAATTCAAATCTGAGCTACTCAGACATGTACTTCTATTACCTCCAAATACGTATATAACATATCACTGAGGGCACAAATACCAAAAGGTTGTCATCTCCTTAAATATGCTTTGAAATTGTAACATATCTTAGAAAGTTTAGCCTGCTCTTTCTTCTTCTTCTTCTTCTTCTCCTTCTTCTTCTTCTTCTTCTTCTTCTTCTTCTTCTTCTTCTTCTTCCTCTTCAAGAAAGAGATCAGGGGAGGGGCAAAGGGAGAGAGAGAATCTTAAGCAAGCTCAGCACAAAGCCCTAACTGGGCTCGATCTCACCACCATGAGAACATGGCCTCAGCCCAAATCAAGAGTCAAATGGTTAACCAACTGAGCTACCCAGGTGCCGCACGTGTTCTTTTTTCTATCCTAAAAGAGTATTGAGTGTTGGTTAAAGTTATCCACAATAACCCTAATGAAAACAGACCTAAAATAATAATCCTCAGGGAAAGTGGCAATTGACAAATGGTAAGCACTCTACCCATATATTTAAAGAAGGATTCTACTGCATCTGTGCTAGGCGATCATCTCAGTGGCTCCATTCTACATGTAATCAGTCAGTTTTCACCCTTTCTTGCCTTTTAGAACTCTTTATTTATTCAAGGACTGGGATTCAGAGTCTAGAAACACTGAACACATCCATAAGGCATGTGTCAGGCCTTATAGAAAGTGGCTGAAATTGACTTCCTTTACCTAGAGTAGAATTTTTCTCAGTAGGGTGATAGTTCTTTTTCTTTTGTAAATGGCAGAAAACTAACTCAAACTCTACCTTAAAGGAAAAAAAGAAGGAATGCATTGGTTCACTAACTAATAACTATAGATGCAGCATATCCTTTAGGTCCTATGGGATCCAGGCTCAAAGAGCATAATCAGGTGTTTATTTCTTGTCTCACCCCCCCTCCACCCATCTCTCCCTCTCTGTCTCTCCTTCCTATTCATATCTCTCTCTCAGCACATTCAGCTCTTCTTTGTGTGTTTCAATCTCTGCTGTCGTCCCAAGGACCTTAATCTCTAGAGGAAGGGAATCTCTCTCCTAGCGTCCAATGTTAATTCCTTCAAGGGTCTTTTGATAAAGAATCCTAGGTAATGTGCCCATCTCTGTGGTGAGGATTACAGAACTGACACCTGGGTTGACACTTCTAGCCCTTGCCCCTGCTAGTTGAGGAGGGGAAATGCCTCAAGCCAAAGAAAGCTCTGATATCACCTGAAGGGCCAGGGATGCCAATAACAATAAAACAATAGATGTTTACTGCAAAAGGATTTTGATGGCTGAGAATGCAAAGCATTAAAGAAATGAAGAATTTGGAAATATTCAACGCAAAGAACATAAAGTAGGAGAAAGGTAAATGGCTTTCCTGGGACTTTGATTCTGGTTTTGATTCTGCTGCTAATGATAGTAATGATAACTTTGTCCTCTCTAGATCTTCACTTCCTTAGGTTATAAATGGTAACTTTGGTTATATGGATTCTCATGCCATTATGGTATATCTGGAGTGCAAACAGAGAGATGGGGTGAGCCATGCCTTTTACTCTGTTCACACTCTTGTGCTTACATATTTTAGTTGTGATGAAGGCTCAGCATTAAAAATGTTAAGATATCTTCTAAGGTCACTCTTCGACTCTCTGTCTTTCAAAATCATTAGCAGTGCACATATAATTCTTGTTGTACTCACTCTTTGCTAAAACATTCTACCTTAAGCTAATAAGAGAGACCGACAGACACACACACACACATATACACACACACACGGACTCCATGCTCACAGAAACTCACAACAATGTGTTTAGAAAACTTAGATAAAAAATTCACAAAGGTTGGGTCATTCTTTGCTTTTCAAGCATATTTTTTGTTTCAGCCAGTGTCCCCCCCAAAAAAAACCATATGTTGATGTCTTAATGCCCAGTTCCTCAGAATGTGAAGGTACTGGGTCTTTAAAGAAGTAATTAAAGTTAAGTGAGGTCATTTAGGGTGAGCCCTAAAACAATATGACTGATGTCCTTATAAAAAGGGGAGATTAGGACACAGTAGGACACAGACAGACAAAGAAGGAAGACCAGATGAAGACACAGGGAGAAGATAGCCATCTATAAGCCTGGGAGAGAGGCTTTGAAAGAAACCAATACTGACACCTTGACCTGGGACTTGTAGCCTCCAGAACTGCAAGGAAAACAAATTTATGTTTTTTTACACCCCCCAGTCTGTGGTAATTGTCACGACAGTTCTAGCAAATCAATCTAGACAGTAACTATAACCATGGTAAATTATTTTCAAACTTAGAAAAATTGCTTGTAATGCGTGTCATAGGTCTCATTTTTGTAAAATCTGCATAAGTACGCTGTTAATTGTATTACAAAATAGGAAAGTGCTTCAAGTCATATGAGGAGATTATACCCATGAGATAACCACAGGCTACCACATTTCAAGCAACACAGAGTAAACTTACGTCAGTACGGTTTATAGAAAACTAGTTTCTCAATAATGATATGTTATGGTTGTATTTGTACCTGCAGAATGGAATTCCTCTACTCTAACTGCTATGATTCATCCAAAGAAGGTTTTGGGGCTGCATAAATTCTTTGGATGGGTTTGACTAAATGTTGCAAAAACACACAAGTCCATAAGCTTAAACTCTTACCTCACAAGAGTCTAAAGAATGGAGATGAAAATAGTATTTTACTTGGAGTAATAATTTCCTTTCCTTATCTCTTTCCTTTTCCCTTTGCTCTATTTACATGTAAAATAACATGCCAGATAATTTTGCAGTTTCACTCAGCGTATCTTTTTTTGTACATTAGTGAAAGACGCATATATTTTACTATTCGCTACTTCCTGCTAAAAGAATGTGATCTTTCTACTTCTTAAGGGAATGTGTTTCTAGCATAAATTCACCATGGTGATTCTGGAAAACTAACATAGCATTACTACAGCTTTTGTCTACAGTCAACAGAGAGAAGGCAGTGCAATACAGAATTGGAAAACAAATGTTTTTATTCTGGATGATGACTGTGTTGGCAGTAAATTATTTTCCACACCAATGCCATTTTTTATATAGATGACAAAACCAACTTGAAAGACTTCAGCTACCTTACTAAGGGTCTCATAATTAAAAGCATTTAAACAAAACAAAATAAAGCAAAATGATGACATTTGGAGAAGTTCCAAGGTCTAACAAGTCAGAAAATATTAGGAAAGAGATCAGCAGTCTAACCACACAAACACATAGATAGATACAAAAACCGTAAAGATTAATCACATTTTATTCTGGCAGAAACAGGAGTGCTCATGGAATTATTCTGAAAGGGTGCATTTTTGAAGATGATATTTTAAAATAATCGTACCATTAAGTTTATATAAGTGTATTTCCATCAGGAAAGTTTGAATCATGTATAAGATAAGATAAACAATGCTGATACACTGTGAGTGAGCATTGGTCACATAGACTATTGACTTTGAACTGGCAAGTCACTGGGTGAAATTTCAGAGGGAATGAAATAAGATTTTAAGCTGCTCTGACTACAGGATACTTACAGGACTGAATGATAATTTAAAAGTCCAACCACAACCTATACTTACATTTTTATGTGTTCAAAGGAGAGATTTCATTTGGCTTGGTTGGTTTCCTTTTATTGGTTTGGTTGAATTTTGTGAACAAAATTGACTGGTAAGTAGGCATAGTTTTATATAAACAGGCTGCCCATTCTTACCTCCTAACTTGGGGGCTTCTCGCCATTAGGAGCCAAGATTCAAATGTCCATTTTGGGGGAACAGTGGCACTTTCTTGCCCCACACCAGAGCTATAAAGGTGGGAGAAGGGGAGCAGCAACCAGCCTGACTTCCCTCCAGCAGCCCTGTGCAGGACATATTTCAGAGATGATGCCTGATTGTCCCCTGCTGTGTCTCCTCCTGCAATAAAATAAGAACCTACCAAATATAAACTTAAGGGTTTCCAGAAAGTCTTTATACTGCCAGGTATTTCTCCCACATGACTTTTCTTTTTAATTTTTTTTAATGTGTATTCATTTTTGAGAGATGGGAAGAGATAGAGCACGAGTGGGGGAGGGGCAGAGAGAGAGAGATGCAAAATCTGGAGCAAGCTCCAGACTCTGACCTGTCAGCACAGAGCTGGATTCAGGGCTCGAACCCACAGATCGGGATATCATGACCTGAGCTGAAGTCAGACACTTAACCGACTGAGCCACCCAGGCACCTCTCTCCCACAATGACTTAAACCCATGGTTTCACCCACTTCCTGAAATCCTTCATGAGATGGTTACCAAATATGGGATTTTTTCTGAAATGTGGACTAAGAGCCCCAATTCCTGGTACCAGGAAAGGAAAAGTTTAAAAAGCTGAGCTTCATCTCTGGACTTCAGAATACACAGGCAACAGTGATCTAACTGAATTCCTAAATTTGGAAGTTGTAGCAGAGAAAAGATCATTTTTCCTCTCCCCTCCTGAGTTCATAACTGAGATCCCTACAATGAAAGACAGATTAACTGTATAATATGTATATTAACATACCTACCTCACATATATATGGGGGATTAAATACAATTTTACTACGGAAAGGAGAGGCAAGATACAGGCCCCTTAGGGGAGAGTGAATAGGTCAGAAGTATAATCATTTTTGACAAATCTGTCTGGGTGGGGTGTGGACTTCCCGGTTTCCTCCTGTGACCAAAGTCAATCTTCTCTGGTTGATGAAACTCCCAGGGAGGGGACGTAGGACAAAATTGAGTTTCCTTTGGACGATCTGTCTTTAGGCAGATATAGGGAGCTCAAAGAAAGCCTGTCCCGGAGTTTGCTGTGTTTCGAGTGCTGACAGCTCAAAATGTACCAAAGCAGCATAGTCGGCTGTGCTTCAGGGTCCACATGAGGAAGGGAGGATCAGAGACTTCTTTGTTATAGATATATTCATTTATTCTAATTTCTCAATTTTTATTCTTCTTTTGGTCAGTTGAAACATGAATATTCAGGAGCGGGCAAGATGGCGGAAGAGCAGGGAGCTCTGTAATCCGCGCACGCCCGCATGGATTGAACTAAGGACTGAAGGGATAAAACT
>CM053577.1:124153261-124205238 GCA_028646485.1 Cryptoprocta ferox | reverse complement strand
ATGTTTGCGCTCATAGGTCTAACTGGAGAAATCAAACAGAGGACCATGGGGAGGGGAAGGAGGAAAAAGAGTTAGGGAGAGGGGGGGAGACAAAACACGAGAGACTCCTGAATACTGAAAACAAACTGAGGGGGGAAGGGGAAGGGGGAAAGGTAATGGGGATGATGGTCTTGGTGGAGGTCACTTGTGGGGAAGAGCACTGGGTGTTATATGGAAACCAACTTGACAATAAACTGTAAAGTTTAAAAAAAAAAAAAGAAGAAACATGAATATTCAGACAATCCTTTTTGACAAAAGGCTACCATATCTTTGTATAGTGTTAGAGATAATGAACAATATTTAGAGTGACTCTAATAAATAGATCTAATAGTTATTATACAGGTCCAGAGTGACAGATCTGAAATCTTAAATTTTGGATTTCTGAAAATTCAAAGTATTCTCATCACTCATTTGGTGGGAACAGCTGACCTAAACTGACATGACCATTTATGTTACTTTTTAATTCCACTGAATAAAAATATTTATGTTTCAGTGAAGAATTACTAATGTGTATGTGATTTAGAAAGCATTTATATTATCTATTAGTTTAGCATTTTGCTCAGACACAGCAGCTAGTTTAATATGTGAATACAAACACACATTAAGAAGTAACAAAGAAGTCATCTTTTCTGTACTATAGCATGTGAGCCCAGACTCTGAGTCTTAGTAACATGTGCACTGTAGTGATCCGGGGTCTTCCTAGTAAATGGTTCCAAGATCATCCATGTCTGGATTGCAAGAGCACATCTTCATAGTAGGTTTTCCTGCTTTTACTTCTGTCTCCTGGGGTATTTCATCACAAGCATGTTTTTTTTTTTAAATATTCTTTTAAAACCAAATAAGTTGGGGGCACCTGGGTGGATCAGTCGGTTAAGCATCCAACTGCAGCTCAGGTCATGATCTCGCTGTTCCCAAGTTTGAGCCCCGCGTCAGACTCTGTGCTGACAGCTCAGAGCCTGGAGCCTGTTTTGGATTCTGTGTCTCCCTGCCTCTCTCTCTTCCTCTCTTTGCCTCTTCTTCACGGACGCTCTGTCTCTCTCTGTATCAAAAATAAATAAACATTAAATAAATAAAATAAAATAAATAAAATAAAACCAGATAAGTCTCCTTTCTGTCCTGTGCTCAACTGTCCACTAACAATGAATCTAAAAGTCCTGTCTGTGGACCACAGGCCCCTTATGAGTGGCCCCGGTTTCTCTTCTCTCTCACCAAAGCTCGTGGCTCACTGTGCTCCAGACTTAGCACCCTCTGGTGGTTCCTCCCCCCACCCCAAGCACATCTGCACTTGCTGATACCTCTGTGTAGGAAGTTCTTCCCCTGAATATTAAGATTGCTTCCTCACTCCCTTCACTGGGTTCCCTTCACTGGGTCGCTGCTGAAATTCCATTTCCTTGGATAGCCCTCCCCAATCTGCCTGAATAGCCTTGCCTGGCACCTCTTTTATTCTCCATCCCTGCCTCCTGTTTTATCTCTCCTTACCCCTCATCTCAGTAGCTGCTACCATGTATATGTGTATGGAACATTTTTTTTTATTTTGTTTTTATTTTTTTGTTGTTTTTAGTGCTTCACTCCTTTACCTAAGATATTAACTTCATGAGAATTAGAGCAGAGAATATCTCTTATCCCACTCTGTATCTTCAGAGTCTATAATAGTGCCTGGAAATACGTAGGCATTAAATAAATTCATCTAATTGGACTAGTAATATTTAATCTTACATTTCTATTTATTTTTATTTATATTTACTTCTTTGTTTTATTTATCAACACTGCTTATTAAATTACTTATACAGTAGAGTATAGAGTACTAAGTCAAAATTAAATCTGTCCTCAAACTCTATTCAATTATCAAAATTGTCACCAAATCTAGCAAAATCAGAATCAAACAATACTACAGTGCATTACAGAGGCATGATGTTTTGGATAGGATCTAAAGAGCCAAAGCTGAGGTGCCTGGGTGGCTAAGTCAGTTGAGCATCTGACTCTTGATTTTGGCTCAGGTCATGATTTCACCTTTTGTGAGTTCAAACCTGAGTCAGGCTTTGCGCTGATGGTTCAAAGAGCCTACTTGGGATTCTCTCTCTCTCCCTCTCTCTCTCTTTCAAAATAAATAAATAAACATTAAAGAAGTAATAATAAAAAATAAAGAGCCAAAGCAATAACCAAAACTGTCATCCCATGGTATTTTCTGCAAAGAAAGCCAGCCAGGGTTAGCTTTATTCTTTGAGATCATGTTAAGTATATTTTTTTATTACTGTTACTCTTAAAAAGTCTAACATTATACAATTATTATTTCATAAATATTTTAGCCAGCTATATTTTATTATAAATCTGTAATAAAATATCTTCCTTATCTGTGGCTTTTGTCAATAACTATCATCTTAACACTGAGGCACACAGCAATCTGAAATGTGAAACTTTGATGCATTCTGCCTTACAGAAGTTTCCGTCTTACACCCCTTGATAAAATCCTAGGCAACACAAACAATAACAAACACTAGCAGGTGCTGCCCCTAAGAAAAAGGATGAACACTTTGAAAGAGATAAAGCTTCCAGCTGAGCCATTTCAAACATGTTTCTTTTCCATTAGAGAATAAGTCAGGTGGGGAAACAGGCTGGAGAAATAACCGACTTCCTTGTGAGAGTTGAAGACGCAGGTGACTCACCGTTTTCACAAATCTGCGTAAATGCACTGTAAGTCAAGGTTTAGCATGTGTGTGCATGTCAATGAAAACATCAGGGGTGGTTTCTTTGCTCTTTGGCTCTGAGAGCTCTTTGCCAAGAAGAAGAGGGTGGGGGTTTTTTACGATTCCCTCAAAAATACATAAAACCTGGAAGCAAGACACAGATGACATGACTCGGCTGGGAGTCTACACAGACCAGAAAAGGGGTACAATTAAACTGCTCCTTTGCTGATGAAATGAATCACTACCGACACTCCACAGGGATATTTCAGAAATACTATTCTTTGCCTCGGTTCTCCACTGAATTTCCTAGTATGAGGAATACCTTTGTCAGTCATCATCCTGAATTCTAAGTTGGGTTTGAAAGCAGCTGCACAGGGGAATGTAAAGGAAGACATTTAACTATAAAGAAAGCCATGAGGCTTAGGCCTTGAGGCTATGAGACAGAACAAAACAAAACAAAACAAAGCAAACATACAAGTAAACCAGAGGAATTCCCTAAATAGTTCAATTATTTGCTTCAGAGATATAACCAGTGATATAACCAACACATAGGGCATCTTGTGCCCATGAATTAGAGCTAATAAGATCAGAGGAACATATATAAGGAAGAAGAAAGAATCTGGGGGAAAGCTTAAAGGGATTTACCATTGGGTCATTCACATACCTTAAGAGCTTTACACATATCTCTAGTGTTCTATCAGCTACATCTGGGATATTTTATCTTTATTTAGTTCACTGTGGAGTAGAAAGGAGGTTATCAAAGACAAGAATGTCATAAAAGTTCTTTAGGATTTCCTCTGTCTCTCAGAGAGTATGTCAGTATTGCCTTAAAAAAAATCAAAAGAAAGTATGCCTGACAGTTCTGGGGATAGAAGGCTACAATGTATTAGTTTTGCTCTTGTCCAAATTCTGAAAATCCCAGCAAAATATTGTCTTTAAAGTTGAACCCAGTTTTAACCTAGTAATATCTGGAAACAAATAATCAAAATACAATTAAACACAGCATGGGATGAAAAGAAAACTCTTTGAATGTCATTCAGAACCAGCCGTTAAGGAGCTTAAACTTGGTTGGAAAGATAAGATTTCCTTTCATTTATAAAACAATTAGAAAAGAATTCAGTTTTGATTTCCATAAGTAATGTTGAAGTGTGTATTATTTTTATTTATTTTCAAGTTAGTTAACACACAGTGTAGTCTGGGCTTCAGGAGTAGAACTCAGTGATTCATCTCTTACATATGACACCCAGTGCTCATCCCAGCAAATGCGCTCCTTAATGCCCATCACCCATTTAACCCACCCCTCCAGTAACCTTCAATTTGTTTTCTGTATTTAAGAGTCTCTTATGGTTTGCCTCCTTCTCTGTTTTTATCTTATTTTTCCTTCCCCTCCCCTGTGTTCATTTGCTGAGTTTCTCAAATTCAACATATTAGGGAAATCATATGATTTCTTTCTCTGCCTTTCTCTGACTGACTTATTTCACATAGCATAATACCCTCCAGGTTGTTGCAAATGTCAAGATTTCATGTTTTTCATTCCCAAGTAATATTCCATTGTATATATATATATATATATATATATATACCACATCTTAATTCATTCATCAGTTGATTGACATTTGGTTTATTTCCATAATTTGACTATTGTTAATAGTGCTGCTATAAACATTGTGGTGCATGTGCCCCTTCAAATCAGCATTTCTGTATCCTTTGGATAAATTCCTAGTAGTGCAATTGCTGGGTCATAGGGTAGCTCTATTTTTAATTTTTTGAGGAAGCTCCATACTGTTTTCCAGAGCGTCTGCACCAGTTTGCATTCCCACCAACAGTGCAAAAGGATTCCCTTTTCTCCACATTCTTGCCAACATTTGTTGTTTCCTGAGTTGTTAATTTTAGCAACAATTAAAATTGACTGGTGTGAGGTCGTATCTCATTGTGGTTTTGATTTGTATTTCCCTGATGATGAGTGATATTGAGCATCTTTTCATGAGTCTGCTACCCATATGGATGTCTTCTTTGGAAAAGTGTCTACTCCTGTCCTCTGCCCATTTCTTCACTGGATTATTTGTTTTTTGGATGTTGAGTTTGGTAAGTTCTTTATAGATATTGGATATTAACCCTTTATCCGATATGTCATTTGCAAATATCTTCTCCCATTCGGTTGGTTGCCCTTTAGTTTTGCTGATTGTTCACTTTGCTGTGGGAAGCTTTTTATCTTGATGAGGTCCCAATAGTTCATTTTTGCTTTCAATTCCCTTGCCTTTGGAGATGTGTTGAGTAAGAAGTTGCTGCGGCCATCATACATCATTCGTAGAGTATTATTGATTATATTACCTATGCTGTACTTTTCATCTCCCTGAATTATTTATTTTGGAATTAGAAGTTTGTACCTCTTAATCCCCTTTATCTATTTCATCGATCTCCCCACCTGCTTCTACTCTGGGAACCACTAGTTTGTTCTCTGTATTTAAGAGTGGGGGTTTTTGTTCATTCATTTCTTTTGTTTTTTAGATTCTACGTATAAGTGAAAACATATATAGTATTTGTCTTTCTCTGTCTGACTTATTTCACTTAGCATAATACCCTCTAAGTCCATTCATGTTGTCACAAATGGCAAGATCTCACTTATTTTATTTTATCTTATTTTATTTATTTTAAATTCCAGTATAGTGAACATGCAATGTTATACTAGTTTCAGGTGTACAATATAGTGATTCAATAGTTCCATACATCACCCACTGCTCATTACTTAACCCCATTGCCTATTGTACCCATCCCCCCACCCACCTCCCTTCTGGTTACCATCAATTCTTTCTCTATAGCTAAGAGTCTGTTTCTTGGTTTTTCTCACCCTCTCCCTCTCTTTCTATCTCTCTCTCTTTATTGCTCATTTTTCTTTCAAGACCCCATTAATTTTTATGGTTAAGTCATATTCCATTGCATATATATATAGCATTCATCTACTGATGGATACTAGGGCTGCTTCCATATCTTGGCTATGGCAAATAATGTTGCAATAAACATAGAAGTACATATATCTTTTTGAATTAGACTTTTCATTTTCTCTAGGTAAATAGTAGTAGAATTCATGGATCATATAGTAATTCTATTTCAAATTTTTTGAGGAACTTCCATACTGTTTTCCACAGTGGCTGCACCAATTAACATTCCCACCAATAGTGCATGAGGGTTCTTTTTCTCCACATCCTCACTAACACTTGTTATTTCCTGTATTTTTGATTATCATAGCATGATCATTTCACATGATATGTACTTACTGAATTTCTTGAAATATCAATGGTTTAAATTATTTCATGTGTCACTTTGAAATACTACCCGCTAAGAACAATCAATAGTACAAAAGGTAGATGTGCCTGGCTGGCTCAGTTAGTAGGGTATGCTACTCTAGATCTTGGGGTTGTGAGTTTGGGTGTAGAGATCACTGAAAAATAAAAATTAAAATAAAAAAAAAACAGTACAAAAGGTAGTTATTTGAAAATGACATGTATCTTTCTTCCATTCCTTCTCACTTTTAAACGAAATCCTTTTTAGGAGCACTTGTAAGTATAAAAATAATAATGATTTTTGTTGATAATTTCTCATTGAGAAGAGCAATGTTGAAATTATTTCAAGACCTACATTTCCAACCATGCTAAATAAACATAAAATTTTTTTTCCTCCTGTCTAAAACAAATAGAAAATCAAGAAATGCATAAAACAACTATTTTCTATTTTCAAATATTGGACAGCAGGTGGTGCAGGATGGTTATCCCTGAGATAAGTAAATAAAAGAATGACGAGAACTATGATTTACCAATTTTACAGCCTTGGTATAAGTTACAGGTTGTAATGCAGGAAGGGTGAACTGCAAGTTGCTGGGTTGAGGAAAGACAGAGCACAATTTGGGGAAGCCAAGGTGACTAAACGGGAGAATGTTGCACACAGGGAGTTCTGAAGATCCCTCCCACCGGATGTTCTCATGTCTTTGACTGACAGAACGTGCATGAGAAGAAACCACCCACAGGTGGCAGGGGGAATCACCAGAAATTTCTAGGCTGAAAAATTTCTGGAACTCATAAAAGAATGGGAATTTGGGTGTTCCAGAATGGAGAAACAGTTAAATATAAGAAACATCAAATTGAGCTAAATTAAAACCCAAACCAAAAAGATTGTTTTCCCAGAAGTCTACCTAGAGAAAATAACCTTCAAAAATAAAGATGAAATATATTAATAGACACAAAAATCTAAAAAAATTAATCAGTAGCAGACCTATAGTATGATAAATGTAAAAAAATAATTTCAAAGAGAAGGAAAATGATCCAGATGAAAATTTGGATCTAAGAAAAAGGAATAAGGAATGCAAAAACATGGTAATTATTTGAATAAATATAAGAATATATAATGTTTATTGTGTTTATTGTCTTTAAAAGATAAATGATTACTTAAAGTGAAACAGAATGTATTAAGGATTATATAACATGGATTTAAAGTACTTTACAATAATAGCACAAAGAACAAGAGTGGTAAGGAGTAGTATTGTTTTTGTACTTGTACTATATAAGAAGGGGTATAATATTGCTTGAAGATGGACTGTGAAGAGTTAAAAATGCATGTTGAAATCCTTGACCCAGCACACAGACATGAGGTATTTTTATTTATCCAAAAATAGACACAAAATGAATCATTAAATAGTGACTATTTGTAAATATGGCAGTAAAAAACTAAGCAAGAAACAAACAGAACAAATTTTTTAAAAGCACATGTTAGATTTAAGTCAAGTCATATTGATTGTTGAATTAAATATAAATGGCCTAAACATCCCTTTTAAAAGACAAAGATTGTCAGGATGAATAAAAATTCAAAACCCAACTCTACAAAAGCTACTTAAAGTACATTTAAAAAATAAATTAAAGACAGATTTATTTAAACTAAAAGTATCAAAAAAATAAAAGTATGGGAAATATGTATATATAAACTATATAATTTATAATATATTAATAGTATATAGTGTATAATACAATTATATACAATATATATGTATATACACACTATACAAACACTAGACAATAAAAATTGCAGTGACTATATTAAGATCCAAAATGTATATTTTTTAACATTTATTTATTTTTGATAGAGAGACAGTGTGTGTGAGCAGGGAAGGAGGGGGGGACGGAGGATCTTAAATGGGCTCTGTACTGACAGTAGAGAGCCCCATTTGGGTCTCAAACTCATGAACCTTGAAATCATGACCTGAGCCAAAGTCAGACACTTAACCAACTGAGCCAACCAGCTCTGCCCCTCCAACAAAATATTTTTATTCTATTCCAAGAAAATAATTCAGAAACTTTTTTGGGGAGAGGTAATGAATCCTTTCATCAGATGGAAAATAGAAAATATTTTTTCATGATTCTTAGGTAAATTTACCTGACATTTTTCCTTCTTCAGTGGAAGCCTTCTGCTTGAGAATTCGCACATTTGGATTTATTTTCTCCATGGTCTAAATCCCTCTCTGTGTGCTGTGATTTAGGCATTCAGATCCTCAGGGCGGTACTCTTCACTCAACACCTTAGGACACCACTGTGGGTTACTTGCTGTACACTAGCAGCCTGAAATTGAGTCCTACTATTAGAAAATGATGAAGTCACTGGGGAAAACCTGACCCTCATTTCTACCTGCACAACACTTGGTCACAAGACTATGCATATGTATGCACATTAATATCCATATATCAATAGACTGTCACTCAATGTCATTATCTAGGATAATCATGTAGAGAAATGAGCCGTTTTGAAAAATTATGTGTAAGAGATTGTAAGGTTGATCAAACAAAGCCCTTTGAGAAAAGGTAAGGTTTAAATCTTTCTTTTAACTTCCAAAAAAGCAAAACAAGATGAAATGGAAAAAAGGAATTAAAAACCCCATCCTGCAGAGAGACAGATGCAGAAATGATGTTATTATCTCAAGTGCTGGGTGGTTTGTAGCCAACAACAGAAGCATCAGTATGGGATCTTGCAGAACAGGCACACATGTCATCACCGTTAAGTAAAGTAATTACAGATTTGGCACCAGTGAAGGCTTTTTATTTGCCAAAATGTGGTGGTTTAAGTAGCAAATGATTACCACCACTTTGAGCAGGAATGATCATCCATCAGTTATTAATTCCCTTGGCATGCCATTGCATAACATGGCTATTTCTGGGCAAATGAGCCAGCGTGGCTCCAGTTAAATGAAACTCACTTCTGCAACCTGATCATTCCTCAAAATTGCAATTTGAGTGTGAGATACAATGACTTATATAATCATTTTGGCGACTGTCGTACTCAAATATGTTTCTACTGAGAACGCTTCTCACTGTCTTCAGTAATTTAAAAGGTTGAAATTATTTTCAGAAGTCGTGTTATAGATTTAATGAAAATAATTACCCATGACATTATCATTTTTTCTTTGTTGGCGTCTACCTTGTAATGTTTTCAATGCTCATATACATAGAATTTCTTGCATCATTTAAAATATTTCATGGTGAATTTATTATTGCTAGTTAAATTCTTAAAGTACATAGTCACTGAGCTTTTGTCTTAGATGACGTGATTTTGGCATATCTTTGATTAAAAGCATTGCCTAAATTATATGGTACATTAATTTCTTTATTGGATATCTTGTGCGTTTGTTTGCTTCTTCATTTCTTTGTCTCTTCCACGGGAGTGGACTATACGTGAAAGCAAGGGCTTTATCTGTCTGTTTATCAGTGTATCCCCAGCCCTGAGAATAGCACCTGGGTCATAGTAGTGTTCAGATGCTTTCAGAAAACATTTAATGATCAATGATTTTATTCTTCTCTTTTCTGAATGCAAAAAAAAAAAAAAACCGCTGTATGCAGCTATCCCTAAATTTAAAAAAATTGCCTTTTCTCTTTTATGATGACAAATAAATACATATGCCAATAAAAAGTATATTGTTTATTTTTTAATTTGTTTTTGCTGACTCCATGAATAATTTAGGCAGCAGATATGAATTCCTTGAGATTTAAGCTTTTTTAAATACTTATTTATCTTTGAGAGAAAGAGACAGAGCTTAAGTGGGAGAGGGGCAGAGAGAGAGGGAGACAAAATCTGAAGCAGGTAGCAAGCTCTGAGCTGTCAGCACAGAGCCGGATGTGGGGGCTCGAACCCATGAACCAGGAGATCATGACCTGAAACGAAGTCAGACGCTTAACTGACTGAACCACCCAGGTGCCCCTGAAGTCCTTGAGATTTAAAACTTCAGGGTCCTTGAGGGGCACCTGGGTCACTCAGTCTGTTGGGAATCTGATTTTTGATTTTGGCTCAGGATATGATCTCACAGTTCATGAGATAGAACCCTGCGTCAGGCTCTGTGCTGACAGCGTGGAGCCTGCTTGGGATTTCTCACTCCCCCTCTCTCTCTGCCTCCCCACCCCTACTCTCTCTCTGTGTCTCTCTAAACAGATAAATAACCATGTAATTTGTTTTACTCAAACAAACAAAGAAACAAACTTTAAAACCTTAAGGTCATGGAGAAATGATATATTCTCTAGATTAGAGAAATCCATGTTGCTGAAAGTTTTTCACAGGTAAAACAAATTTCTACCAGTGTATTTAATGATATATGTTATATAAAGAGACCTCATCTTATTACTATGATAATCAATCAGAAGCCATAAATAACCTTTTTAAGGGTCTGGTCATATACAGTCCAAATATTGCTTAGTGAAGTTTCTCCACATCAACGAAGTATTGTCCCGGCTTTCATATATGGAAATAGCAAAACATTAAAACACACACACACACACACACACACACACACACACACACACACACATCTCAACAAGTTGCAGAAATGAACAGGAATCCCTCTGTTATTGCAGAGAAGATGCCTCAGGTTGATACTGAGGGCTAGGTGAGTATGATGTCATTGGACACAATATCCTGCACATGCTTAATCTTAGCTCTCAAACAAGAGTCATGATAATCAGCCAGATGTGTGCACACTCTTCTAGCACAAGCTTGTTGGTTTGGAGTCAATAATTTTATGATGCAAAAATCAAATCTGCTCATTGACTGTCCCTCCCCTGCTCATGCTCTGTCTCTCCCTCTCAAAGATAAATAAACATTAAAAATTTTTTTTAAATCTGAAGGACTTCATATCTGCTGACTAAATTAGTCACGAAGTCAGTGAAAGCAAATTAAACAATATACTTGTTATTGGCATATTTTTCATCATAAAATATTATTAATATTTAACTAAATTAAGATACAAAGGTAGCTGTATTTTGATTTCTATCTTTAAATCAACAATTAATGCTAAAGATTAGAGCCACATAGCCTAGGAAAGGTGATAAGGCACATTCTAAGAATGAGTTAATTTTACTCTTTGGGGTGAACAATCCTACTTTCTTACCACTCCATATGTCCAAAGATGAGCAAATTTGAATCCAGTTCAAGTACAAATCTACTATGATAAGATTGTCTCACATAGCTCTCATACTGGATTATGCAGAGAATTGATTCCTTCTCTTTGTACACTAAGGTGAAGAGAAGAGGGAAATAGGAGAATAAAGGAGGAAAAAAGATAGTAGAGGAAGAGATATGAGAGTGATAGTGTGGTGGACCTGGAGATGTGCCATTTGAATTTGTTTAAGAAAGACTTGTTTCCCCAGCTGTATAATCTTTCAGGATTGCTTCCATTATAGACAGCAAGTTGACCCAAGGCCCCACCCTTCATAAGACAGCCTATGTTCAGTTACTGATCCAGATAGAAGTATAAAGGCTCAACCCCTTAAGTCCAATGTGAGTTAAGTCAGATGATGATAGATAGATAGATAGATAGATGATAGATAGATAGATAGATAATAGATAGATGATGTAAAGTTATAGATATAGATGACATAGATAGATATAGATAGAGAAAGATAGAGATATATCTATTTCTAGAGAGAGAAAGAGAGAGAAAGAGAGAGATCTACAGGAGTTGATCTACAGGGGTTGGCTAAGGCTTTTTTGGGCCTGCATCTCAGTTCAACTTCTTCCTCTTCTCCGTCCTGTTCCCATGCCCCTCTTTCTGATGGTTAGACCCTTCATTCCAAACTCCAATTCAACATGTTCATCCAGAAAACCCAACTGGAGACATTTAGGGAGAGAAAAAGAGGAATAAATGAAACAGAAATGGAAAAAATAAATTCACATTTATTGACCACTAAATACATGCAAGTCATTGAGTTATTTGCTTTAAACATTTAAACTTCATGGAAAAATGTAAGGAGAACATTGTAGTTATCCTCATTTTCTACACACAGAAACTGAGACTCAGAGATTTAGCAACTGTTTTGAAGTTATACAGGTAGTAAATTGCACGGCTCAGATTCAAACCCAAAGAGTTTCAAACCTACACTGCACTACCAGTTTTTTGAGACTATACTTTTTGTAAGATGCTAAATTCCTTGAAATATATTATCTCCATTAAACATTTACATTGTATGCATTTAAAATTTTTTGAATATTTATTTATTTATTTTGAGAGAGAGAGAGAGAGAGCAAGTGTGAGCAGGGGAGGGGCAGAGAGAGAGGGAGAGAGAGAATCCTAAGAAGGCTCTGCGTTTTCAATGCAGAGCCTGACTTGGGGCTTGAACTCACCAACCAAGAGATCATGGCCTGAGCCCAGATCAAGAGTCAGAGGCTTAACCAACTGAGTCACCCACGTGACCCTATATGCATTTTTAAATAGTGAGGCTGGCATTACCTTGATACCAAGTCCTGATAAAAATATTACAAAAAATATATAATAATCATAAGCCAATCTTACTCCTGAACATTGTTTTATATAGTCAACAATCCTTTAGATTTATCATCCGCTGGCACATTTCATTCCTTCCACCCTTGACATGTGTCTCTGACATCATTCTCCTCCTATCTGAAGGACTCCTTTTGCTATTAGTTTAGTGTGCCTTTGCTGGTGACGAATACCTCAGTTTCTCTAAACATTTGTATTTCACCTTTTTCTTGAAGAATATTTTCAGTTAAATAGAACTTTATGTGGGCAAACTGTCTTTCTTTTTATTGAAAGTTGTTATCTTATTGTCTTCTGTCTTCTTGCTTCCATTTTGTTGGTTGGGAAATAGTTTTTAGTCTTTACTTTTGTTCTTTAAAAAAATGTTTTTAATGTTTATTTTTGAGACAGAGAGAGAGAGAGCAGGAGAGTGGCAGAGAGAGAGACACAGAATCTGTAGCAGGCTCCAGGCTCTCAGCTGTCAGCACAGAGCCCAACACAGGACTCAAACTCACGAACCATGAGGTCATGACCTAAGCCAAATTTGGTTGCTTAACCAACTTTGCCAGCCAGCTGTCCCTATTTTTGCTCTCTTTAAATTACTGGTGATTTTTAAAATAATTTTCATGGCAGGCATTACATAAGAAAAGTTTCAGAGCCTTCAAATGATGTTCAACTTCTCCAGATGGGTTGGAGTTTTCTTGTAAGGAGGAGTTAACATAAGAACATGTCACCTAGTATCAATAAAGGATTGAGATGAGCTGAGGCTGGCTTTAGATGGTATTTGAAGGCTGGTGTATTTGTGACGTGTCTTTACTCTTAAGGAATAGCCCTTCGGGAGTCCTCACTAAAAATATAAAGTGTTTACTAAGGTCCTCCTTGGGAAACCCCGAATTTAACTTCTTAGCCTCTCAGTACTGATTTATCCACGGAATTTTAAACACACAGAATTAGGAATCACCAAAAAAATCACCTTGGGGGAGAAAGGTTAGCAGAGAATTTTGGGCTCCCTTAATCACATTTTCCTTTCCTGTAAGTGTTGGCCTCTCACGTCCCATCAGCCTCATTTGTTTTCTGTTGCCCTCAAACTGCCAGCTTTTATAGCTGTTTTCAGTGGCCTATTTGGTCTAATACAAGCTATCCTATTGTAGCCAGAAGATAGTATCCATTTGTTTTTCTCATTAGATATTGTTAGAACAGTGTTTGGTTATTTTGATGCTATTTTTTTTATTATATATGACCGTTTTTGTGTAGAGATATGATATTTTATGTTACTGGCTTTACCAGTCTCTTTTTCTTAACATTTCTAGCACTTTTGAAGTGTTTCTCTGCTTACCTATCACAATGTATTGCTTCAAGCTGTGGTCGATGACTTTATTTGTGTATATCTTTCCATGTGAGTTCTCCTACTGTTCTCCCCAAAACACACTATTTCTTTTATTATCTCTTTCCACTCCCTGCCTCTCTATTCTTTCTAGAAAGCTAGTTCTATTCCTACCAATTAAGACAGAAAATTATGGCAAGGGTAGGCTGAGGTAGAATAAGAGAAGGGTAATGATTAATAGATAGCTATTTGCAGAAATAAATGTTTTAAGCACAAATGGAAATGTATTATAAATAAAGAGGACCAGTACTCACATTTTTTATGGAGATCAAACTATATTACATTTTATTTTCTAAGCAAATCTATGTAAGATATATCTGTGCATGCTGTAAGTTATAGTTAGGAGTTTCAGGCCATCATCTTGGTCATGAAGAAATGATTTTAGTGTAGTAAACTATTTAAACAACTGATCACACACATGAGACACAGTAATTTCTTGCATCTTTTTCCATAGGTGAGTCCAACCTTGCATATTCCCATCTTATATTATAGCATTTGTTTTTTAATATTTATATCTTAAAATTTCAATATCCCATGTTTCCTATCCTTGGAAAGTTTTGTCTTCCTCCTACTTCCCTGAAAGTGATATAAATCACCAACTTGTTTGAATAATAAACAAATAAAATGGTATATAATTTTTCATTCCCTTCTTAGAAACTTGAATTTTATTACCCTGAATGCAGAGATATAATCTAATATTATCAATACATACTGAGCAACCTCAGCTTTCTCAATCTGTTTGCATTTGTAATGTAATATTTCTTCAGAATTACTCTTTTAAACAGTCAAACTTATCTGTATCGCCATGCAGTGATATGTGGCTTTATTTTTTTAAGATAATGAAATGTTGGATGAGTTTCTGCTAAGATTCCTGAGATTAGCAATGCATTTATTTTCTCTGCTTCTTTAAGACGCTATGGCATGTAACAAACTAGCTTCCATATGATTATATTTCTACAACTGATAGAAATTAAAGATTAACATTTGAAAAGTATCAGATGGCCACCAATCATAAATATATTTTTTTATTTTTTTAAGTTTTTAGAATGTATTTTGAGAGAGACACAATGAGTGGAGGAAGATCAGAAAGAGAGAGGGACAGAGGATGTGAAGTGGGCTCTGTGCTGACAGCAGGGAACCCGATGTGGGTTCGAACTCACAAACTGTGAGATCATGACCTGAACCAAAGTCAGATTCTTAACCAACTGAACTACCCAGGCACCTCAATCATAAACATTTTAAAGCAACACTTTCCTACAAAAGAAGAACACAAAAACATTCATAATTAGCATAAACAAAATGATGCAATACTTTCCTAGACTGAATGTAGTAATAAGAGAATGGCAGTCCACTCTTTCTGTTTCTGTCATTTTTACTTGGTGATGTCATGACTGACATATATGAATAAGACCTCAGAATCAGTATGTGCAAACATTCTGAATTTCCACGTGAGAAAACTTTGAAAAACATTGAGACAACATATGGCTAGGTACATTTGAAAAACAGAGTGCTTTCTTTTAGTTTTTTTTTTTTAACATTTTTAATTTATTTTTGAGAGACAGAGTGCGAGCGGGGTGGGGGTGGGCAGAGAAAGAGGGAGACAGAGAATCCAAAGCAGGCTCCAGGCTCTGAGCTGTAGCATAGAGCCCAACGTGGGGCTTGAACTCATGAACTGTGAGATCATGATCTGAGCCGGTCGGTCACTTAACCAACTAAGTCACCCAGGAACCCCATTGGAAAATGGAATGTTTGAAAGGAAAGTGATGTGTCTAGTTCCTGAAAGGTAGAATGGAAAATCTAGATATGGCTAAAGAGAGCTCAGTTGGGTTTAACAGAATCATTCTAGACCCTACCCTCTCAAAGGTATAGATGGTTGTATGGCAGGAGCTACTGGGCTTCCCTAAGGAGGAAGCACCCCTTACCCCCTGAGACGTTTCTTGAAATGATCCTAAGCCCTAGGAAGACAGTCAGGACACCAGCTTTTGGTTTGCAGTAGCCTCCATTAAAAGACCCATTTTTGTTGTTGTTATTTTTTTATGGTGTACAATGTGATGATTTAATGTATGTGTACACTGTGAAATGATTACCATAATCAAGTTAATGAACACATTCATTACCTCACATCTTTTTTGTAGGGGTGACAATATTTCAGATCTGCTCTTGTAGCAACTTTTAAGAGTATCATCAATCTAGAGTCACCATGCTGTACATTATAGCCCCAAGGCTTATTCATTTTATAACTGAAAACCTGTACCATTTGATCAACATCTCTCCATTTTCCCAGCTCACCAGCTTCTGGCAACCAGCTTTCTACTCTCTGTTTCTATAATTTCAACATTATTAGATTTCATATATAAGTGAGATCATACAGTATTTGTTTTTCTGTTTGGCTTTTCTAATTTGGCATAATGTCCTCCAGTTTCATCCATGTTGATGCAAATGTTAAGATTTCCTTCTTTTTTACACACACACACACACACACACACACACACACACATTTTCTTTACTTATTCATACCCCAAAAGATACTTAAATTCTTTCCATATCTTCGATACGGTAAATAATGCTTCAATGAACATGGGGCTGCAGATAGGTTTTTGAGATACTGACTTCATTTATTCTAGATATAAACTCACAAGTGGAATGGTTTTATTTTTAATTTTTTGAAGAACCTCCTACTGTTTCCAAAGTGGTTACACAAATTTGCATCCCTACCAGCATTGCACAAGGGTTGCCTTTTTACTACACCTTCCCTAATACTTATCTCTTATATTTCTAATAAATGCCATTCTAACAGGCTTGAAGTAATGTATTATTATTGTTCTGATTTGCATTTCCTTAATGATTAATGATGTAGGGCACCTTTTGGCCATTGTATGTCTTTGGGAAAGTGTTTATTCACGACCTTTGCTCATTTATTTACTTATTTATTTTAGCTATTTAGTTGTATGAGTTCCCAATATATTTTGAATATTAACCTCCTATCAGATATATTTTCTCCCATTCCTTGGATTGCCTTGATGATGATGATAATTTGCTGATGATGATTTCTTTTGCTGTACAGAAGCTTTTTAATGTGATATAGGCTCACTTTTAAAACAATTTTTTATTTTGTTTTCTTTGCTTTTGTTGTCATATCCAAAAAATCATTGCCAAGGCCAATGTGAAGTGTTTTTTTTCCTATGCTTTCTTCTAGGAATTTCATGGTTCCAGGTCTTACATTCAAGCCTGTAATCTCTTTCAAGTTAATTTTTGTGTATAGGATAAGGGACCAATTTCATTCTTTTACTTTTGGACATCCACTATTCCTAGCACCATTTGTTAAAAAGACTATCCTTTCCACAGTTGCTAATTCTTTTTTTTCATATTTATTTATTTTTGAGAGATAGAAACAGAGCATGAGCCAGGAGGGGCAGAGAGAGAGAGAGACAGAATCTGAAGCAAGCTCCAGGCTCTGAGCTGTCAGCACAGAGCCCAATGCAGGGCTCGAACCTGTGAACCACGAGATCATGCCCTGAGCCAAAATCAGACACTTAACCAACTGAGCCACCCAGGTGCCCCCCTCTTTTGCTAATTCTTGGCATTCTTGTCAAGTATTAGCTGACTGTACATGTGTGAGTGTATTTCTGGGCTCTCTGTACCATACTGTTCTGATTACTATAGCTTTGTTATATAGTTTGACATCAGGAAACACGGTTCCTTGGGCTGCCTGGGTGGCTCCGTCGGTTGAGCATCTGACTTTGGGTCAGGTCATGATTTCTTAATTTCATTTTAATAAATGTCCTTGTTTTTACATTAAGTTCTATTAACTAATTACATTTATATTGTTTCTAATATTTTGTGATAATTTTCAAATGTGCTAAGGAAAAAGAAAAGAATGAAGACACACCTGAATATTATTTTTTATTTTGCAAGGGTTATAGGAAGAATTTTATCTCTACCATCTTTGATATTTGTTCCAGCCTTGCCCACATAAATACCAATGACAGAATCAAGGTGTCCGTGATGAGCCAAATGTCTCAGTTTTCTGGCTCCCAGCTCATCTGGGATAATAGCAAGACTGGCCCCATGTATTTATTGTAAAAATCTTTTAACAAGTGAGGCTGTTTTACTTAAAAACGCTATTTCCTTTAGAAAGAAATTTGAGATTAAAAGTTCTTAGATGTAGCCAAAAGCTATTTAATGTCAAGCTGTGCTAACAAATGAAGGAAACAGGATAGGAACACCACTGATGGAAGGGTCCTCTGTGTAGTCACAGATATAGATTTAGTAAATGAACATTTCTGAATTTTGCACCACATTTTTCTAGAAAAAAGATCCAAGAGATTTTTAAACATATAATTTAGCACATTTCTTATACGAATACTGTGTCATTTGCTATCAAAACAAGCCCTCACAAGGGACCTACTTGTTTTCCATTCCTGAAAGCTCAGTATATTTTGTATATTCAACAGGCTTATTAAGAAGGGAGCTATGTTTTTGCTGGCTTCTGTGTAGATACAAAAGAAAACGAAACTGATTTTAATAATCTGTGTGTGACTAGAACCATAGATTCTCTCCAGAAAAGAACTCTGTTCTTACTCTTAATGACCGAGATTACTGAAGGCTCAGTGAATTTTGTAATTACAATTCACAGTTAGTGGACCCCCCATAGAATCCCTTTGCCACTCAGGTCTACGCATGGCTGAGATGAGACATCAGGATTGAGATCTTGACTCTGAGCCAGTGTATGTCCACTAAACTGCATCCTCACTCCTTAGCCGAAAGCTTGCCCCATGGAGTTACATTGTTTTATTGAAAAGTTTTTGTTGCTGCCATTAGTGTCATCATCATTACATTTTAATGGAAGAATTCAGGCCACCTAACTCATATCTCAGATCTTGAAACTAAACACTTTTTAAAATTTTTTTAATATTTTTTATGTCTTTATTTTATTTTGAGAGAAGAGACAGAGAGTGAGCGGGGGAGGGACAGAGAGAGAGGGAGGCACAGAATCAGAAGCAGGCTCCAGACTCTGAGCTGTCAGCACAGAGGCCGATGCGGGGCTCGAACCCACGGTCTGTGATCATGACCTGAGCCAAAGTTGGATGCTCAACCGACTGAGCCACCCAGGCGCCCCTTCTTTCTTTTTTTCTTTATCTATCTATCTATCTATTTATTTATTTATAGAAACTAAGCACTTTTAAATCTTCTCATTTGTAACATAGAGGTCTTAAAGTAGATAATGCAAAACTAAACAAAAATGAAAAATAGATGATAAAATATCCTTTCCAGCGCTAAGCTTCTGTTATTGATAATATGTTTGCATCACCCTGATCATTGACATGTGGTGTGTCTCTTATGAGTAAGGAAATACCTGATGTGCAAAGAAGTACGATACTAGGCCCTGCCTTTGGAGACTCACAAACATTATAGAAAACAAAACGGGTCATAACCAAACTTGTGTCTTTTAATAGCCATATGCGTTTTTGAACACCGGTCAAAAATAGTCTCTGGTTTGATATATGAAATATAAATGATCGGTCATTTTGCAGAAGCAAAAATATGACCCCTTTTGGTTAACTCAACATTGCACATCAATTGCATTTGGAAACTGTTGGATCTTTTAAGCCTTCTTCCTTTTTCTATTGGTGTTTCTAGAGTAATAAGATGACTGGGTCTCAGAATGTGGGTTTGCTGCAGGCAGCATCATGTATCAGACATTTTATGGTCCACCTATTTCCTGATCAAAGGAGATGTTCCAAACCCATTTTCATCAACATTTGCAGATGCTCTCCCCTCCAAATGTCTTTTTAAGTATCCACACACAGCAGTCTGGCTCCTCCTCTGGGTAGTGATCTCCTCTTCTGGCTACGGGAATAGCTACATGATCCAACAGACAAGATCTTCCAAAGAACTTACATTTTAAAATAAAAATATGATTTCATGTTTAGATACATGTGGCCTTGAAACCAAGAGGATCATCAACAAGAAGTGTGATGAAGCCCTTCCCTCTTGTTCATGGACACCAAGGATGGGGAGGAGGGAGACTTGGATGAGGTTCCTGGGACAGTTTCAGGATAGGAGTGCCATTGACAACTGGAGGAAATATCTTTGTCTGAGTCATTATGCCACCAGGAGTGCTTGAAAGTCAGCTGCACACAGTGGGAGATGGGAGCTCTCCGAAGAGGCAGATGGAGCAAAGTGAGGAAGCTAGGAAGCAGAAGCTTCAACTCTACTTGGAACCATCCCCCTTCCTCCTTTGTCACACAGCCCATGAGGGTCTGAGTCTGCTTGCTCTTTCCCACAGTTGAAAGCATAGTTATTGCTGAGAGAGGAACCCAAGCCTTCCCCTGGATACCCCTTCAACCTTGTCTCTCAAAGCCTGGAAGAGCAGGATTGGAGAGAAATGTCCGGGTGGTTTCTGAAGTCAGGGTTTGGCCAGTTCAACTTTGTTGAAGAAAAAAATCTATTTTCTTCTTCCTCCTGTGTATTTTCTGCTGGTTTAGAATAACACATATGCTGTTGCCAAGAATAAGGGGGAATTATATTTCCCACCATTTCTAATCTTCTTGAGAGGAACCAATTTATTTTGTGTTGAATGGGGGTGCTCATAAGCCAAAAGGTAGCCCTGGGACTGGATTGAGATATGAAGGGAAATTGAAGTACAATAAAGCCCCATGCATGATGGTTTGCACCAGATCCATAATCACCACATAAGATGTTCTTGTGTAGACAGGTGCAGGTAATTAAGCAACACATTGACAATTTTTCAGTCCCTTAGCCACTTCCAAGGGAGCTGGGATAATGCCATGCTCAATAGACAAACCTTACTAGATGGGATCAGGAACAAAGAACTTCTACTCCACTGTCCAGTCTCATGAAACAATAAAATTTAACTTTGATCTCTTAACTGAGTATAAAATTTACCTCTTGCATATGATTGGACTGGCTACCTTCGGGAATATTATCCATTAGAATACATTGTATATTAAATGAAAATTAAAGTTAGGATTATACAAATAATTAAGTATTCAAATTTCACAACTTATTGGTACATAGAATTTGTTAGTAAAACTGTGATTGACAAAATGATATGTGAAAAGTGATATTAAGAGAGAATATATTTTGTACCTTAATTTAATTTATGCTACTTAGCAATTCTTGATGTAGGCACTCTCTATATTTTGTAAATGAGGAAGCTTAAAGAGATTAAGAAGTTTTCTGAAAGTCCCAACGCTGGAAGAAGTGATGTTCATGCCTAGGTGATGTTTCCATACACAGTCATGGTTCTTATGGGTGGCTAAATTGCAATCAACTGGATAGCGTGCATCCTTAGAACTAGTTAAGAAGTCAACCAATGGTTGGATCTCCATCTGCAACAGAACTTTTTATAATTTTTCATTAACAGTATTAGCCTGATATTGAAGTTATAAAAAGTATTGTTACAGCATATTGATTAAGATTCTAAAAACATTTCCTCAGTAAAGAATAAAAATATATTCTCTTAGGGTATTGGGTGCTTCTGCAGACTTCTTATAGGATTTACCTGAGAGATATTTCTTATGGGTTGAACTGTGTCCCCCGGAATTCTTTTGTTAAGGGCTAACCCCCAGCACTTCAGAATGTGACTATATTTGGAGAAGGGGCTTTAAAGAGGCTATTAAGTTAAAATAAGTCCATTAGGGTGGACCTTAATCCAATATGACTGGTGCCCTTATTAGAAGAGAGATTAAGACACAGACCACAGAGATGAAAGACCACATGAGGACACAGGAAGAAGACGGCCATCCGCAAGCCAAGGAGAGAAGCTTTGGAAGAAACCAACCCTGTCAACACCTTCATCTTGGACTTCCAACCTCCAGAACTATGAGAAAGTCTGCTATTGCTTAGGCTCCCCAGTCTGTGTACTTTGTTCTTTCAAACTAATACAGTATTTTAACCCCATATTTATGAAATTCAAAAGTATAAACTCTTACTGACACACGAACAAGTATATAACATCATTTAGAGATGATAACTGAAACAGAAAGATTATTTTTAAAGGATTTCAAATATAAAAATAAGTCTGATCAATACATCTTCAACTATTTATTCCCTGTTTATAAACACTAGACCAAATACAATTTTTTTTTGCCAATTTCATTATAGATGGAACAACCAAAAACAGGAGATTATTTCTTGGACACATGTGATTGTGAGAACTTTATTCATTACTGTATCTTGTTTGGGTCACAAAAGCCATGCCATTGAAAAGAATAAAACACAAGTGGAGCATCTAAGTGTCTCAGTTGGTTAAGCCTCTGATTTTGGCTCAGGTCATCATCTCACAGTTCATGAGTTCAAGCCCCACAGTGGGCTCTGTGCTGACAGCTTAGAGCCTGGAGCCTGCTCTGGATTCTGTGTCTCCCTCTCTCTCTGCTCCTCCTTTCCTCATGATCTGTCTCTATCTCTCAAAAAAATGTATAAACTTAAAACAAAAGAATAGACCACAAAATGGGGAATTAATTGGAAAACCAGGTCTATATTTTGCCTCTGCCAGTAACATTTTCTATGTCATTTGAGAAATTCAGTTAACCTCTCTGGGCCTCCAAAGTGAGGGATTTGAATCAGATGAGTCCTGGGGTCCCTCTTCACATGAATGTTTTATATCGATGACTGAACAAAGCAATGGCAATGAAAATAGAATTTCTGAAGACCTCATTTTGAAGGTGTTTAAGCACTGCATAGACTATAAAGCAACACTAAATGATTTCTTCATTGGATATGTTGTAAAGTAATAGTAATCAATTATTCATTTAAAAAATAAGCACATCAAGTACTTACTATATGTCTGGCAATATGTCAGATGCTATGTATAAATTAGTGAGCAAAAATGGAAACAGATCCCTGCCATCATCCTTATATAGGAGGGAAAATCGTAATCAAGTAACAGAAACATAAAAACAAAATTATTTGAGGAAAATGTACCTGGGGCTATGAGAACTCTTAACAGGGAATCTGGGAGAAGAAGTCTGGGAAGGCTTCCCAGAGGAGGTGACTTTGAGCTATTCAAAATGAAATCTGAAAGAAGCACAAACCCTGCTAGCTTCCTGTACCACATAAGTTCCCCTTCTTTTTTTTTTTTTACCAAAAGAATCTTGGTGTTTTTTTTTTTTCTTTTTTCCACCTTCCAGTATGCTCTTCTGAATAATCCACTCCAGCCTTGGTTACAACTAGGAATACCTATGCGACATAATTTCTTGCACATCATTTCTTGTACACAAGAAGTAATCAGAACACTACGAGTGACTTCTCTGGAAACATTATTTTTCCATAGAAGTGCTACACTTTTATTTTGGTCACATACTTTTTCTTCCTACCTGGAATAGAGATGCAATGTTTGGTCACCACAACGATCTTGTGACCATGAAGAGCAAAGTCACTGACAAATCGTGGTGGATGAGGATCAAAGCATTTTTTGACTTATTTTATAGTTATAGCAATGGAATGATTCATTTCAGAGGCAGCACCAGGTGGAATTAGCTCAAAATCTTGATTCCACCTCGAACATCACATCTACAGATGCTCTTCACAAGCTTCCACTGGATGACTCATCCAGCTAGCCGCACCTTCTATAATTCGTATTCTTGGATTCTCAGTTGGACCACTGCATAGCGTAGCTGCTCCAGTCTGTTCCCACAGGTGCGGTCGCTCCCTTATTAAGTGTCAGATCTGCTTCCTGCTAAGCCTATTGTCAGGTGTACTTGGTATTGTGGTTATGCTATTTAATTGCATACCACATAAAACAATGAGACATAAGTGTTGGAAAGATTTTAGTTTCTGTTTTATAAAACCAAGGTAAATGTTTTAAAAATGCAATGACTGCAAGTTGCTAAAAATATATCAGAATGGGTTTGGGCAAAGCGTTTTTTACAATTTAGGAAAAGAGTCATAAAACCCAAGAAACACCTTGTGCCTGAATTACTATACAAGTATATTCATGTTTTTCATTATTCCAATGAAGAACACGAGTGTGGTTTTTGTCTGCAAGGCCATAGGGAAATAGAAGAAACTTCAGCTACCTGAGACTCCGAGAAAGAGTTTATCAAAATATTAGAAAAAACAAAATGTGCATTTATATGCTTTAAGTATACACACACACATACACACATATATCTTTATTTTCCATGGTTTTTACCTGGAAGTCCAACTTTTTTGGACTAACTAATCAGCTTCTGATGTGATGAACTGATAGAATAAGATACCTATTGAGTTTCTAATAGAACTATTCTATTAATAGACTATTCTCTGAATCAGTATATAGCCAATTTTGAAATTGAAAACTGTGAACTGTTAATGACTTAAATCTGATCAGGTCCTTCAGTTCAACATGCTGGTTGTTTATGGATGATTTAAAGATTATACGTGGTTCTGGTTTCATTTTGGTTGTTCAATCCCTGGCTATCATTTTGTCCAAGAAAACAGAGATGCATACAAATAGCAGACATCAATCATGAATTGCATGTTCAGTGAATATTAACCTACATTGGTGTATAGTCTTTCATAAGATATTCCCCAAATATAATAAGCTCGAGACATAAGGAAATGCATTAATTCTCCTGGGACAAAAGGATATAATTTAGTATCCTAAACAAATAATTTATATAGCTGTAGAGTACTAAGTTGCTCCCATGCATCAAATGACACCCTACAGAGCTGAAAGAGTTCAGAAGTTTCTAGAATGCCAAACTGGCAAAAACTAATTTTTTATTTGATACACACTTTCTACAGGAAAACCAAATGGCAACTTATCAAACAAAGCAAAACAAAACAAAACCCCAAAAACCTGCCTAATCATAGAGGTCCTTAGTAGCTCAATTTTGGCAATTTACCTCAAGGACTATTGCCTGATAGCTGTAGCACAATGACACTAACTATGAATTCAACAACAGCTATAATATGGCTGCCACTCGATACGTCTGTACAAAAATTTTTTATCATGGTTTTCAGTGCTAATGTTTAGGGTCCAGTGACTCTCAGATAATTTAATTGTTTACAATGGCTTTAGAATTCTGACCACTCCAGCATACCCTCATATAAACCCATGGGAATACACCTGGCCAAGGCAGAGATCTGCCATGTTATGCTTATAAAATCCTGGTTGAATATATTCATCTCCCCCTGAGTGAATCAATGGAAGATGCTGACAATGGTGTGTATGTGCACACATTTTAATACAACGTGACTGTACTTTAAGTGGGCTCTGTCTAAAAAACAGCAGTAGCCAAATCTATAAAGAGTAAATACATACCACAAAGTTCTAATGAGAAATATAGACATAAAGTCTTGCTCTACATATAGTGGATGTTTGAGTAAGTGTGTGTGCGCTCGCGCGTATCCACACGCATGCGTGCAAGGGTGGGCGAAGGAAAAGGGGTATTGGAAAGAGTTTTCCACGTTTGTCTCTTTTTCTAAACATCCGGCCATCCTCTGTTTATTGCAATGCCAACACATGAACTGATGATAGGAGCCTTTAAAAGAACATAACAAAAAAAAAAAAAAAAACTACATATTTAAAACTAACAGTCTCAGACTGTGTAAACCCAAATTTTAGTTCTAACCATAAGCAGTTACATTTAGGTTTCACATGCTACTTCAAACAGTGGCTACATTAAATGATATGGAAAACTCGCAGTCAGTCTCCTCCCTGGAATTTATATGCTGAAAACACTCATTCTTTCTTGAAGCTCACATGGAAGAAAGTCTAAACAAGTGTCTTAAAATGTCTGAGCCTTAAGAATACAAACTAGTGGTATCTATTTCTTGCAGAAATGACTTCTTAAATGTAATTGTGGATTTATGCACACCCTACTTAACATTTGTATTATTAACATTTTAGATTCAGAAATTAAGTCAGTATCCCTGTAGAGTATTTTTATAGACATCTTAGGTAGATAGATAAATAAATATAAATATAATAGTTCAATTACTTGACTATTACAAGTTTTAATTATGTCTGAAAGAGTACAGACATTATCAAATGCTGGCTGTGTCAGTAGAATTCAGTATATTTTTTGGAAGGAAATATGTGCCAAATGCAATAAGAATGTACAAGCACAGTTTTCTCACATACAAGAACAACATATGAAATAAGGAAACATGAAAACCTTTTCTTAAGGAAATAATTCATACTGTATGAAGTCCATTTTCGAAAACTTCATGCTGTTACAATGCTCTATACACAAAACATTAACCACCATATTTTTCAAGATAAGTTTTTGAAAGTGCAAACTTCTACAGAGCAATTACTATTATGTTATCTGCATCAAATCTTATTTGAATATTCAAAAATTCTTTTCAATGGGAAAACTAGCTCAAGAAACTATAAAACAATGTGTCTTATAGCCAGTTATCCATATGAAACTTGTTTTCAACATTTTATCATCAGTTACATTCAAGGATTTCATGTTCTTGTGCCATTGTCAGTACGTAGATGATAATTAAAGACATGAACATAGGGGTGCCTGGGTGACTTAGTCAGTTGAACATCCGACTTCAGCTCAGGTCATGATCTCATGGTTCGTAAGTTCAGACCCCACATCAGGCTTGCTGCTGTCAGTGTGTAGCCAACTTCAGATCCTCTATCCCCTTCTCTCTCTGCCCCTCCTCTGCTGGTGTTCTCTATCTCAAAAATAAATGAATGTTTAAAAAAAAGACATGAAAATAAATGAGGTCTCCTAAGAAGAAGATATAATATCTGAAGAAAGCAGGATTGAAACAGAACTTTAAGTAACACCAACAGACAGAGTGCAAAGGTGTAGAAATAACACACGGTCATAGACATTTATTGCAGCTTTATTCATAATTGCCAAAACATAGACTCAAACAAGATGTCCTTCAATGAGTGCATGGATAAACTGTGGCACAAGCAGATAATGGAACATTGTTCAATGCTAAAAAAAAAAAAAATGAGCTAGTAAGCCATGAAAAGACATGGAGGGAACTTAAATGTACACAACTGAGTGAAAAACCAATCTGAAAAGGCTAATAAATACTGTAGGATTCCAAAGATATGATATTCTGGAAAAGGTAAAACTATGGAGATAGTAAAAAGATCTCTAGTTTCCGGGACCTGAGGTTGGGGGGAGGCATGAAGAGGTGAGGCCCAGAGGATTTTTAGAGCAGTGAAAATACTTTGTGTTTAGTACTATAATAGTGGGTATATATCATTATATATTTGTCAAAACCCATATTACAACACCAAGAGTAAACCCTGTTGTAAACTAAGGACTCAGTGAGAATGGTCTGTCAGTGTAGATTCACTGATTGTGACAAATGTAACACGCTGGTGGGGGAAAGTGATGGGGGGGACATGGGGGGCTGTGCTTGAGTAGGGGCAGGGGATGTATGGGAAATCTTTGTACGTTCTGCTCAATATTGCTATGATGTCAACAGTGCCCTAAACAATAAAGTATATTAAAAGAGAGAAAGTCGTTCTCAATATGAACTGCTTTTCAGTTCTCAAGTGAGATCTAAAGACTGAACATTGTCCTTAAGATCCAACCACAAAGATGCCCCCAGTGACCTTGGCAATCATAATCTCAGCAGAGCAGTGTGGACAAAATTCAGGTTGCAATAGAAGGACATGTGGGATTTTTTTCTAGTGAGAGAAATTTAACATATTTAAATATTAAAAGCCAAAAGAGGAGAGCCCAAGCATATAGTATCAACAATTAACAATATAAAAAAGAGGTTGAAAATCAAGAATTTGAAATACCTTAGTTTAGTGGCCAGTCTCCAAAATGACTACAAATGATCTCCACCTGTGCTGCTCATACCTTTATGTTATTGCCTCCATTTTACTAGGGTTGGCCTAACAAATAAAATGTGACAAAAATGATGTCATGTCACTTCTGAATTAGATTTAAAAAGATACTATGCTTCTGTCTTGACTGCTCTTTTTTGCAGTCTCTCTAGGGGAAACGAGGTTATGAGGAAGCTCAGGTAGCCTGTGGAAAGTTGCATCAAGCAAGGAATTGAGGCCTTCCCACAACCATATGAGTGAACTTAAAAGTAGACCTTTCCCAGTTGAATCTTGATAGAAATGAGTCTCAGCCATTGGTTTACCACAAGCCTGTGATAGCCCCAGAACAAGAACCATGGAGCTAAGCCACTCTTGGATTCCTGCCCTTCAGAAACTGTGAGATCATATGTTTGATGTTTTAACCACATTTTTGGTGATTTGTAACAATAAATAAATTAATACATTGAGAAAGCCAGGCAAAAGGAAAAGGGAACTAGTACTCAGATGAAGATATTAGCTTTAGACAGAAAGATACCACTTCTGGAAGAAGACAAGAAATAGCCTTTTTAGTATGAATGTAAGTAGATGGGTGGGTCTCATCCACTTTGTAGCCCAACTGCTTTCCAGGTTATTTTATAGTGTGAATGTTTCTTCATTATCCTAGAAGCTAGACATTTGTGGAAAGACAGTAGGTTGTTAAGGTATGTTAACCCAGACTTGATGGCTGATAGAAGGATGATGGAGCAAGAGGCTAGTCAAGGACACTATTGACCAAGCAGTAAGAAAAACAAACCATGATGTCTCAGCTGGAAAGACCAAAAAAGTGTTTGATGGAAGCAATTAAGAGATAATGTTAAGAAATGAGTAAAAATTAATAAAATTAATAGCTTGAAGTATAAGCAAATGTGGCCAGTGGGATGTCCAAATTAGTGATTTTAGCAGTGGAACTACTGTAGTTAACGACAAGTACAGGGTGAACATGGCAGTGTGTGACTCAGAGAAAGGTAAGTTCAGTTGATTGACCAAGAAGAGGTCATTGAAAACCGAGGAGTCAGACTGTTCAGCTATGTGGACATGGAATTTTTGCAGGAAGCAGAAAGAATTTAGGTAAAAGAGGCCAGAGGGGGCGCGTGTGTGGCTAAGTCAGTTGGGCGACCGAGATCAGGTCATGATCTCACAGCTTTTGAGTTCAAGCCCCACATCGGGCTCTGTGCTGACATCTCAGAGCCCGGAGCCTACTTCAGATGCTGTGTCTCCCTCTGTTTGTCCCTCCCCTGATCTCTCTCTCTCTCAAAAATAAATAGACATTAAAAAAATAAATAAAAAAAAATAAAGGAGCCCAGAGAGCCAGAGTCTAGAATATCTTAGATCACAGCAATGGGAGGAGGCAGCATTGTACTTCAGATGATGGAACCAAAAATGAGTGACAGATTTAATAAGCACTTCAGAGGAAGGCAGTAGAATTGTGGACTGAAGAAGATGATTCTAAAGCAGCTAGCTTAAGGTAGGTCAGTTATGTAAGGAAGACAGATCTTCAAGAGAGAGCTTCAGGTAAAGTGGAATCGTTGTGCAAATGGTGGTTTTTCTTGGTGAGGAACTTCTTTTTCTCATATGTTTCTAGATCACTGGCCTAAATGGGATAGGCTTCTAGTGTCCAGAAAGGTCTCACACCATCACTAAGAGGTGGGTTTCCCTCTGAGCTCTTGTGTGAACCATTCTACGCACATTTGTGGGAGAACTATGGCTTCAAACAGAAGTTAAAGGAAGTGTTCAATTTAGAGGCTGGATGAAAAGAACACTTTCCACGTTAATCCTGGCTTGTTCCTAGGGAAGATGGCCAACTCCATGTGTGATGACTGGGAAACATTCTGTCTGGGAGGATGAGATTCATTACTAATGATTTGGGGCTTGTAGCAGACATACTCTTTGGCTCTAGATCACTGGAGAGAATGCAAGTCAGGAAAGAGTCAACACACAGCTCAAAAGCAATTATAACCTGTTAGATGTTATCATTCCTGACAATATGTCTACAGTTATTTTGGTTCAAATGAAGAATATTTTAGATTTTCCATGAAAACGTTGTCTGAGGGATGGACATTTGCCTCTTTGCCTATATGTAAGTAATCTGTGGACTAATAAAGCTGATCTCAGGCCGGGAATCATCAGGAAAGAAGGAGAAATGGGCCAAGAAGGCCCTGCCAGTTTTTTAAGTGTTCATCATTTCTATTACCATGTATTAAATTACTAATGGGACAGTGACTTAACACTTGACTTAATGGGCTCTGTTCAGACATAAATTGTAATTCCCAGTTAAATCATATTCTAAATATTGTTATGGTTGCACCGCTTCCTGACTCATATTTATAGGCATGGTTTGTAAGATACATAAAAGCTGGCTTCATTTCTGGTCTCTCTCTCCCCACAGCTTGTCAGTGCTTTGAATACCACCAGCATCCCATAGAGTTGGTTGATAGAATGAATTAATGAATGAACGCAATAGGGGTAGCATAAGAGGGCTGCTGAGGTTGGTCATATCACCTGTTGTTAAAATTTTTATAACAATAAACATTTGTATATCCTTTTATGATGAATCTTTAATTAGTAAACAAAAAGTAATATCTTGGCTATATAATACTTAACACACTTTAATATATCTACATTTGTATCTATCACTTCAAAAACATTTTATTGTGTTTTCAACCAAATTTCTTATAACCGTGATCATGAAAATCTAAAAGAGAAACAGTTTTTGTTCAGGAGAGAAACGGGCTTTGTTTTACCTCATATAATAAATATTGAGAGTAAATGAGCGTTTCTTACAGGAAAAAATATCCATTCTCAAACTTCAATTAATTTTTTCCCTTCTGTATAACCACATGAACACAATAAAGATATGGTTTAAGAAAGGCAGACAATATGTTAAGTATTTTATGCAGTACTTTCTACTCTCTATAAAATAAGAAACCTAATGGCGACCTATAAGGAAGGTTATATTCAAATAAACAGACAATAGCAGAGCAGAGAGAATCAGCCATCCTCCTTAACTAGATGGTAGAGTGGAATCAGCACAAAACCTCCCCTCCCTTCTGACCCTTAAACCACATTTACCCTTTAAAGAACTTTTAAGGGACACCTGGATGGCTCAGTCGATTAAGTGTCTGACTTCAGCTCAAGTCATGATGTAACAGTTGGTGAGTTTGAGCCCTGCATTGGGCTCTGTGCTGGACAGCTCGGAGCCTGAAGCTTGCTTAGGATTCTATGTCTCCCTCTCCTCTTTGTCCCTTTCCCTCTCTCTTTCTCACTCTCTCTCTTTCAAAAATAAACCTTAAAAAACTTAAAATTAATACAAATAAAAGAACTTTTGAAATACAAGGTATTTCGTTCAGAAGCCATACTTAAGGACAAATGCCTGGTTGGAATCCCTGATCTGCTGGGACACCTGGATGGCTCAGTAGGTTAAACGTCTGACTCTTGACTTTGGCTCAGTTCATGAACTCATGGTTTGTGGGTTCGAGCCCCGCATTGGGTTCTGCACTAATAGTGTGGAGCCTGCTTGGGATTCTCTTTCTCTCCTCTCTCTGCCTCTCTCTCTCTCTCTCTCTCTCTCAAAATAAATAAATAAATAAATAAATACATAAACTTCAACAAAAAGTGAAAATTTAAAAAAAAAAAGAAAAAGAATCCCTGATCTCCCAATGAAGCCTTGGGATGGTTCCCTTTGGGATGATTTTATAAGCTCTAGTGATGGACGTTCACCCTAGACTATATTCTTTCTACCACCATATATATCACATCTAGAGAATCAAGGATTCCATGCCAACAAAAGAAAGAATGCATACTCCCTTAATCTTGTTAATATTGACCTTTATTTATGCTAGATTGTGCACCCCAGGAAGAACTTTTGCATCTACCCAATTTAAAATGACCAAAAGATGAGATAGTCTTGAAGATCAGAATTCATGGATCTTTATTTTGGGGGAATATCAGTAAATTTTCAGGGCAAATGACTTCAAATTAAGCAGAAATACTAATTCCATGTGTTACGTTCACCAAAGCTCCAAAGAAACGTTTCCCCTAGGATCAGGGAAGGATATTTTAGCAGACCATTAAATTTCTGACTCTGGGTTTGTATTTATGACCAGCACTATGTTTTCTTTTAACTATACTCTTATTCAAAAACAAAAGTACAAGCATTGAGGGAAAAATCATCAAATGTCTTCAAAGTTACTTTGGCTTATGGGCAGACTTGTGGGAAATTTTTTTTACCAGAATTAGTTTTCCCACTCCTACTAATGATATGGTCCTCTGTGCAGATTTTTGAAAGAATGGAGTTGTTGTGTGGTCCATTAGAGGAATGTGTTGATACATAAGAAAAAAAGGTTTTAGGGATCAACATTTTAATTAGAAGTGTCTACATTCACATGGAAATTATTTCCTGAGTTAAAAATTTTGAAAGCCAGATTGGCCATTCAAAATTTTATGTCTCAGTTTCTTAGAAAAGCTCCTTTATTTTCAAATTCACAAGCCAACACAAGTAGAATGAAGCTATTTATTGCCTGGATGACACAATCAAAATAACAATGAACTCTTTTTTCCAATGCAAGTCGAAAAACAATTGATATTGTTAAAAAATATTGAAATATTGAAAAGAAACTTTTAAATGGATAAAATGTGTTAGAACTGAAGAAAGACCGATCTCCAAAATAAGATTGATTGAAATGTTGAGTTTGTGAATTCTACCATGAAGTTGTACGGAGTCCACAGTGAGCTCTTCTTTAAATCCTTTGAACTTTTGTATGTCAGTATCCTCAAATATACAGTGTTAACTTATGCAAGACATAATGGTGTTGATTTTCAATTGTATTAGGTACAAATGCATTAATCCATTTGTTCTTCTCAGGTGTCCTGTGATATACATGGAATCTTAATAAAATTTTAAGTAAGGAAACTGAGAACCAGAGATGAAAAGGAATTTCCCAATAAAGCATACAGAAAGTAGCAAAGCTTGGAGGCAACCAAGATATCCTGACTTAAAGTCCAGCATTCTTCTCATTAAAGTAGACTGCAGAATTTTTAAGATTTAATATTATCTATTGTGCATTCTACATAAAACTGTCTTAGACTGTATGCCCACTACCAGCTATCAGTTGTTATTTTTAGCAGTTATTACTTGTTATCTTTATTTCTTTAATAATAAAACATGAGAAATGCAGTGATTGAAAAATGCATAGATAAGTATAAAAATACTAATATTTGATATTTATTTCAATACTCTCTACCAAAATAAATAGGATTTTAATTTTAAGATTTAACTTTAATTTTCCCCAGGCAGAAGACTAAAAACTGCTGGGAAAGTGATACCAGTGTATTTTTCTTTGTCTCACATCATTCTCAGATAGAGTCAAATATAACTCAGTGACCAAAGGAAGAGGCCGCAGCGGCACAAGAGGAAGAATTCAGCATCATGTTTGGATTTAATAATCAAACATGACTAATGAGGATCCATAAGTGCATAAAGAAGTCGACAATTTGTAAGTTTCCATTTTTAGTCGGTTCCTTCAAGAAATAATTCACAGTAACACAGTGACTTTATTTTAGAGCATTGTAAAACTGGGTGTGTGGAAATAAGAAAGGAAGGATAATCAGAGATTGGTATGGAGATGGCATTTATGAAATGATGAAATCCAAACAAAATAAACAAGCTGTCAAAAACAGACTCAGCACCTCACACCTGATAAAACACCATTGTTTTGGGTCTAAGATCATGCCAACTTTGTATATCATTAAATATGCTGTATCAGAGTGCTATATATATATTTACTTACTGTTTCTATAGAAACTCAGTAGACTGAAGAATAAGGGAACCTTGAGCAAGACGATGAACATGATTTTAAAACTTGCAATGGCCTGAATGTAGTCAGAACTTGATGTGTTACAGGTCCAGACTCAGCACCAAATAAACAAAGTGAGTGTTCTGGCATTTTTAAACTAAGTAGTGTAGCTCATTGACTGGCCATTGGGGGAGACTAGTTGTTTTCTATCTTCTTCATAGACCATATTATTTTCTCCTAAAATAGAAGATTTTGAGAATTCCCCAACTGGCAACAAGTTGAAAGCTTTATATTTTCTTTTGGCTTATGACAGTTGTACTCCAACTTAGAAGACAGAGAGCCATGCCTCCACGTCATTCTTGCCTACAGTGTCACTTGGCAAAAGGCAGGGAAACTGTCCTTGCCCAGCATCACTGACACGGAAATACAAAGAGGGGGCAGGAATGCTGAGGAAGTATCATTCTTGAGACTCAGGCACAAAAGCTTAGCTACGATTGAGACGCAACCCTGTCCCGCCGAGAGGTTTTCACAAATAACAGTAGTTCATCATTTATGGAGGGACGAGAGAATCCTCTGTGGCACAGGTGTACACAGCCTACGGAAAGCCAAATGTGGAGCAGGACTTTTAAAACAATCTCTTTGGCAGCCTTCCCTTTAAAATAAACATAAGGCAGTGACAGTGTTCCATGGAAGGTCTCTGAGCCTATGGTGCACCGAAGGTAACCAGATCGACGGCAAAACCCAAACTCAGGTCAATTATTGACTATATTGACTCAATCTTACACAATAAAGGTCTTACAGAAGAAGAGTCATGCCCATTTCTGAGTGTAAATACTCTACCACAGTCTCTCCCCTGCTCTTCTGCCAAAATGTCTGGCATTCAATCAACAACTATAAGGCACTCAAAAAAAAAAAAAGTGAGAATACCAGAATGACCCACTGATAAGAGATAAAACCATTAACCAGACCAGATTTAGAGGTGGAAGCTATCAGATAAGGATTTGAAAATAACTCTATTGGTTTGTTAAGGATCCTACATAAAATACAAATAGCACTGTATTAGTAGCAGCTCTCCAGAGAAACAGAAACAATAAGATGTGTGTGTGTGTGTGTGTGTGTGTGTGTGTGTGTATGTGTGTGTGTGTTGAGCGATTTTAAGAAATTGGCTCATGCAATTTTGTGAGCTGGCAAATCCAAAATCAGCAGGGTGGACGAAGAGCCTGGAAATTCTGGCAGTAATCAAAGTTCTAGTCTTGAGTACAAAGGCAGTCTGGAAGCAGAATTTCTTCCTCTTCAGGAGACTTCAATCCTTTCTCTTAAAGCTTTCAACTGATTGGATAAGGCCCACCCACATCATGGAAGGTAATCTACTTTATTTAAATCTATTGCTTTACAGGTTAATCACTTCTAAAAAATACCTTCACAACAACATCTAGACTAGCATTTAACCAAACACTGGGGTACCTAGATGAGTTGACACAGAAACGTGACCATCACAACTAGTAAATTTGATTAATTGCTAAAAAAGAAGTGTGGACTACAAGGAAAGTAAGAAACTTCTGGAGCTTCAGTCTAAGGCGGTCTCCATCCATTCTTGGTCTTTCACGTCAGGAATTGTACCAATTTTTTTTAAGAATCTGAATAAGATTCTTTCATGGCCCTGGCAAATGAAGTTGAAAAGTAGCCATTATGAAAGCCTCCCAGAACCTTCTCCATAGTCTCCATGTAAAAGACTTCACTAGAGGGCAATACTGAAATCTTATCCTATCCAGGGGAGGAGAACATCTCCCTACTCCAGCCTACATCAGCCTTTTTGTTTTATTTGAGGGTGCGTGTGTGCAGTAGGGGTAGGGTGGGGCAGCAATATAAAACATAGTTAGCAGGGGACCGGGCTTCAAGGAACTGGATTAGGACTCTTGCAGCCAGGGAAAGGTGTAAAACATAGAAGGAGATAAAAACAAAATCAAAAACAAAACAAAACAAAGCTACATCGCTAAAGGAGGGATACAAACACTTGCGAAAGCTATACCTCTGAAACACAGGTCCACTAGAAAACTAAAAGTTAATCAGAAGATGATGGGACTCTTTTCCTTTCCCACTCTCTCCCACCACACCAAAACTCCAGTATAACAACACAGGAATAGAGTGGAGAGATCTTTACAACATAGACTCTTAGAGGAACAGTATGGCAAGAAGCCCCAAAGGTAAGAAGACAAAGAAAAACAAGGACATTTCAGGAATCTGAAACCTCAGGTACTTTACAATAAAAACATTAACCACAGCCCAGCTCCTACCTGGATTAATATAAATCCTCACAAGAAAGGGATGCTTACCTCAGAAACTGTACTCACACATGTTTCAACGAAACATTCAAGAAAAAGTGCAATTTGAAGGGACAGAGCAATCATCAGAACTGCACTCATGTATGACACAGATGCTGGAATTATCAGACAAGGAATTGAAAATAACTTAATTAATACAAGAAGGGAGCTAATGGAGCAAGACCAAATGGGTAATGTCAGCAATAAGATGGAAACTGTAAGGAAAAAGAAACATCCCAATGGTGACATTAGAAATAAAAGCATTGTAACAGACATGAAGATTTGTCACAGCTCAGGAGAGAATCAAGGGGATTAAAAATGAGTCAATAAAAACTTCCCAAATTTAAATGCAAAGAGAAAAAACAGATAAGAGTAAGAAAGAACAGAACATCTCAAAAGTGTGGGACAATAGCAAAAGTTAAAACAATTCACATATTAGAATAATAGGAGAAGAAAGAGTGGACGGGGTGAAAGAAATATTTGAAGAAATAATAGCTGAGAAATATCCAAAATAAAGACAGGCACCAAACCACAGATGCAGAAAGCTCAGACCATACTAAGGCATATCATGCTCAAATAAAAGAAAATCAAAGACAAAGAGAAAATCCTGAAGGAAATCAGAGGGGCTAAAAATCCACTCTTACCTAGAGAAACAAAAATAGGAATACAGCTGATTTCTCATCAGAAACCATGTGAGAAAGACCAGAGTGGATGAAATCTTCAAATTGTGCAAGAAATTGCTGATCTAGAATTCCCCATCCAGTGAAATTAACCTTCAAAAATTAAGGAGAAATAAAGATTTTCTCAGACAAACCAAAACTACAGATCATCATTTTAAGTGAACATATTTATGGACGTTCTTTGGGCAAAAGAAAAATGTTGGAGGTCAGAAACTTGGATCTCCAACAAAAAAGAATGTTTGAGAAGAACAAAATGAAAATAAAATGTAACTGTTCTCTTTTTCTTACTCTTAATTCATACAAAAATAACTGTTAAAAGAATATAGCAGCACTGTATCTGGTGATTCTATCACATGTGTATGTGAAGTGAATGGTGGCTATGTCACAGGGATGAGAGGAAGGATTTGGGGAGTGTATCTACACTACACCTGAAACAGTATAGTGGCATTTGAAAGTAGACTCTCATTATTTTAAAAATGTGCATTTTAGGGGCGCCTGGGTGGCTCCGTTGGTTGAACGTCCGACTTTAGCTCAGATCATGATCTCAACGGTTTGTGAGTTCGAGCCCTGCATTGGACTCTGTGCTGACAGCTTGGAGCCTGGAGCCTGTTTGGGAGTCTGTGTTTCCCACTCTCTCTGCTCCTCCCCTGCTCCTGCTCTGTCTCTCTCTACCTCAAAAATAAATAAACATTAAAAATTTCTTTAAAAAATTAAGAACTGCCTTTGTTGCATCCCATAGGTTTAAAAAATGTACCTTTCCAAGCTAAGAGAAACAACCAAATATTTTTTACAAGTTTTAACCAAATGGAATGAGAAACAATGTATCACAGGACCAAGACGCTTTGAGAAATAAGCAAGAGGATCCCAAAGAGACACAAAGGAAAGTACTTCTAATAAGCAAACTGCTTACAACCCAAGATAAAATCTTGAAGTCAGTCAGAGAGAAAGGCACATTACACGTGGAGGAAGAAGACAAAGATGAGAGAAACTTCTCGACAGAAACTACAAGCCAGAAGACCACAAAGAGACATCTTTCAAGTACTCAAATCAGGGGCTCCTTGGTGACTCAATTGGTTGAGTGTCCAGCTTCGGCTCAAGTCATGATCTCACGGTTCATGGGTTTGAGCCCCATGTCAGGCTCTGTGCTAACAGCTAGCTCAGAGCCTGAAGCCTGCTTCTGATTCTGTGTTTCCCTCTCTCTCTGACCCTCCCCTGCTCACGTTGTCTCTCTCTGTCTCTCAAAAATAAATTTAAAAAAACATTTAAAAAAATTAAAAAAAATAAAGTACTCAAATCAAATTATTACCTGGAATCCTAGTCTTTGAAATTATCTTGCAAAAATGAAAGCTGAATAAAATATTGGACAATCAAAAGCTGAAAAAATTTATTGTCAGCAGCCTTGCAATGCAAGAAAGGTTGAAAGAAATTATTTGGATAGAAGCAAAATGATATAAAGTAAAAGCTGGCTCTACATAAAGGAATGAAGATCTCCAGAAACTAAAATTATGGGTAAATTTAAAAGCCATGAGATTTGTTATTTTTAATCCTTTTAAAATATTATTGTCTTAAGCAAGGAAAAAATTACAATGTACTGTGAGGTTTAAAACATTTGCAGAAGTAAAATATATAATGATAGGAAAATAATAATTGAGGAAAATGGAATTACATTGTTGTAAGATTCTTATATTATAACAGAGTTTATTGTTATTAGATGGCAGCCTCAGGTATGTTAAAGATGTATGTTATAAACTCGAGGGCAATCATAAAAAATAAAATAAAATGAGGAATTATAACAAGTAAGACATAGTAGAGATAAAAATAGACTCATAAAGATATTCTAAAATTCTGAAAGAGGCAAAGAAGGAAATAGTTCCAAAACGGATTAGACAAAAAGAAAATAAATAGCAAGATGGTAAAATTAAACCATATAAATAATTGCATTAAATGCGTATGATTTAGGCATTCTAGTTAAAGTAAAAAATTACCAGATTGTGTAAAAGCAAGAGCCATCCATGAGCTGGTATTTTAAATATATGTTTTAAATTCATAGATATGATAAAAATTTAAAAGATGGTAAAATAACATTTACTAATGGTTCTCTTATCCATTAATAATCTACCAGCAAAATTAAAGTAAAATGGTTCTATTATTCATGTTTTTCAATCAATAATCTGAGATGTTTTGAAATGATTAAATAACAGAATAAGATTGTGCATTTAATCAACTTACAGTTTTAAAAATCCAATTAGATTTGTCAAATATTCTTTACTTATATGATCAATGGGAAAAATATCTCCCCTTAGACTTCTAAGTAAAAGAATCTAAATAGGGTTTAGTTCACAGACTTTCATAAATGAAAATAAGTTCTTGAAATCCCAAGGACTTTGGGACATAAAAAAGGTAAACTGAGCCATTGGATAGGATTCACAGGAGTGCAAACATTTTTATGCTGTAAGTTAGTATTATTTTCCTCATGTAGAGAGAAATGTTAATAACAGCCATTAGAATACCTTAGGTTTATCTGTATTTATCGATATTATCCCATTTTTTAGTGTCTTTCTTTAGAGCTATTGATATGTGCCTAATTCAGCTATGCATTTATCCTCATGTGAGGAATCCAAGAGTGTCTGGGATACACCTGGCCGGGACCTGAAGGGTTGTTGAGGAAGTGTCGTAGCAGCTTGACACCGCTAAGAACAGTGATGTACCAAGTACAAACCCCAGTCATTATTTATAATTACATTTGCCATCATATATAACTCAGGTGTCTCAAAGGACCACCAAACTCCATGCGAACAAAACTTAGTTCATCTTTCCCAGAATCCCTTCTTATTTGGTAAGTTTAGTGACTGTTCTGGCCATCTTGTCACCTACACTAAGAAACTTCTCACTTCCTTTTCTTCCAGGTGCTTTATCCAAACAGTCATCAAGTTTCATAGACTTGACTTTGTACTTAATGATTTGGGTGTCCCCCGCTGCATCACTACTACGATTTACCTGATTATTTGTCACCAACGTCACTGCAACATTTCCCTGACTTGTTCTTTTAGTTGCTATTGTTAACTCCGTCCTCAACACAGTTCCTGAATAAAGGGATATCATGCTTTTGCTTAAAATTCTTCAAAATTTCCCCAAGATCTACAGGAGAAACGTTAGCAAGTTTCCTTGCCCCCAAGGCCCTGCATGTTTTAGGTCCCGTTTTTCTCTTCAGCTTCACCTCCTGTCACTCCTTGACCCAAACATATGTTTCAGAAACACATATTGCTTGTGTCTACACACACACACACACACACACACACACACACACTTTTCTTCATTTTATCTTTGTGTCTATGCCTTTGTTCTAACCCCATTCCCTGGAATAAATAATCAATCATCATCCATCATATCTACCATGTTATAAACTGATCAGATATAATGATCCTTATAATGATCCTTCTTACAATGATCTCCTTATTAGAAGACAAGCACTTTCAGGGCCAAAACTCTGTATTCGTCTCTTTTAGCCACAGCATTTATTTCAGTGCCCGACACATAGTAAACACTCAATAACTGTTTGTTAAATATTTTAATTTATAGGAGACAGGGTTTTTATTACTTAGACAAGTGCATGTGATAATAACCACATTGTTTTCATTATGTCAATTTAAAAACACATCTGCAAATTCTTTGAAATTCCTTCCAGAGGGATGTGGTCTGTGCCTCCACTGCTTGAATCTTGGCAGGGTTTTGTCACTGTTTCAGCCAATAGGGTATAGCAGAAGTGCTGCTCTGTGACTTGAAATGCTAAAGAACTAAAGACACAGCTTCTCCTTTGCTTTACTGGCAGGGTTGCCCTCAGAGTCTACATTGGCCAAGTAAGCAGTTTGACAGCCCTGAGGCTACCATGCTATTGGAAAGCCAAACCCAGCCCATGTGGAGACCATATGGATGAGCTCTGAGAGTACATCAACAGAGAAGAAGAGATACTCAGACAGCCCCCAACCGTCCCAACCCGACCCCCGTCACCTTGGTGACAGCTGTTTCGTCTCCAACTGCATTAGAGACCTTGAGGCACAAATGATTGCCTGACCCCTCCAAAAATCCCTTCTAAGATTTCTGACCTGCAGAGATCATGAGAGATAAAAATGATTGCTCTGTGTTAGGCCACTAAGCTTTTAGATGATGTGTTATATATGGTAATAGAAAATTGGAACATTCAGGGATGCCTGGGTGGCTCAGTTGGTTAAGGGTCCGACTTCAGTTCAGGTCATGATCTCATGGTCTGTGAGTTCAAGCCCTGTGTTGGGCTCTGTGCTGACAGCTCAGAGCCTGGAACCTGATTCAGTTTCTGTGTCTTCCTCACTCTCTGCTTGTGCTCTGTCTCTCTTTCTCTATCAAAAATGAATAAATGTTTTAAAAAAAGAAAATTGGAACATTCATTTTAAAGAGTAATTAAAGATAATGGATTATAAGCTTTGGAATTAATTACTCTTTTAAGAGTAAATAATATTAAATAAATAAAGCATTTTCATTTTAAGCACTACTACTACTACTACTACTACTACTACTACTACACACACACACAAATGTGGTTTCAGGAGAAATGAAAATACTATACACCAATGATATCATGTTCTACAATTCTGGAAACATATTTTTTTGTAAAAGAGAGAGATATACTTTATTCAATTTTAAACTTTTTGTTTCCAAAAAAGGATATGGTATATCATCCTTTGGGTGACTTGGGTTACTCTTGTTGCTACTAGTCTGTGGCAATCAGAAATGAAGGAGAACATTGTCTTATTCTTCTAACATGTTTCTGGACTGTGACTCAATGAAAAGTTTGGTATACAATACAGTGGTATGAGGAGAAATATTCTTGATTCCAAGCAGACCTCTACAGAGACAGAAGGAGGCAGGGTGAGAAATCAGTGACCCAAGACAAACTTTGTAACCTGTATCCATAAGACATATCAAGAAATTGTTTCCAAGTTTAAGGATGAATGGCTAGTTCCTCAGAATCCTGGAAGATTAGTACTAGGATATAAGGCAGATTCAGTATAGGAGTAACCTAATAATCAGCAGACCTTAAAGAAAATACATATAATATGAATTCATGTATCATTAAGACCTGGGAGACTACCTGAAACAACTCCAATTATAGGTCTTTCCTCAACCTCCTTGATATCACAATTCTCCAGGATCTGAAGGTCAAAATTCCAGAAGTTTTTATCTCTTTGATTGCAATGTCAGCTAACAATAGTTATCTAAAAGTTGAGGTCTCTTACTATCCTAATAATTCTGATTTTTTGTGTGTCTAAGTCCACCATATGTTACAAGTAATAAATGACAGTGTAAAGCACTGTTTTCTAGAGGAAAACACACTGATAGGAAGAGCTACAAAAGAGAGAGGATGGGACACAAATGCAAAGAAAGAAACAGTGGAAAGTAAACACTGAACTTTGACAGTATAGTAAGATGGGTAGAAGCAAACTTTGAGGTTTCTATTCACGTATGGCACAGCCCGTTAATTATTCTGAGAACAAATGTAGAACCGAGTTCGACATGGAAACATGAGGATGGGTAACTCAGGGCCAAAGCTAAATATGTCCCTCAGCATGAGAGATGGGGATTACAGTCTATTTCAGATGAGTTCAAGGAAGTGAAGTCACTCTCAGTTTTATTCCAGACAAATTTCTAGTTTGGAAATTCCTCTTCCTTAACGTCATCCACCTTAGGCCAGGTGGTGACGTACAGCACCAGGACAATGCCAGGCAATGGAAACCAGAGCTGGGAAAATGTGGCATAAACCCAGTGAGTATGGGAGGTTAATCCCACAGTCTGAGGTCTGGGGCTAGATACTCCTAGAGAATCAGGGCAGAGGGAGAAATGGAGAACCAGCTGTTTCCAAATGATCTGGCAATTTGTAACAATTTTGTTAAGTCTTTTCCTACTTTTATAGAAATTCAAGTCTATTTCTAAGTTCTTCGGCTTAGTAAAGCAAAAGTTACTCACATTCTGTGAGGTTGACCTCTTTGCTTCCAAAGAGTGTAAGGCATGTTTTGGATGGTATGTTGCCTAGCAAGCTTTCTTCACCTCTTTCGTCCTGCTCCTTTCAAAATGTTTTCTCCAGTTCCACCTGGTTCTGGTGGATCTTCCCAGACTATTTCCACCCTCCTGCCATAGGGTAGGCCCCTGCTGCCTTGGTTGCTTCTTTATAGATAAACAAGTAATCTATAGAGGGACAATTCTCTGGGATTGATTAATAGATACAGAGATTCTGACCTCCATTTTCTGCTGGAGTTGCCAAGCTGGTAGAATGTGACTTTGGGTTTGCTGGTGGTTGTTCTGCCTGCCATGCAGACAGAACTCCAGAGGGAACAGAGTCAAATCAAGTCAAAGAATAGAGATAGTGTCTGAATGGCTTTGCTTGAGCCTCTTGAGCCAACCCTCTTGAAGAACTAGCTTCAGGCTTCCCAGATACTGATCCAGTACATTTCATTTTTCCTTTTTATTTGGGCTACTTTAAATTTCTTAAATGACCAGCAAGAAAAACAGAACCAAAAACTGCAACTTGAAATGCCGATTACAGAAAGCGAGCTAGGGCTGAGTAAAGTCCCAACGTTTCTCAAAAGTGGTGCTACTGGGGCGACACATTATATTCAACTGATGTTCTGGATGATGGATCTGGACCTCAAAATAACAGTAAAAACAGCCTTCTAAGAAGATATAAACACATCATTTCTGTGTTTTTAGAAAGCAAGTTGCCATTTTAGTCATCATTGTACATCCTAGCCCAGCTTAGTTTCTGTCCCATAAGATTCCTCATGGTTGAATTTAAACATATATATAATCTATTTTAGAAATATTATGATCAAAGATAGCTAAATTAAACTTTTCATGTGTGATGGGTAACATTTCAGCTATGCATTGGACTTCACTACTTGGGGATGATGTGTTAATATCTCATGATAACACATCTTAGTTCAGTTCTTTGAAATAATTAATCCAGCTCTACGTCTTAAAAGATGGGATTAATAAAACAATAGACATTGACATCCAGATGCTGGACTTCTTTCTCCATCGGACTTATTTAATATAAAATGGCTTTGTATAACACATAAATATATAATTTTCTTTAAAACATCACAGTAATATAATAAAAAAGGACCTAGGTAACAAAATATTTGCCCAAGATTATGTATTTATATACATACAAAATAGCATCATAAAATGTAAAGCTACTGTAAAAATATTTCTTGTTAATTCCCTACAATGTTTTCTACCTATAGTATTTGAAGAGGTAGTGAGAACTCAGAAGTTCTAGGAGAGTTTTTTGTGCTAAAATACTTTTATAGACCTTAGAAAGAAAATTAGAAGGACTAGAGAAATAGAAAGGATGGTAAACTCAACAAAGATTAGACATTTAAATGGTTGACCAACCTGTGTTTAACTAGACTAAATTATAAATAGTAGTATTTATGACCATCTGGGTCATTGAATTGAATTGAATTGAATTGAATTGAAATTGAAAATTTTCAATTACATTGAATTGAAAAAAAAGATTATTAGCAAAAAACAATTATCAATGTTGGTTTAAAAGGAATAAAGAAACTTTGTTTTATCCATGTTTTTCTAATTATAGGTCACTAACATATTCTACTCTTTAAATAATTGGCCACACAGTCTTCTGATTCAATTTATTATTCTGTCAAGTAAATTTCTTCCTCATTCTTAAAAGCATATTGTGGAAATCATTTGAAGCTTTAAAATGCATAAAAATAAATCCATTAAGAACTAAGGATAAAGTGGATTTCCCTTTGTAGTTTCTTTTCTATATGATAATGCCACTAGAAAAGCTATACAATTAGATAATAATTATTTACATCTGTGGTCCTCTGGATTGCACAAAGTCATTTTACATATTTTGCTTTGCATTTCTCAAGTAGCTTTGTGCAAGTGGGAAGAGTTTCTATGTGCCAGATAACAGATAACTAAAACTAGCTGAATAATTAGGCTTTATTTCTTCCCCCTACTTCACAGGGGAATTATAATGGGCTTTAAAGCAACAAACAATATTATTAATTTTATATACAATAGTGAGTTGACTACTGCAGTATAAGTAGAAATGAATAAAACCCATTTTATGGTTTCAGAGCCTACAATCTGGAAGGGGACACAGGGTAAATACATGGACAGGAAACTACATGAAAAATGCAAACTCTTGAGGTTTTGGAGTTGAGCAAAATATGGTGTTTGAAAAGTTCATAAAAAGATATATTTGAATTAGGTCTTTAAAATAGGTCATATTGTTTTCTTTAATAATAATAAAAAAGAAAAATACAAAAGTTAATGCCCTTCTGTCCAAGTATACAGTTTGGTCTCATGAGAAGATTCTGGGAAGTGGGCAGGGCTGGTTAGTAAGTTGTAGACCAGAAACAGAGGACTAACTGCATGGAAATTCTCAAGTCTCTTTCTTGGTTTGCACTCCAGGGAGGACAAGTTGGGCACTTGGAGAACTGGGACAGCATCCTTTTGCTATACAGCCTGTTTTCTGTCACTCAGTTTTGTATATGCTTTGAGGACGAATGTAACTATTCTAGATACACAAGTCCTTGTGCTCCAAATCCAGCTCCCATAACAAACTGAGAGATCTCAGAAATACTTGGTCTTTTACCAGCTCCATGATTAGTTACCTTTGGCATTAGAGATTCCTGTATCCCTAAAGAAAATGTATCGTACATACATGTAAAAAGGTACTACTAAGGTTTATACTGGTAGATTTCTTTTCCTGATTGGAATGAATAGAAAGTTGTTTTGTTCTTCTCTAAAATATTCTGTGCTTTTCAGCTTCAGAAGACAAAAGAATTCCAGGGAGTGGCTTGCTTGCTGTTGTGTTCACCTCTTAAAGATTGATTGAAATACAGAATCCAGGTGAGTTTCTTCCTTTGATTGGATCCCATCCTTTCCCATATATTGTGACAACTCTCAGTGGTCTCCAGTTTTAACTAGTTAGATGTGGAGCTTTTGAAGACAAAGTCCTAGGTTCACTTCCACCGAAGTCCAGTTGGCCCCCCTCTGCTTCAGGTATTGCTGATACCTGAACCCACAGTTTGGTTAGTTCTTTCACAAAACTTGGAAGGGGATTTTCTATTACAAATGTGAATGTGGATATTCATCACACCTGTAGGCTGATAACACTGTGCTAGAAGTTGTGGTCCTGTGACTTGGTAACAGTACACTAATCACAAATTCAGGGATAATATAGAGCAAGGTTTGAGTCCCACAGTTACCCCATCATGTAACTTTGGGTTACATAAAATCCTTGGAATTAGTTAAAGTCTCTGAATCTTAAGCAGTAACAAATGTCAACTGGTTTATGGTCATCTGCATAGATGTCTCAAACTCAAGTTTGAAAAACCAAACTATGTCCTCCTACCACGTCACGTCTAACCCCACTTCTATTTCCCATATTGATGGCCAAGAACCATGCTTGATCCTGTTACCCAAGTTAGGAATCTAAGAGTTTCACCTTTGCTTCTTTGTTTAATTAATAATAACATTTAAAAATAGAACCTAAATTTTTTCGTATATCCCCTTGTCTCATCCTGATTCCCTCTTCCTTAGTCCCATCCTTTCTATTTCTTGCTTTAATTATTGTAACAAACACCTCACTGTGTCCCTATCTGTAGACTCATGCCCCCTCTTTCATACTATCCACAAAATTTCCTCTATATGACCAGCAGAGTGGTGTCTCCAAGAGGCATATCTGATCACATAACCTTCAGGCTCACTATTTTCCAATACTCATGCAGGTCTTACAGGGTTACAACTCAAACCCCTCTTGCTCTGCCTTCTAGAAGCATCATATGCCACATCAAATACTCCCCCTTAATATGTTTCTCTCTCCTGTCTTCACAATTGTCCTTGCCATTGCCTCAGCTCTTCCCTGTATCTGGAGATCCCTCTCCCTATGGCCACCTGGGAAACTGCTATTCACTCTGATTCTCAGTTTAGATGTCCCTCTCATGTGCTAGATCTTCTGCCACTCATTGGGTAAACTAAGGGAAGTTTCCTCAAAATCTCTCCACACCTTGTACAAATCATCTATTGTAATGATGTCTTTTGTTTCTTCCTAGCACATTCCCAGACTGTTGCCTCTTGATCACCGTATTTCCCTAGTATTTAGAATAGTTCCTGGTACATAGTGGCCACTGGGTAGATATGTATAACAAATAAATTAAAGTATTAATCCTAAATGTAGTGACCTTTAGTCTAAAGAGCACCTGATGGCTTAGCTGTGCATCTGGGTCATAAGAACAATAGATGATCAATGATCAGCAAGAGCAACTCAGAGCTAAAGAGAAAGGAAGGGTGGCGATGAGCTAGAAAGTAATGGGGGGACTGCGTGCTGAGTGGGAGAAAGGCCAAGGTAGGAACCCTCAGAATCAGGATGGGTGAAGGAGGTGGTTCAGGAGAAACACGTTTCAGTTGTTTCCTGTGGAGTTAGTTCTATTCTGTGTGGTCATTTGGTAATGTTCCCCAGCTCTTCCATCATGATAACCATAAATCATGTATGTGTGTACATGAAGGGGTGTGTGTGTGTGTGTGTGTGTGTGTGTGTATTTGTGATTGTGAAGAGACAGGCAGAGAAATACAGAGATAGATATGGAGATAGAAGTAGAGGTAGCGACAGCCAGATATAGAGATAGATAGAGAATGAAAAAATCTTTGTGTGCCTTTGAAAATAAGTGGTGCTGTGTTTTATGTTGGGTGGATGTGCTATAGCACCTCGACCATGATTTCACACTCATGTATCCAAGCAGCTGTAGAAACCTTGTGAATTCCTGGAGAAACCTTGGACATTGGCTTTGGAGTTAAGGGTTTGGTTCATCTCACCTTAGGAGTGAAGGATAAGGAAGCTCCTCATGTGAGTGACAGTGGAGACAGAAGACTCATGAAAAATGTCCATTTCGGGTTCTAATAAACACAACTTCCTACCTTGTTCTGAATATCTGAATATTTCTACCCAAACCCATAGAGCCATCCTGAAAACATATTCCTTGATGGATTAAGTTACTTCTTTATACATTCCTGCACTGCAAGTAATTCAGTAGTCTTGTCTCTTATAGAATGTCAGTCCTGTATTTCTACCTCCCTGAGAATCACTGCTTTAGAAAACACACATCATGGTGCATCACCTCCCATTACCTTAGAGACTGGCTCTTGAGGACTATTTTTATGGAGCCTCCCAGGTTTTCATTAGCTCACATGACTTGTGGTGCTGTACTTGTATGGGGACCCTTGGGGAGCTTTATTACCCATTATATTACGGCACTGCACGGGCCAGGTAGCTCCATCATTAGGCTGAAAGAAACAATAAGCACCACACTCTCGGGCACAGCTTGGGCAGTGCCATCAGATCAGAGGGGCGTTGCAAGCTCAGAGATGGCACTTAATGGGCCACAAAGTGCGGTGGGTCTGCTAACTTCAACCAAGCCTCAGCTCTCCTTCCTTCTTTTAGAGGATAGGAAGAAAATTATGTGTAACTGAGCATCATTTAGATATTCACTGGGTAGATGGGTTTACTGAAATTACTATTCCCAGGCTTCTGTACTTATATTTCCTCTTCTAAAGAAAGAAAGAAAGAAGCATGGTGTTTTAGCTGTTTTAATTAACTAATCTATTTTTAAAAGAAATTTTGTAACCATCCTTGCAAAATCATTTTGTTCTGTTCCTATTCTGTGTCCATAAAAGTTCACAAATTCAATTAAATGTTTTCTGCTGACATTAGTTCTTTGTGCTGCTCTGACTTCCTCTCTGCCTTCTAGACTAGTAACAGGGCCACCAGGTACATGCTGTAGTTAATTCATGGTTATTATTAGGGTTTTCTTTCACCAGGGTGCAGATTGATAAGAGCTATATTCCCTTTAATCAAGCATCCTGGAACTAAAAATACATCACCCTCTTGCAATTCTCCCAAACCTGATACACTGAGGTGCTCATAAACTTTGATGTACAAAGCTATTTGACAATATTTTCTCCTTGTCCTAATATTTCTACCTGAACTAGAAGTGTTTTCTTGATTTAATTTATTGTAATAAATGTTTATATGTCGCTGAGAGACACTCCTAATATCAGTGACCACAAGGCTCTAGAGAATCAGGCATTTCTTTAGACAGTTCAGTTTTGAAGCTTAATCAACCCTTCATAATTACTTACTCAGGGACCTTTATCTTTACACAAATTTTCTCATCTCACTGCACCTTGGTTATCCATCCCAAATCGGAAAGCCTCAAACTTGCTTATTTTTAATTACTTCCTCATATTGTGGCTCTCCCTGGGCCTAGTACATCAGTGTTACCATATTATAAATAGACACAGAAGAAAGATTTGAGTAAATTGAGAGACAAATCATGTTTGTGAATGTGGAGGGTAAATGCTGTCAAGATGTCAATTTCTCACAGATTTATTGATAAATTTAATATCAATCCAATTAAACTTTTTAAAAATGATTTTTTAAGGACTTGAGAATCTCTAAGTTGATATGGAAATATCAGATTGTGGCTTGGTAAGAAGACTCATGTCCTTAAAAAAAAGTGATAAGAAGAGGCTTGTGTTTTGTACATATTAATATATAACATAAAGTTAGAAAAACAAAACAGTACTGAGGCAAGAGAGACAGGATAAGAGAGGAAAAGAGTTAATCAAACCCTTCTCTGCAATAAATAGTATTTGATAAATACAGTCACACAAATAAATGAAGGTTTAAGAGATGCTGGGACAATTGGTCATATTTTTGGAAAAATAAAATTAGGTTCCCAACTCTTATCTTACAATAACATAAAGTGTATATGGAATAAAAAGTGTACAAATATAAAACATAAAGAAATTAGAGGGGAATGTAAGCAAATGGTAAGGGGACTCTTTCTAAGCAAAAGAGGAGTGGAAAATTTCACTGTGGAGATGAGACCACAAAGTAATTAAGTTAAAACTTCCAGATGGCTAAATATTATACAAAGGAAGTTAAATTTGGATTCATAAATTTACTTCAGACAAACTTAACAAAGTACCCATGGTCTCAACATACCATAAGTTAAAATAAATAAGACACTAATAATCTCATAGAGTAAAGAAGGTAAAATAACGAGATAATTTATAATAAAAATACAATAAAATTCTATATTGCTTGCAACCTAGCAATCCAGTGAAAGCAAACAATTAAGATATCTTTGTCTTCAAAATGTGAAAATATTTATAATGTATAAATTAGCTATAGTGATAAAAGTTCTGTGTTAGTCTCCCATTGCCTCTGTAACAAATTATCACAAACTTAGTGTCTTGAAAACAATAGAAATTTATTCTATTAAGATTCTGGAGAACAGATGTCTCAGTCAGTTTCATGAGGCTGAAATCAAAGTGTCAGCTGAGCCACCTCCCTCCAGAGCTTCTAGAGGAGAATCTATCCATCTCTTTCAGCTTCTGTGGGCGGCTTGCAGTCCTCCGTTTATGGCTGCACCATTTCAATCTCTGCCTCCTTGGGTACAAGGTATCCTCTTCCCTTGAAGTCAAATCTCCCCCCTTCTCTCTTCCTGTGATTACTTTTAGGGATTAGGTGAACGATTCAGGATAATCTTCCTATCACAAGATCACAACTTAAACACATCTATAAAGACCATTTTCCATATAAGGTAATACTGACAAATTCCAGAGAAGAGAAATGTGGGTATCTTTAACACAGGGCACTTTCTTTCTTTTCTTTTCTTTTCTTTCTTTCTTTCTTTCTTTCTTTTTTTCTGTTTATTTATTTTTGAGAGAGTGTGTGGGTAGAGGAAGGACAGAGAGAGGGAGACGGAGGATCCAAAGTGGGCTCTGCATGGTCGGCAGAGAGCCCAATGTGGGGCTCAAACTCAGGAACTGCAAGATCATCATCTGAGCCAAAGTTGGAGGCTCAACAAACTGAGCCACCCAGGCACCCCAAGTGTGGGCATTTTTGATCCTACTACAGGCTCACCCATTCTGCCAGTGGAAACACAGATTGGGACAAAGTCAGGAAAGTAAGTTGGTAATATGCCTGGCAAATCTGAAGTAACAGCACCCTATAGTTCTACTACTAAGGAAATAAGAAGTCACTGATGAGAAATTATATTTATTACAAATTTTAATTAATTAATTAATTAATTAATTTAAAATTATTTTAAAATGGAGTATCTAGATAGGAGCGGGCAAGATGGTGGAGAAGCAGGGAGCTCTGTAATCCGCGCACGCCCGTATGGATTGAACTGAGAAGGACTGAAGGGATAAAACTCGGATTTGCAAGTGGGGGAAAGAAGAAACAGACGCCAGAAAGAAGACAACCTCAAAGATGCCTGAGTGAGTGACTGTGATCTGGGAAATTAGGGGACCGGCGGGTCCCAGTGGTGCAGGGGGAAGGAGCCCCCGAGCCCAACACAGGGAGAGTGCGCTGTGCCCCGGAGAGACCAGGGGAAGAGGAAGAGAGACGGAAAACGCACTTAGAACCATCTCTAAGGGAGGAAAAACTCACCCATATATAACTGCCGGGAGCGGGGAGAGAAATCCGTCCCATCTGGCCGGCGAGTTCTTCCTTGGGCGCAGCGGCAGTGGCATCCATTCCAAGCCGCACCGCAAAGGGCGGCAGCACAGATAAAGGCGGTGGCAGCGCGAAAAGCGGTGGCGGCAGCTCCATGAAAGGCACCTTAAAAAGCGGCGGCGGTGGTTCCGCAAAAAGGGCAGCGCAAGCCGGGCCGGGAGGCCAGCCGCCAGCGGGAACGCATCTCATCCCCAGTGACGGTGTTGAACTGCACGGACTGGGATTTGGAAGCGAGGCGGAGCTTGGAGAATACAGTGTGGCTCGCCCACGGCACAGGGAGATCGAACTGAGAGGGGCGGCTTGCAACGCTTGGATCCGGCAAAGCTTTGAAGTGGCGCCATACTTCTCCACGCAACCACCAAGGCGGGAACTCGAAGAGAGCAGCCCCCCCGAGACCTGACCTGACGCCAGACCACGCCCATCCGCACGGGGGAGTTGTCTTTTTTTTTTCTTTCCTTTTTTCTTTGCTTCTCCTTCTTTTCTGCTGCCATCCAGATATATTTCCCGTAGCATATTCTTATCTCTCCTCTTGGCTGGTTATATGCTTTTAGACTGCCCACAGACTTTTCCTGTCTCTGTCCCCACCTTGTTTTTCTTTTTCTTTTTGTTTCTGTTTCTTTTTCTTCTCTCTTTTCTTCTCTTCTTTCTTTTCTTTCCTTTCCTTTTCTTTACTTCCTTTCCACTTTTGGATTGCTTGTTTGTTTGATTTGTCTGTGCGTTTGCATGCTTTTGTTCCCTGTATGCTCATCTGTTTCCATTTCAGGGATACCTCAAGAAACAAGCCAAAGTATACATGGTAGAGAGTCCCAAATATCACTGACCAGGGAAATAAAATAATCAAAGACACAACAAGAGAAACCGAGGGACACCATTAAAAGAACACTTTCTGAAATGACAGGCCCT